>JBBBDQ010000238.1:2545000-3145000 GCA_037127315.1 Ascarosepion bandense | reverse complement strand
ATTTCTCTAAGATGCTTCACTCAGACTCAACTAAAATCGAAATCACTGGTAGATCAAGGTCTGATGCCTTGATGTGCAAACAAGAATTTCAATTGACACACAGTGTGCACCAAAAATTAATGAAAAATGTTGCTTTTTGCAATTGTTTATTTCTCCGAAATGCTTAGTTGTATTCCAACAAAAAGTGGGTCTTTTTTGTAACTGCTACCTTATCACATGACATAACAATTTCACATTTTCTACAAGGTGCCAATCACTCCAACATTGCAAGGACAATGCATCCACTTCTTCAGTGTCACAACATCATTGCATCACATTACAGGCTCCTGTAATGCCCATCCCCATTCTTCCAATTGTATAAACATCATTCCTGTTTATTGGCAAAATTGATCAAGCATGAATCCCATTTTACAAATACAACAACAATCTCATACTGGAGCTTTTTGAATAAGCACTTGACCTTACTATTTCAACATAACTACTAAAAAATCCCGAGCAACACCAGGCTATACAGTTAGTAAAATATATATATATTAACGTCTTTTTTTTAAACAGGAAATTACTTAAAATTTTCTAAGTTAAGTAAGAATATGGTTTATAATGTGGTATGAACATATTTTTTTGCTTGCATAGCAAGGGAGATCCATTTAAAATGAATTTACATAGCACCATTTAAGAAAAAAAGTTGTTTATATTCATTAACCTGGAGTGCTTATTCAATAGGAATATGAAAAACATATTTATTTCTTAGAAAGGTGCATTTCTGTAGAAACACTGAATTTTGTAAATCTGTGCTAAAGTTAACTTGTAACAGTAAATGGTAAAGCCTATTTTATAATAGTAAATGGTAAAGTATTATCTTGTAACAGTAAATGATAAAGGAATTTCTTATTTGGTAAAAAAACACTTTGAAAAAAATAGTTCAAACAAATGTTTGAGGTAACATATAATTTATATGGACACAATAAAGACAGATGACACAAGCTGAATTCAAGAACAAATAATAAATTTATTGTTAACACACAAAATAATGCATGAATTACACAAATTAAGTGCTTTGTATGCAAATGATGCCTATAGCGGTTGCTATGTTTTTCTTACCCATATTCGGTCCATGTCATTTACTCGTCTGAGATTAGGTAATAAATCACTACTGTTCTTGTATAGAACAATTTAGCAATCGCAGTCGCCTTTAATCTTTTGGCTTTGAAGCAGCTCTTTCATATTTATGTGGTGATTGGTTAATTTTTAGCCAATCACATATTTCTTTTATGTAAACAAAGTTTTTCCTGCATTTGCTCGTTGAGTCACTCTCTGTCCTTATAAGCATTGACTTTCAGCAAGTTAAGCAGTAGACCAACAGGCTGGCTAAAGGACTCGACATAAGTCTCTTTCTACTCATACCTTACCTAACACACACACAGACACAGAACTTTGTCTTCTGTCTGAACATTTTCACCAAGAACCTTTGAACTTTGAACTCTTGACCAAAATTTGTATCACTTTGTAATAATTGTATTTTTTATGTTATTTGTTCTTACATGAAAATCCTTCTAACAATTATAACAAACCTTTTCAACGCAAGAAAAAACTTTCTTCATTTATTTTGGTCAACAAACAGTTAAAGGGGGACAACTGTTTCCTCCTATTCTATGTATACTACTATTACATGCTTTGTTTGTTTATTGAATATATTTTAATTTCTTGGTTACAAATTGGAGTTGTCTTTATTTTTCTTAAATCGTATGTTGGACGAATCGTAATATAAATCATAAAGGACTAAAAATCCTCTACAATGCCCATAACATGTATGTAAAATTAATCAATACAAATGAAATACGCTCTTTTTTACAATAAGAATTATAATGCTGCATAAGGTCCTCAGGAAAGAAAACTACATTTAAATGTGGGAAAGGAGAAAATACTTTGAATAGTTTTCAAAGAATTGGTACAATTTTCAAAACAAAGTTTGTGGTAACATCAAGAATAAAACAATCACACCAGCTGAAGACTTTTTCTTGATGTTGGAGTGACTTAGATGTTCCTTTCAATTTTTTTTAGGTGGTTGTCAAACTTCTTCTGTGTTGTTTATCTTTCTGGACCAGAGCACCTCAGTTCCAGCAGCATATGTCTGTCTACTGAATTAAATCCAAGGTCTCCTTTTATAATTTCCATGTAGGTTCTAAATTCCCTTGTTAGAATTAGAGAGACCTTTGATTGGTTATGGATGAAAAACAAACACAACTTTTTTCTCATAAATCAAAATGCACCAAAATTATTTTTGAAATTAAAAAATTAAGTAAAAGCCCAATGCCTGCTTTCTCTTACGAAAGCAACTGATATATGCTCAAGCAGCTTAAATTTCTTATAACAGTAAAGCATATCCTGTAACAGTAAAGAGATAAAGTATTATTGTTATGAAATGTGATTTCTTTCCTATTTTCTCAGTCCAGTGATAACTGTTAATCTCTCTTAGCATATTCTGCTCCTCTCCATACTGCTTGAGGATTTTATATAGTCTCTATGCCCTAGATAAGCTAATAAGGCAATCATTTTCATATCACTGCTATTAGCTTGCAACAGTAGATGTTAAAGCATGATCTTGTAACAGTAAAATGCAAAGCATTATCATGTAATTATAGGTGCCTCTAAAAAAATATCACTGAAAAAACAGCATAGTATGAAGGAAAAAGGCCCCAAACTAAATAAAAACAAAGTTTTATTGGCAAAATGTTTATGTTATTATTAAGAGGATAGATCAAAATATTTTTTAATTCTTTCTGACATGTTCGAAATTTTGGTAGAAAATCTTGTTTTTCTTTCGTCCATGAGTGACATAATTTTTACAAGGGTTTATAACCTCAATCCTAATATTACGCAAGGCACTTTTTTGTCGGTGAAAGACATATTAATTTGGAAATTCTTGCAAAGATCAAATAATGGTCGGATCTTGATCAAAATTTGAGGACTTATACATAATTGACTGAAATCATTTTTGAAGGAATTATTTTTAGAAAATTATGGTAAAAATATTTTTCTTTTTACATATGTTACCCCACCTACTAATTAATTTCCAGAAATGTCTAGAAACTTGCCATCATTTCCCCATAAACCTAATATTAATTAAATTCAGGAGTCATTAGGGAATGCTAATCAACTGTCTTTTTTTCTTCAAAATTAGGCAATTTTTAGAAAATCTGCTATGAATTGCGAAAACAAAAATGCAATAAAACTATGCCATTTTTTATTTATATAATTTTTAATTGCTTTTATAAACAATATAGATTAAAGATCTCATAGTTTGAAAAGAAAAAAAATTACATTGAATAATGATTTTTTTTGTTTTCATTTTTATCATTTTTTTATTATAATAATTAATAAAGTTTCAAAATTTTTTAAAAATTTCCTCCTTCATCATTAACACTAGGATATTAAATTAATGCATGAAGACTACATTTACTAATCAAAAATTGAAAAGCTTAATACAAATAATTTAGCCAATGGATTTTTAAAATAATTAAAACACTTTAATTGTGTGCATGCTGATTACCCGTATTTTCTTGTTACAGGTGGCCGTACATGATATAATATCATTAAAAGGTCACATGTTTCAAAGGTTGTACTCCATGCCTGAAAAATTTGCAAATCATCCCTTCAAAATTTAAAGCAAGTTTTATATATTAATTCCTAATTTCCTAATATTGTTTAAAAAAAAATAAAGGAATTGTGAAATTCACAATTTGTGGAGGCACCTAAAAAATGAAAAATAGATATTAAAAATAAAAAATAATAAATGCCATAGCATTTCATAAATTATTGAGTTACCACTGTCATTATATAATTTCATTCTGTTATTAAATTGTAAAATTTTTTTTAAAAGAAAGTTTTATATTATTTTAATTTTTCATAAAACATCTTAAAACGCAAGGCTAAAACTAACTAAAATTCTATAAAATATTGGATAATTGCTGAAAAAATTGTGTTAAATTTTTAATTTTAACAAATAGTAAAAATAAAAAAAAAAACGAAGCATACGAATAAGATTATGTCAAATTCATCTTCCATACTTAGCATTTTTTTGTCAGCTACTGTCTGTCATGTCAATTATCACCTCTGATAAAGCAATGATAACCCCAATAACAAAGATACCGTGATTAAGAAATGCTTTTTATAGTACATTTCAGGCAGTAAGTAATTCTTGTTTCAAATCAGATTAAGGTAAGTTTAAATTCGATAATTTGAATAAAATAATGTGTCAGCAAGGTGTATTTTATTTTTGCAAGGTTTTTAAAACCAAGACTTGACTTCTCTTTACAAAATGTGTTGACCAAGGAAAAATGGCCAAAAAATTGAAATTTTTTTAAATAAAAAATATTTTAGATTCCAATAAATATAATTTCAGTTTAAAATACATCAGGATATTTTGCTTACTGGAATTAGTAAATTTAGTCTCTTGGCTTTCAATTAAAGCAAAAATTAAAGCTTCAAGAAAACATTTTTATTTTAAAAAATTCAATTTAAATCTAGGTATCGAAAATGTGTGGAGGTATTTATTGTAATAGTATTTGATTTTTCTTAATTTGTACATTGTTTTTGTTATATTTTAAATCAAATATATAAAAATAAGTTTATTTGTAAACATCAAAAACTTTCATGAAAGGTTTATATTTCATGAAATTTAACAAATATAAATGTTTCCTAAATTTAGCCTCTTATACTACAATGTTACACAGGATGGTCTTGCAATGAGTATCAAATTCACTACAGTAGTAATGATCTGTGAAATTGATTTGCTCATCTTTATTCCAAGGTGAGGTTCACTAACACAAAATCTATTCTCACATTTATTTATTATGAAGATGTTATTTTTTTCATTTTGACATTTAAGGGCCTTGAATTTGGAAATGAAAGTTGTAATACAGTTTCTTTATAATATGAAAAGAAATGATACTTATGTCTAAACCAAGGGAGAGTTTATAAAGTTCTTCTCTATTTTAATAATATTGTTTATTTTTCTATTCTATCTTTATCAGCTAACTTAATAAAGTGTCTGACAAAACTGTTCATCACTAGATACTGAAAGTCATTCTTGTTTGAGGAATGTTGGGTAAACTTGGCTCATACATTAGATTAAAATTTATTTATCATTTTAACTTTCCTATTTTCTTACTTCTTTTGTCACCTTGTTGTTTAAGCAGTCTATTCATTATAAATATTCATTATAAATATGGATGCATGGCTGAGTGATTAGAATGTTCACTTTCTGACCATGAGACCCAGATTCGAATTTTACTGTGATTGATTTGTCAGGAAGGTAACTTCTTGATGTTATTGGTCTGGAGGAGGTAATCCCAGTATGCAGCACCTTTGGAAAGCGCCTGCAAACCATAACATTGGTTGACCCAAGCCTTGTGAGTGAAACTGGGTAGATGGGACCTTTTGTGCTAGCATTAAGTCACAAGTCATCGTGACCAAGGGTTTGAGTATCCTGGCCTTGATCACGCTAGATAATGCACTCTCCCAGAAACTTAACTAAAGTCTGCTCAGCATAGTTGCAGTATAAATCACAGGTGAGCTCTATGGGTATTGAACAAACACAAATGTATCTGAGCAAGCGTTTGCAATGGGGATTAGCTAGCTACCTTAGTAGACAGACATTCTTGGATACAAGTGGCCAGCCAATCATTGTTGTAGTGTTGCAGCCACAAATGGCCACTCCCAAAAGAAACGACCATAACAGCAGCAGCAGTTATTAGCCGTTCCCTGACCTTTTACAAACAATGGCAGATTTTAAGACCCGCCATAAAGAAAACCCAACCACACGTGCGACACAAAACAATTTAGCGAATACGTCCAAGCCTAAAACTGTCATAATATGCATTGAATTAGGCTGTGCTCCCCAAAACACCAAACGACACGGGGAGCAATTATTATTTAGCGTTTTTCTACTTCCACCAATCTGGGAGTAGTTGACTGAGCCCTTTCGCTGATCACCAGCCTCGTTTTGCCTGAAAATTGTGAGTTGTCTAGTCATAACATCCCACGCTTCTGGCATTGATCCTGCCTTCCAGCAGTCGATCAATCGAAGCCGCAACATTCGCTTCTGGCATTGGTCCTGTCTTCTGGCAGTTGATCAATCGAAGCCACAACACTCACTTCTGGCATTGAAACTGCCTTCTGGCAGTCAATCAATCGAAGCCACAACAACAGCTTCTGGCACTGATCCTGCATTAGCAGTCAAATCAGCCACCTGGACTCGCACCTGCAACGACCCTACTTCTACTTGGCTTTGTTTAGGGATTCCGCTTCTCCAACCCCTCGATACGTTCTCACATCCGTGACAACTTTAGCTCGACTCAGCCCTGTTTAGGGATTCTGTGACGACCGTAACTCAACTCGGCCCTTTTTAGGGATTCTGCTACCATAACGTAATCTCTCGGTACAGTCTCGCATCCGCAATGACTTTAACTTGACTTGGCCCTGTTTAGGGACTCCGCCTCTCGTCATGTACCTTCCACTGGCACGAGCTCACTTCCACGCTCACCACTTCAACCTAGGCCCAAAGACGGACACGTCTGAAACCAGCCAGGCGATTCTTCCAGCATCTCCAGCCAACTAGCTACTGCTATGAATGCCCTATTTCGACTCGGCACTAGACGAGGCCCAACACTCGCCGCGCCAACTCCATAGAGACTACTACCCTCCAGACCAGAAGCCTACCTGAACAACAACTTGTACCAACTTAACTTACATAAATAAAAACCAAGGTTGTTATTGTCCATACCTCTGCCTTTGTCTCCTCATTGTCTTGGCTGTTCACACTTATTCAAAAATATAACCTTGCAGGGTCGACTTCCTCCAACACCCCCGCAACAGTAGGACCCATACTCACCTCAACATGGACTCACCCACTGCTATATTAATAGGTGCGTGATAGCAGTAGGGGAAACTGACAGTAGCACTGTGCGCATGACTGCAGTCGACTACCAAGGACTATACTGGATTTGTAAGCTCTGCTTACTGTACCTCTTCTTCTTTGTACCTTTTTCTGCAAATACATCTTTCTTTAACCTACACCTCGTGTTCTGTGTTATATTTCCATGGACCCATTTTTGGCTCCACATCAATTAGAAATACTAATCAAACTAACATTAAAAGAATTTTTACATTAAAATACTTAAAAGAAAATTTGCATAAATTTTCAAAGATATATTTTCCTCAAAACTTTAAAGAAAAATATACTTACTTATCAAGTCTTTTACGACAAGTAGTCCCATGTTTATCATTTTTGGTTGAATTTACTTTTAATGATTTGGAACTGTTAGATAAAATATAAAAAGGAAGAAATCAAAATACATTTGTAATACCTTATCTCAGAATAAGGTTTCATTCACACATGCACTCTAGTATTGTCTAGTTTGAGAAAACAAAGATTGATAAATTATATATATTAAGCAGTGGCAGATAATTTTACTGGAATTTTTTTATGAGATATTTCTGCAGTTATCAGCTAAATATTCTGAGATTAAATTTTATAAAAAGTAATAATTCAAACTATATTATTTCTACATGCTATCTGATGTTAAAATCATTTTTGAATTTGGAAAATATATAAACTGAAAAACTTGTTTAATATAAAATATTGATAAAAATAACATACTAAATGGGAATAATCTTATTCTTAAATATGATTTATAAAAAGAAGCTTATTGCCAAAGTTATTAAGAATATCCACATACTAAACACTAACAAAATAAGTATTTAATAATACTTTTCATTTATACAAGGTAACAGTCTATATTAGCAATAGATAAAACAGTTTTTAAAAGTTTTTGATTGAATGTGCATGCTTACTTAGTAAAATTATAACAGCTTCTCTCTTTAATAAACAATTGGCTCAAACTTTTCAAATTGTTTGAATTTGGTTGTGAAAGTACAGAAATGACTAAACATCAAAGCAAATAAAACATTAGAAAGTATTTAATTTGTAATGGAAATTACGTTTTTTTTTGTTTTTTTAAATATTTTTAGAAAATGACAAATCATTTCTCAAGAACACATTTTTAAAGAAATATCTTAATTTATTAAATATCTTCAGAAAAACTATCATAAGTATAATTCTTCAAAATTATTTGAATCATATTTTTTTAAAATTCCACTAATAAGAGTTGGTTTATCAATAGTGTGGACATGAATTGAAAGCAGATTTATTGTTTGTCTGTAAAATCAACCAATTACTACAAGTACATATTCACACACAACCAATTATTTTGGGCCATACATTAATAAAACTTTCTCTGACTATTTCTAACTTCAAATAAAGAAGACTAAATTTAATTGACTCAGTTTTTGGTTTGTGTGTGTTATGAGCTTGTTCTCAGGTTCAAAAAAGTGTTTGTCAGAAAGAAACATGACAAGAGAGAAAGATTGGAGCATCTTAAATAGTCCATGTTATACAGCCTGTCGCTTTAATAACAATAACAAAGCTAAAACCTTACATGACACAAGCTACAAAATATGATATCGATTTCATGGTAGGAATTATTTATCGCATATAACAGTGTTCCATAATTAGTTAATTTTGTTCAAGTAGTTTTGCTTTAAATAAAGAAAATAAGCAAATTAAACTGTACAGATTTCAATGACCTGTTATAATTGCTCCCTCAATTTTCTTGTTTGTTCTTTATATTTTTTGTTATTAGTGTGTATGTTTTATTACCATATCCTGATACCATGGTATTTAAAGATTTTGTTGCATCAAATAAACAATGGTATTGCATTGGCTTAAGCATGAAATATAGTTTATATGTATCTTTTACTCTGAACACTTACATGCTTAGTTGCTAAAAAGGCACTAAATTATGTGTGTATTGACTCAAGGGAAAAAAAAACAGGCAGAAGTGTGATGCCAATTTTGAAATCTGTTACATCTGGGCTTCTGTTAGTAGTGTTTCCATCAAAGCTCATTTCATTCATCAATAAAAATGCATGCAACTAGGCAGATGTATGAGAATTGGCTGAGTGTTGTGTTCTGGGTGCCAGTCATTTACTTTTGGTGAAAGTAACACTTACATTTTTTTACTTTTATTGATATAATATAATCTGTGCATTTAGAAGTTTCAATACCTATCAAAATTCCCTAAATATATAACTCTTGGCTAGTCACATTAGTTTAAGACTGTTTCAAAGAGAAGAATTTTTTAAAAATGAGTGGGCAAAATTTTCAATTGTTTTCATAATTGTTTTAACTCCAGTACAGAATTCAGAAGCCTACCTTGGTGTTACAGAATCAGGTATATCCACAGATTCATGACAGGTTAATGTTCTTTCAGGTTCATTTTCAGGTGTCTGAGATAATAGAACAGATTTTAATGTAATAGAAATAACAGAGACAAAAATGATTACAATTTAAATTTTAAAATGCTAAAAAGAAACACTTGTAAAAACGATAAACAATAATTTGCTTTCTTATTTTTATTGGAAGAAACTTACTTGTCTTAATACAAGATTATTTCATAAAGTGTCTGTCATAGACTGATAGCTATGTGCTTGTCTTACAAGCAACCTTTATTGAGTTCATTCCTTATTGGGTGCTCTATAAATCCAGATGGTGTAAATGTTATTTTTATTCATTTAATATCCAGTTATAATTATTTCAAAATAATTTTGTGTTTTTAAAATATGTACAATTATGCAAAATCAACAACAACTGGGCAACAAAATTAATTGTATTTTAATATTCAGTCTTACAGCAAAGCTAAGTTAATAACCAGTGTTTATTCTCTTAAAATAAATGTAAATTTATGTAAAATGAAATAAGCAACTCATATTTGCTTATATAATACAGAATATGTTAGTTTGTTTCCTGTTCTTTTCAATTTAATGCATTGTTAATACTTCAAAATGTGTTATCAATATTTTCAATAAAAATAATGAAAATAAAATTTTGACATAATTGGATATTTTCATATACAGCCTTCATGAAAGAAATATTTGCAATTATGCTAATATAGTTATAGTTTAACAACTAAGTTGAACCATGTAAAAAATGTTCTCTCCAATGATATATATATATATATATATATATATATATATATATATAAGCAAGTTGTCATGATGCCTTTTATACAAACACAGACATAAATTAACACTTGTACAACCATTGACGTGCACAGAGACACATGGACACATGAGCTAGACAACTGGGGCCCACAGGCAAAACTTCATATGAACGATATAGAGCTTAGCATATATATGTATATGTATGATGTTTTGCACATGCATACACATTTAACTTTAGCTTGTGTTTTTGTGTAAGTATATATTTAATTCTGTTTATATGTTCATGCATTGAAATATGATTATGCCTATCTCAACCTCATTCACCCAGAGTTGGTCACATTATGAATTCACCTTGACTGTATCCAATATGTAGCAATTTACTCTGTTTAAAAGTTAATGGACAAACTGACAAATTGATAAAGGCTAAATTTTGTAATTTGTGTATGTATATATGCGTGGGTATATTAATCTGTATATGTGTCTGTTTGCCAGTGTTTGTGAATATACTCGTCTATTTTTCCATGTGTGGATGTTTGTAGGTTTATTTATGTATGCGTTCTTTCTCTTCCTCGTTTAATATATGAATAACTTTTTAAATCTACAAAATTGTTAAACTAAAAAGAATTTTTTTTTAAAATTTTGCAACAAAAATAAAGTAGATATAATAGTTAATTAATGATGCTGATTTTAATTTAATCAAATTTTAATACCAATGCCCACCAAGATTATTTTTAAGTCTGCCCACATATTCTCCAAATTAGAAGTTGCTTTACTCTGATTGGTCCACATTGTAGATACAACAATGCCTCCCTGATTAAAGGGGTTTTGCTTGTTTTTAACCTTTTAAAACCATTCAATTTAAAATAAACCACATCATTTGACAAGACACAAGAAGTGTCGAAACAAAATAGCTACTTTTGTAGTGATATTGTAACATATCCATGTTATAATTTCTGAATATATATATATTATATATATAATTCTTCCACCCTAAGCAAGGTCATAATGCCACTAAGACAGAAGAGGGTTACTGAGAGTAAAAGAGAATGAGAAGACTTTATGGAGGAGAGAGGACAATATAAGAACATAATTAAAGAAAACAGAAGACAACTCACATTGCATTCAAATTTTTAAATATTGTAGGTGGTATGAAAACAAGAAACTAGAAATGAGTTCTACAGGCAAGTGAAAGAAAAGAAACTGTGGTTACATCAAGCTATTTCAACAGAAAAATAATCAGATCTAGTTACCAATCTAGTCATATACTCATGCAGTCAAGATACCAAGGAGGAGAACTCATCAGAATAATTGCCATGAAAATATTTATAGAAAAGACTGAGAGGGAAAGTGACTGAAGTCAAGATGCCAAGTCAAGACTAATAACATTACAGACTGTTTGGATTTTGATGAGAATCTTGAAATATATAGCAAGAGTACCAGAATTAGATATGGTAGTAACATTAAATGCATTGACTAATGATAGATGTATAAACAAGCAAGATGGATTCTGGTAAGAAAAATTGTCAGATACAACACAGTGAACCAACTTTCCTAGCATCAGACTTAACAACTGATGCACTATAATCATGCCATTTCATGTTAGTGGAAAACATAAGCCCAAGGAGGCATAATGGTTGCTCTCCTGGAGGTTAGCATCAGCCATGCTGATGGAAAGTAAAGATGGTTCTTTATGATGATTAAAAGATAGAAATTTTGTTTTTAATTCACAAACCATTACTTTCCCCGGTTAACAACTGATTGGAGGTAATTTTTCAAGAGCAGCTGACAGTTTTCCTTTGTTGGACCTATTGAACTTATTGTTAAGACAAGAATATATAGTTGCGGCATCAGCATAAAAACAAATTGATGACATTGGCAAGTTTGTCAATGAATATAAGAAACAATGTATGTCCAAGAATAAAGCACTAGGGGACCCCCCCCCATTAAAGTGAAAGGATCTAGAAGTTGTTGTTGCAAATATAAACCGAAAGAAAAGATACAGAATATTAACACTAGCAAAATGAAAGCAATCAAATAAATGGCTTTAAATAAATATCATAAAGAGAAATAACTAAGTTGAGTAAATAAGTACATACATGAAAACTGATGTATCAAAACAGTATTTATCCATATTTTGCACAGATGACTATCACTCAGCTTGCCAAGAATTCTTTCAAAGACACCAAATTAATGGAATGGCCCCAGCTCCTCCAGATATTAATCTAATAGAAACTTTCAGGTACATCATTAAAAGATGTATATAAGAAGGAAAACAGTATTTAAACAAAGAACACCTTCAAGAAGAAATGAAAACAACTGCAAGCAATACTAAAGTCAAAGCAGAAGATAAGTTAAACATTAATGACTGATGAAATGTCAAGTCTATCCCTATACGAGCATCTTTCCGCATACTTCCAAGAATTCCTTTACTTTTAGTCAAATGTCCTGAATCAACTAGTTAGCATGCCAGTCTTTAAATGTGTGAATCCATCAACTTTCGAATGTAATGTTTTGTTTTAATGAATATTTTTGGATATTTTTGATTATTACCTTTACCTTTTATAAATGTATGTATTCACGTCTGTACTGAGAATGAGTTTATTAACATATTGTTAATTGATTGTGGTCACTGCATCCAACAATGTTTTTTTGCTAGGGGATATGAAAACACAGTTACAAAGTGTTGGGATTTCTCTTTTTACCTTTTCTTAAAAAAGAAATAAAAAAAGAATGTAAAAAGTAAAAATGACAAATCACAAAGAAAAGAAAGGATAAAAAAAGCTCGGACTTGTTAACATTAAATTATATTTTTCTGTCTTTTTTTTGCTAAACAAACCTGAATATCAAATATAAATTTTGTACCATACTGAGTTTATTCTTTTAATACAAAATATGAGAAAGCAATTTAGATTGACAAGCTTGGATGAGTTGATAATTATAATGAATAGAGTTATAAAATACTACATAAATTATAAAACAGTAAGTGACTTACTGAGAATTGAAAATTGCTTGGAAGGTAGTTAGAGAGTTGCATTCTGTAAGGTGTAGCTATTGGGGAGAGACACAGATCAAATACAGGTGGACTCTTTAATGGTGTAAATAATGAGCTTCCTCCTGGCAACTGAAACATAAAACAGAAATGTTTTAATGACTTTCCTAAGACACACTTCAAATAAAAAAATTGCTTTATTATAGTCAATTTAGTTATTACAAAGGTTCATAGTTAACATAGTATATTTAGCTTATGACAAGATTTTTTAAAAATATATTAGCTTGTATCATACGTTCTGGAAATGACTGTCAAGACCCCACTTCATGCTGTAACTAAACAGAATATATAAGAAAAACCATATATAATGTTAACTCAAGTAAAGTTTCTATAATTCTGACAGTACTTATGAATATTTAGTATATTCTATTTACAGGAGTTGCATAGAAGTGGCATGGAAAATGAAATTGACATAACAAATGTGATAATTACACAGCCTTATCTGCCAGGACATCCAGTAGGAATCATTCTATTCAGGCCTGTATAAGGAAGATATATAATCACTTTTACACTTTGTTTTGGTCTCTTAAACACAGGATGTTATAAGTTTTTTTGTTTTTTTTATAATCATATTGCCCCAAGCAAGGCATTTTACTGCCACTGTTTTGCAGGGGGTTACATAGGAGGAAAGTTATGAGAAAAAGTGAAAGGTTATGGAAGTGGGTAAGAGAAGGAAGTGGGTAAAAGAAAGATGAAAATACTGATGAGAGTGGAGTGGACAGAGAAGGGAGCATGAGAGAGAGGATGCAGGTTAGTGAGATAGGCGATGGCTATTGGCTTTACGTTTAAATTCTTGGAGATTGTAGTTGTCAGGAAAGTAAGTAAATGGAAGGGAATTCCACAAGCGGGAAGTGCGAGAAAAGAAGCTGATGGAGTAGAATTTGCATTTACATTTTATTGATTTCACAGTAAAAGGGTGGGACCTAGTTGCTAATCTTGTGGCTCAAGTAAATTCATATATAGAGGGCACCAGTGAGCTAAGTTCATCAGAGCAGAAGCTGTGAAAGTATTTGTAGAAGAGACACAGGGAAGCCACATTGCGCTGGTGAGAAAGTGACTGTATCTGAGTTGCCAAGTCAAGATCAATCACATTACAGATTCTCCGTTGGATTTTGTCAAGGACTCCTAGGTGGATAGCAGGAGCATCTGACCAGATATGGCAGCAGTGTTCAATGCAAATAGCAAACATGTCCAGTCTTCTCTGGTGAAACTTAGTTTCCTGATAAATCAATTAGTTAATTTCAAACAAACCATATGAACGAACACATGCAGATACTATAGCTAAGTACCTAAATATTTTTTTCCCCCTTTTTTTAACTATCTGTAAACACAATCTCTTTCATTTCTTTGTCAGCTATGTAGTTTTTTAAACAAAAGTAAACGTATAAAATTTTCTATGTGTTGATATTCATTTCTTTTGAAAATATTGAATTCATTTGATCTGAAAGTTTTTATCCTCAACAGCAACAAGTTGTAACTCCTCCACCTACAAATTTGTGACCAGCAAACAACCTCATCCAATACAAATTGTCTCATCCTTTACTGCACATGTTCAAATTTCAAATTTAAATTGTGATCATTTAATGCTTTAGAGAAAAATATAAGTTCATTTATAGAAAAAATAAAAATAGCAAAAAAATATTTGTATCATTAAAGATTTATATTTTATATCACTACAGTAATATTTCTATAAATCTGGCAATACTTCTGAATATTTAGTATACTATGCACAGTTTTGTCTCAGTTTTGATGGAAAGATTTTAATTCATTTTGTAGATGTTTAAATTTATAAGATCATTGATATCTCCCAAAAAAAGAATTCAATCAAAAATATTCAAAATATTTACCAATTTTATCAGGGATGAATTAAATAATTCAAGTGATCACTAGTGATGAGAAAGTTATGCCTCCATTTATCTTCCCACAGTGCCTCAAATTCAATATGGGGGCCTATATCATAGTGTCTTGAGGAGGTAGTGAAGAAAGTAGGTGAAGAAAGTGGCTGCTGGAAAACCCTATGTCTGGCAACAGAACTGCACCATGCCATAAAAGCAGGATAACCCAGTCATATCAGTCAGACAATTTTTGTGACCACATCATCCCTTACATCTGGCTATCTAACTCCCCAAACTGCAACCCCAATTATGTGTGTGGTGCAGTTGAGCAATAGACCAACAAAAAAATTTAACTGAAGGCAATGATTATGGCAGCATTCACCAACTTAAACAAGGATACCATCTAGAAGAATTGCAGAAGATTCTGAAGTCATCTGAAGATCACAGTTGAAGCTAAAAGTGATTTAGTGAATAAATTTACTTTTTATTGTAACCCCATTTTCAGATGGCTGGTATTCATTTTGAGTGATTTTCAAGATGAGAAAAGATTTCTCTAAAATTGGAGAATACAATTATTTTTGTCAGGAAAAGTATCCAAAATGTTAACAAGTGAAAAAAACAGATACAAAGTTTACTGAGTACAAAATTATTTTTTAAGTGAATTCATCAAAGACAAATTATCTGTCAGTAGGTTTTGACGATGAGTGACTCTAGTTTGAAATGAGGCCTTGACAATTTCCTGTGTACTGGGTTACCGGGACAGTAGATGGGAGTAGGCAGACAAATAGAGAAAGAGTGTTTACTATTGTATTTCAATATGGTTAAATGTAATTGTTTTCATTTCAAGCTAGTAAAAGTTGTACAAGGAGGGGAATGAAAACCTTACACCCATCTTTCCCATACCAGCCAGGGCGCTGTTTAACAAAATCAGAATGTAAGACGAGATTTATTGATTCAGCTCCCAAATCCTGCAAGAAGAGATTTGAAATATAGTTGGCCCAAAAACTTGCCTGCTGCTAGAAATAGAAGAACAAGACAAAAAGAGAGAAATATTGCAAATTCAACCAACTGATCATCCTGTAGAAATAAAACAACACAAATATCATGTTACAGAAATACCAGCCAACTGATATTTCTTTTCCACCACATATTTTGACTTGCTTGTAATCTTGTAATTATGCAATTTGTATAAATATATATATATATCTATACTGTGTCGTTGTGGTCTTGAACCTGGGTTTATCATATATCAATCCCTCACATGTCTAGACCAGCCTCATCAAGCAATAATAAATGGTCCTGTTTTGGCTTATACAATATCAACAACACAACGTGGGTGGAATTGACCATAGTTCAGAAAGGTTAGCTGAATGCAGCCAGGGGTCATGTTATATTAGTATTTCAAGGTATTCTTGCGTAATTTTGGTAGAAAACTGTATACCTGCATTGTTGACCTCACAGCTGAATATGACCACATCAAGAGAGACTTCCTTTTCTCATCCATTAGACACCACCTTTCAATCTTTTGAATACATCAATCTAATAAATGAACTGTATTGATTTAGAGAATCTTACATGGCTAGTGAGGAACCCAATACAGAAACATTCCAGATCTCATTCAGAGTAAAACAAGGTTTTCTCGGTTTATGAAGCAGCTATAACAAAGTATAGGAAAAAAGAAGCTGAATATAGAATAGGTTGTGCCAGAGGTAGTTTTGCCCAACACTGCAAATTGCTATGAAACCAAAACACCAACCTGAAAAATAGTCACGCTTTTGAATAGCCTCATCAGATCAAGACTTTCTTATGAATGCCAAGCATGGTGCCAAATTCATTCAGAAATATGTAAACTGTCAGCTGTATACAATTGCTTCCTAAGATCGATTGTGAAAAAAGGCTTTGGATGAGTAAAGTCTGAAGGCTTTGGCAAAGACCATCTTTCTTTGGAGATTATGAACTGGCACTACAGAATCACAAAGAACTGCACCAAATAACACAAACCACATCACTTGAGAACTACCAACCGCAGCAACAACTAAAATGGTTAGTACATGTAACACAAAGAGAAAATAATAACATAATCAAAATGTTAACAATCCACATCACTTTAAATAGAATGTTCGAAAGGAAACCTCTATCAATATTGGAAAGAATGACAAAAGATACCTGTTTCCTTAAAAAGGTGTTTTAAAAGAAAGATTTTATAAATTTCAACCAAAAACAGTACTTGCCAAATGTTTTCTTGTAGGGAAACTGCTAATATTATCTATTAACATTAGAATTAAGAAAAAGTTGATTTTTTTTCTTACAGAGAAAAGTTTTTTTCTATAATTAAAAAGATAGAAGTCTAGGTATAATATTATCACTGGTAACACATGCCACTATGTGCAATTTGTTTCTAATTTGTTCATTTGAAAATACAAATAAGTTTTTTAAATAAAAAAAATGTCTTCTCCAGAGAAAAGTAATTTTTCCTATTTCTAAAGCAAAATAAAAAACAAAAGCAACACATATGGTCTTTCGTGAAAATACCAGTGGCTCAAAATTATGAAAAACTTATCATTAATAAATGGTTACAAAATTCAAGAAACATTGTACTTAATCGTTGTTTATGAATGTGGTTATATTATGTATGAGAAAGTGTGAAAGAAAACAAAAAATTTTAATAAACATTATTTCCTCATGAAATTAGGCATGCCATTCAGAAAGTCAAAGCAACCATATGTGTCCTACAGGTCACAGTTTGTTCATGACTGATTTAGAGTAAGAGTTTTTCAAAGTTTCTAGAATACATCAGTAATATCAAATCACAAAATTAGATGTCTATTTTACTGGAGAGACTTCTCTCAATACTCACTGATGATTTTACATAAAAAAATAGCATGTTCAAAACTTATTTAATAATTCTCATGATATTGTCATGTTCATTAAAATCAATAAAAGTTAATTATACTATCACAAAATTATAACAACTATAATTATCATTAATCTAATTTACACTTCTAAACCAATCAGAATCAACACCACCACTCTTCTATACCACACAGACATGTAACACACACTCACTATCAGACAAGCAATCAACATGAGAGTTGACCAAAATTTCAGTTCCTTTCCTTTTCAAGCCACAATGAAAATATTTGTCCCTTCTTAACACTCATAATTAAAATATGAGATAAGAACACTCAATATGTTTTCCCCAACTAAATTCTCTGGACACTCTCTGCACACATTATAAAAAAAACCATACACGAAAGATTCTATACAATTTACTCAGTATTATTGTCTCTCATGTCTCTAACACTACATAACAACTACTGTAAACCATATAATAAATAACACTTGTTTTGTTGTTTATGTGTCTTGCTGTTTCTCCTTTTTACAAGTATTTTTGTATGTATAAAATATAAATGTTAGTAGGCTGATAATTATTGACTTAGAGTTATAACAGCCCTACAATATGAATCCTATTAAATATACCAAAGCCATTCTACAAAAGTGGTTTCATTTGTGTTTTAAATAAATCTTAATTAGATAATCCACAAGGGAAAACACTACATCTGATAATTTCAATAACTAAAAGAGTACAAGTTTCAAATCTGCTAATTTACAGAATAGAATATTATTAAATTGTTTAGATTATTGAATAAAGAGTTTTCTTTCAAAACAGAGGTGCCTATTTATTCTTTTCATATCTTTGTACACATGAATCTACACTAGAAAGATAATGTTTAAAGAATTTATATTTATTTGATATGAAATATGCTTACAATTTTACAATAATAAAAACTGAAGTATACAGTAGTAATGATTTAAAAATTACTATTGTAATTTTAGATAAATTTGAGATTAATTACCTGTCTAATAAGCAAGCGACTTCCAGAAGTTGGTTGAGTGTCCTTTACCTTTTTCTCAGAAAATTCTGTTTGCTTTTTGGGAGTTTCGAACAAGTCTTTCTTTTCTATTTTTATCTCTGCCTTCAATAAATCACTGGAGAATTGATTAGCAATGTTTAATGGTTTATCCTTTAATTTACAAACAGCCGATGATGAGTCAGAGTTGATTTCCAGGTCAGAACTGTAATCTAATTTTATCTCCTTGAAGGGTGAGAACACAATAGGTAACACACCAGAGGATTCATTTTCAGTCTCTAATTTCCATTTCTTTGACAACTGAGAATTTTCAGAAAATTCTTGTTCAGGTTCTTCTGAAGATTTGTTTTCTAATACCATTGTTTCCTAAATACAAACAGATCCATAAAATATAAAATATACAGAAAATCCATGTGGTTACTTTTAAAGCTCTTAACAAGAAATACAAAATTTTATTCATTAGACTGAATGAAATGTGAATTAAGTAAATAGTCTGAAATAATCACAATAATCTTTAATGATTGCCAAAAAACAAAGAGTGTATATGCCAATTCACTTGAGACAGTATTTTTCATGAAACTTTAAAAATTAATTTATTTTATAACTTTTCTTTGAACTAAAAAGTTAAATGAACAGTAATGATTTGTTGAATACAAGGTAATTTTTTTTGTTCTGGTAACTAAATATTTAGGAAAACTTACATTTGTTTTTGTTCCTGGTGTTGATGAAACAGTGCTATCTACTTCAAAAGCTTCATTCAAAAGATCATCAAGACTACTGGAACATTTTCTCATTGTCATACCACTGAAATATAAATACGGAAATAAGTAATTGACCATAAAATTAAATGTCATTTATAAACTACACAAACCATATAATAGGATATTAACTTAAGATGAAAAGTAACAAAAATATTTCAAATTTCATGTTCTTAAAATCTATAAATATGAGTAAGTATTTTGTTAGGGTTTAATAATATATACAAAATGTTGCATAAACCTATTCATTTTTTTATGTACACAATTTTTTAAAAATCAAATTCATCCTAAGTAAGGCAGTAAAGCCACTAAGACACAAAGAGATTATTGGATGTGAGAGTATAAGAAAACAGAAGCATTATTGAAGAGCAAGAACAATAGAAGAGTAATCAGGGATAAAGTAGGTAATGAGTGACATTGCATTTAAATTTTCGAAGATCAAACTTGTCTGGAAAGCAAGAAGCTGGAAGAGATTTCTACAAGCAAAAAGAGTAAGAAAAGAAAGTGTTAGCATAGATCTTACAGTTACATCTAGCCAATTCAACTGGAAACCAGTTGAACTTGTTGCTAATCTAATACTGCACTTAAATTCATAAAGTTTAGGTACTACTTGTATAATTACCATGAAGTATTAATAAAAAAGGCACAGGGAAGCAACTTTGGTAAAGTGACTTAAGCTGAGACGCCAGGTTAAAACAAATAATATTGTTGATTCTTTCTTTAGATTTTACCAAAAATCTCTAAATGAACACTGAATCATATGTGGCAGAAATATTCAAGGCATGGATGAATGGTAGAGTTATAAATATATAAGACATATTCAAAAGAGAAAAATTGTCTAGCACAACACTGTAAACCAACTTTCTTTGCAGTAAACCTAACAATAGTTTAAATATAGTTTTTTTCATTTCTTGTCAGGCGAGAGTGTTAGCCCAAGAAGGTACAACAAATCACTCTCCTGTGGATAAGCATCAGCTATGCTGATGGAAGGCAGAAAGAAATCTCTCAGATGATTAATAGAGAGCAGTTTAGTTTTGGAGGTGTTAAAATTAACAAGCCATTCTTTGCCCCAGCTAACAAAAAACTCTAGGGTTTTTTTGAATCAGCTACCAATTTGACTATATCAATCTGATCAGACTTACTATTGAGACAGGATCATCAGCATAGATACCAAGTTGAAAGCTTTCATCATGAAGGTCATTGATGAAAATTAAGAACAAAGTAGAACTAAAGATAGAGCCTGAGGGAATACCTGCATTAGTACAAAAGGATCTAGAAGAGTTGGCCATTCAAGATAACTTTCATTTTGCAATTAGATAAGAAAGACTGAATCAGTTCAAAAATTCATGCAAAGAGATCATAATTTTTTAAATTGTGAAGAAAACTGGTATGCCAAACCGTTCTTATCTAAAGCTTGATAGGCTCTTCTGCAATAATTTTTAATACCTCAGCAGTTGACCTAAAGAAACAAAAACCATGTTGCTTGTCTTGTGAGATGCTTAACAACCAATTCAGCATTGATTAGGGCCTCTAGTAGTTTACCAAAAAGAGGTCGAAGGCTAATAGGCTGATTGTTGGAAGGGTTAGACAATTCAGTCAAGTTCTTAAAATACCAAAACAAATGAGAATTTACAACAAACAGGAAAGCAAAAGGAAACAAGGCATTTATAGATTTTAGAGAAAACAGAAGCCAGTTTGGGAGCACATTTCTTAAGGACTATTACAAGGAAACTATTAGGTTTACATCCTTTGTGGAGACCCAGATTTTAGATGATAGCAGAAACCATGAATGAGTTTATATGCATATCACACAACAGAAACTCAGATTTAAGTGGAAAGTCAGGCAAAGATCCTCCAGATGAGTCAAGAGTAGAGTTTAAAGAGAATTTATAGGTGAAACATTCTGCTTTATTGGCAAAAGATGTTAACACCTGAAATTTATTGAAGAGAAGAATAATAGAAAACTTGCTATTATTTAATAAACTATTACAGAGCTAGCAGTAGTCTTCTTCTTTTTCTTATTCTTCATGCACCATGTACCTTCAGGACGTAGGCAAACATGGACTTCCACTTGGCTCTGTTTCTTGTCACTTTTAATATTTTTTCTCTTGGTATCTCTCCCAAATCCCACTCTGCTATCCATTTGCTTAAGCTTATCAAGTATGTCTTACACTGCTTTTACCTGTCTCTCTATCCTTTTATCCATCCTGTGAGTATTAAATTCTCCAGGCCCACTTTCTTATTACATGTCCCAGGAATCTCATCTGTCTCTTACTGGTGTTAAGTATGAGTTTTCTTTTTGTTTACATCCGCTTCAATACCTCATCATTGCTCACATGCTCAGTCCATGGTATCCTCAGCATCCTTTTGTAATACCACATTTCTGTTGCTTCAAGCCTCTCCTTCATCCTTGATGAGATCATTCAACATTCAACATCATAGAAGGACAGATATCACATAGCAAATTCAACACACTTTTCTTTATTTCCAATGAGATTTTCCTGTCTTTCAGTATTCTGGTTAGCTTTCGAAATGCATCCTTGACCATGCCAATGTGTCTTTGGATCTCAATGCTGCACTTTCCGTCCTCTGTTAGAATACTTCCCAGGTATTTGTTATAGTGTTCAAACACATGGTAGTAAAAGAGTATAGATAATACCGTTACAAACTGGATAAAGATAGAATGAAACGTCTTACCATAAGGGACTGATATTAGTTAGTAGAGTCACATAAGCAGGAGTCAAGATGATGGGAGAAAGAGATGACACAAAGAGATGGAGAATATGAAAAGGCGAACATGTTTATTTTCTCAGGACGCCATTACAGGAAGTGGTTCGTCATCCGCAGTAAACGGAAGTCGTTGAAAACAATCCTGCAATAAATGTCCTTATATATATATATAACATCCCCCCTTCCCTAGTTCTTTGATGATGAAAGCCTGGTTCTAACTTGTGTAGTCCTGCATCCATCTGGGTTGATGTATTGGTCGTCCTGATCTTGATCGACGACCTGCTTCTGGGGTTGCTGGGTTTGCTGCTTCTGTTCTTGGTTGATGATCCTGCTCGGGTGAGTTGAATATTGTGTCAGGATAAGGTTGTGTTGCTGGTATCTTTGACTGAGGTATCAGCAGTAGATGTTTGCGGTTTCGGCATATGGTTATGCCATTTTCCATTAATACCAAATAAGACCTTGGTTGGTGGCAATTTTTTATGACCTTGTCTTTCCTGGACCAAGTTCTACCATCGTGCACTCGGATATGATCCCCTATTTTTAGTGGGGGGAGATTCCGCTGTGTGCTGTTGTCCGGTTTCGCCTTTTGTCTCTCATTAGAGGGCCATATGCATGGTTCATGACCGTGTTTTGTCATGACTGGTAGGAGTGTTCTGATTTGGCGATTCATTAGTTTTGTCGCTGGTGAAGAAGAGTTGTTTTTGCCCGGTGTTGTGCGCAAGGTTAGTAGAGCCAGATATGGATCGTCTCCGGTTTGGAAACATTTGCGCAATATTTTCTTCACTGTTTGTATCGTTCTCTCCACTAAACCGTTTGATTGTGGGTATTCAGGGCTGCTTGTTACATGAGAGAAGTCCCATTTGGTGGCAAATTTTTTGTATTCATGCGATGTGAATTGAGGACCATTGTCGGAGATGACCAGTTTAGGTATTCCGTGCTTGGAGTAGATGTGTTTTGTTCGAGTTATTACTGTTGAGGCCCTTGTGTCAGTGAGATGGCTA
This sequence comes from Ascarosepion bandense, assembly GCA_037127315.1. Lineage (NCBI taxonomy): Eukaryota > Metazoa > Mollusca > Cephalopoda > Sepiida > Sepiidae > Ascarosepion > Ascarosepion bandense. The sequence goes on along the minus strand of JBBBDQ010000238.1, from coordinate 3,121,693 downwards.
AATTCAAAAAATTTTGAGTGGTAATCCACTACCATGACGTAATCTTTCCCACGCAGTCTGAAGAGATCTGTGCCAACCTTTTCCCAGGGTTGGGCCAGAATGTCATGTGGTATCTCTGGCTCTGAACTTTGTCGGTTGCTGTACTGTTGACATGAATCACAGTTTTTTATCATGTCTTCTATTTCCTTGTTCATATTGGGCCAGAACAGAGCCTGTCTGGCATTAGATTTGGTTTTTTCGATTCCCAAGTGTGCCTGATGCAAAATCTTGCGCATTTCTGCTCGCATATTAGTCGGGACAATAATTTGTTGGCCCTTTAATAGAAGTCCTTCCTGGGATGTGAGTTCATGTCTGAAGTTGAAATATGGATGGAGGCAACTGTTTAGGTTGTGTCGATGATCTGGCCATCCTTCCATGATTTGCTGTTGTAGCTGTTGCAAGGTTTCATCTTTAGCTGTCTCAGTTGACAGCTGTTGTCGACGTCTGTCACTGATGGGCATTGAGGACATTATTGAGTGGACAAACAGATTCATTTCTTTGTCTGGGATTTCCGGTGTATTGCATTTTTGTGCTGCACGGCTGAGTGTGTCCACTACATGCATTAATTTTCCTTTGGTATATTCAATTTCAAAGTCATACTTCTGTAGGCGTAACAAGAAGCGTTGTACTCTGGGTGGAGTTTTAGCAATTTGCTTTGTGACAATGGTTTTGAGTGGCTTATGATCGTTATTAATCAAAAAGCGTTGTCCATATAAGAATTCGTGAAAATGTTCACAGGCAAATACTATGGAAAGCATTTCGAGTTCAAGGGGGCAATAATTTTTTTCCGCAGGTGTGAGAGATCGGCTAGCAAATGCCACTGGAGCCCAATTATTATTGTGATTTTGTTCCAACATGGCTCCAAGTCCAAGAGTTGATGCGTCTGAAGAGACCCTGATTGGAAGTGCTGGGTCAAAGTATTTTAATGTTGGACTCTGCGTGACCAAGTTTTTTAGTCGTTGGATGGCTTCTTTTTGTGGTTTATCGAAAGACCACATGTTGTCTTTTTCCAGCAAGAGGCGAAGAGGTGCAGTTTCATTTGATAAGTTGGGGATGAATTTTCCTAGGTAGTTGATCATCCCTAGGAAGCGCTGAAGTTCGGTTTTGTTGGATCTGGCATGTTTCTGACGGCTCTGCATTTGTTTTCATCCGGTTCAACTCCACGGCTGGATATGGTGTGGCCTAGAAATGTCAATTCTGTAATGTTAAACTGACATTTGGATTGATTTAATTTCATCCCGGATTTCCTTATGGCGTTCAGGACTTCAATTGTTCTGTTTTGCAGACGTTCTTGAGTGTCCGCCCAAATGATGATATCGTCCTGTGAATTTCTGCATCCTTCGATGTTTTCGATGATGTCTGCTATTTTTGCATGGCATATTTCGCTGGCACTGTGTATTCCATATGGGAGACGTGTGAATCTGTAGCGGCCACAGGGTGAGTTGAAAGTAAGTAGTTTTGAGCTTTCTTCGTCAACTTTGATCTGCCAGAATGCCTTGGATGCATCGAGCTTGGTGAAGAATTTGGCACCTGCCATTTCATGAATGATGTCTGATGCTGTTGGTAGCCTATAGTGCTCTCTTTTTATAGCCTTGTTAAGATTTCTTGGATCAAGGCATACTCGAAGGGAACCATTGGGCTTTTCCACTACTACCAGTGACGATACCCATTCTGTTGGTTCAGATACTGGTTTTATGACTCCCAGGTCGATCATGCTTTTGAGCTCAGTTTTTAATTTTTTCTTTAATAAGAAATGAATTTTGCGTGGAGGGTTTATGACTGGCTTAACTTCTGGATCCATTGTGATATGATGAGTGCCAGGAAGTGTGCCAAGTTCTCCAAAACAGTCCTTAAATTCTGTAGGTAAATCTACTGTGCGTGTATTTACCTCACAGATTTTTTTTATGAGGTTGAGATTAGTGCAGGCCTTTAAGCCAAGTATGGGAGAAGCATTTATATTCGCTACTATAAATGTGACATGATAATTGCGCTTCTGTTTGGTTAGTTGGGCAACACATTTGCCCTGGATTGGTATCGCCGTGTTGTTATAGGCTGATAGTGCTGTTTTGGTTGGTTTTATTACTGGTCGATTAGATAGCCTGTTGTAGTCTCTTATGGGGAGAATATTGACTTGACTGCCTGAGTCTATTTTAAATTGAATGTTGGTTCCATTGACAGGCAGAACCACATTCCAATCTTCCGATAAGGCATTGACCTTGTGGATATTTGTCACCTTTTTCTTTTTTGTTGAATATTTGACTGAGATATAGTCCACATAATTTTCAGATGAATCTTCATCTGTAGAAGATGCCTCATATTGTTGATGGACTTTGTGGACCAACCTTTTGGCCATGCATCTACTGGCAAAATGGTTTTTCTTTTTGCATTTATTACAGGTCTGTCCGTATGCTGGGCAGTTTCCACGAAAGTGTGAAAAAGAGCAGTACTTACATTTTTTTATTTTGTCATTTCTGTTGGGGTCTGCTGGGTTGTACTCACTTCTAGGTGCTTGTTCTATATATTTTTCTTTAGCTGGGTTCTTTTTAGTCAAATGTACCGACTTTAAGTCCCTTTGTAGAACCCCCATTCTTTGTTTGGTAAGTTCGGCCGTGCGACCTGCTTTTATGGCCTTTTCCAGGGTCAGGTTCGATTCTGCAAGTAGTTTTTCCTGCAGACGGGAGTCGTTTGTACCTATTACTATTATGTCCCGTATTAGGCTGTCAGCGAGTTCGCCAAATTCGCATTCGTGGCTTAATGTTTTTATTTTTGTGACGAACTCGTCAAAGGGTTCTGCGTCATCCTGACGCGCCGTGAGAAATTGGAAACGGGAGAGAGTTACGTTCTTTCGGGGATTGCAATAGTCTTCGAATTTTTCGAAGACTGTAGAAAAATTGAGATTGTCTTCCTCGGACTGAAAGGTAAAACTTCTATGTATTTTCTGGCCCTGTTTTCCGAGGCATTGAAGAAGAATGCTTGTTTTTACCTTGTCACTTTTTTCCTGCTTTTCCGTTTGCAGTGAGGTATATCTTTAAGTCTTGTTTGAATTCTTTCCATTCTTCAGAAAGATTTTCAGATGAGAAATTTGGCGGAGGTGGTGGAATAAAGTGAGTGTCCATTTTGCTTGTAGTATGTAAGTGTATGTGGACGATAGTGTGGATACGTTAGGCCACTTCTGATACCATGTTATAGTGTTCAAACACGTGGTAGTAAAAGAGTATAGATAATACCGTTACAAGCTGGATAAAGATAGAATGAAACGTCTTACCATAAGGGATTGATATTAGTTAGTAGAGTCACATAAGCAGGAGTCAAGATGACGGAAGAAAGAGATGGCACAAAGAGATGGAGAATATGAAAAGGCGAACATGTTTATTTTCTCAGGACGCCATTACAGGAAGTGGTTCGTCATCCGCAGTAAATGGAAGTCGTTGAAAACAATCCTGCAGTAAATGTCCTTATATATATATATATATATATAACAGTATTTAAATTTCTTTACTTGTTTCTCCAACCTGAAGTTGGCATTTTGGGGTCTACTTTTTGCTGATGACCATACATTCAGTTTTCTTGAAATCCATACTCAGTCTCTTCTTCTCACTTTCTTTTGCTACCTTTTGTAGGAGGTCCTGCATTTTCTTTTCCATGCCTGCTATCAGCACCATATCATGCACATACCTTAGATTGTTGTGATTGTGGCTGCCAATGATGAATCCTGGCAAAAATTTTATTTCTCTCAGAATTGTTCATGAGAGCTAAGGTTGGTAAATGCAATACAGTGTCTCATTCTATCAGCAAACAAAGACTTTGATGATACATTCACATTTATTATATGCATCCATGAATAAACGTCTGTTGTGATCATATCTGTCATGCTGATATAGCTGGGAAAAATGATTCCTATGGGCTATAGTAGCTGAACAGGCCAGTGTAACCAACGAAGGATATTGAGGTTTCACCTGGTATTTCTGAGAAGAAACGAAAGCATCTATGCTGGCTTTGATCCAAGAAGAATCCTCACTGGTAAAATTCTCAAAAGAAAGGTTAAAAATATTGACCCAATTATATTTCAAAAAGGCTTGTTCTTTTGTTACTTTTTACCAGTCAGAAAATAATATCCCAATTATGTTTAAATGATTTTCAAGCTATAAATATTAACAATGTAATATCATTACTTGTATACAAAACAATAAAGCTATTTTGATTAAAATTATTCTGAGTTTTGTATTTTATCTTAATATGTCGGATGATTCAAATTTGACAATTTACTTTAATATATTAAAATAGTTAAAGATACTCACTTTGCAAATATTTCAGCCTGCTTAGCAGAAAACTCTTGTCTAACTTGCTCAATCATCAAAATCGAGTGACTAGTATTGGGAAGAGCACCATTCTGGATCATTTTATCTGCACATTATAAAACATAGATGACATCCTTAGCCTTTTCAAAGTTATTAACATTTACAATTGCATTCATTAAACATGACAATGACTTTTTTTTAATTGGATTATTAGCCCTGAAATGAAAGCTTTGGAGAACCTGTTTAATTTATTTATGTACTTATGCTTATAATTTTTATGTGCTATTTTATTTTATAATGTGCTGTGCGTGATAAACTCATTAAAATGATATAAGGGAGAGTAGTTTTAAGTCTTTTTTAATACAGAACAAAACTAAATTACTCCTTTGTTTTCTGTAGAAGTTTTAACTAAGAATGGTTATGTGAACAAGTGAGTATGAAAAAAACAATGGTTTTAAAAATATCTAGAGTTTTAATTCCCTGTCACATAGAAAATAGAAATTGAAGAACATTTCTCACCTTTTTCATTAAGAAAAGTTGAAAGCATAGATTCAAGATAGGAAATATAATTTACTGTCTCTTGCAAAATATGAGCCTGAGAAAAAGAAGAAAATTCATAATTATTTTCTTGCAATAAGAACATATATATAATAAAGTCTTAAAAGTTTTGCTTCACTGAAATGAGTTGAAAAGTTCATTTAATTGAGAACCAAAATGTGAACTTTTTAAATCCTTTTTTAAATCTTATAGACTTTTTGAAAAAAAAAAAAAACTACAAATAATATTATTAAAAATTGGAGTAGATAGACTAAACTATCGCCCAGTTCACACTCCACCCACATCTATTGAACAGGTGAAGAGGCTCATCTCTTGTTTCCTGTTTAGGATGTGGTTTCCGGCTTTCTCTTTTCCAATCTTTTCACTCTTACATAGCCCCCTGCGCATCAATGGCAATACCGCTTTGCTTGGGGTGATATGATTAAAAAAAAAAGAAAAAAAAAGAAATTTTCACAATAAATAGAAAAAATCTTTAAAATATGATCTAAATTACAAATTTAACTATTCTATTGCAATATGGACTAAAGAAAAGCAGGAAAATCAGGTTAATTTTCAGTTACATTTTTAAATAAGGCATATTTTCAACATGAAGCTTGAAAAAAAACAAAAAACAGCTGAAGTTTCTTTTTAAATGTAGAATCTCAAAATTCTTACCTTTGAAAACTTTCTCTTTGATTTCTTTTTACTGCTGGAAGTTGATGTGATAATTTTCAGGGTAGTATAACAGTTGGCCACGCTTGCTCTCCATTTTGCATCTGACTGTCTGCGCCTCACTCTCATAGAATTGCTACGTCGAGCCATTTTCTAATTAACAATACATACATAAAAAAAAAACAGAATCAGTTTTAATCAATGTTTTTTTTTTATTTATACATTTCAGCCAAAAATTATTTTATTAATTATAATTCTCATGAACATTGGTTCCTGCTTGATGTTGAATTCTACACTTGGTTAACTTAGCTTATTTTTGACAAATCTATTATGTGCTGCTTCCATTGCCTAACACAGTCCTTTGTGGCTTATTTATTTACACCTAAAGAGAAAACTACAAACCATCTGGTTTGAAAAGTTATGATGAAAACAATAAAGATAAGAATGTTAATTCAAATAATTGATGCAATAATATGTTATATTACGCTGCTGGATAACAACGACAATGATTGTCTTGTCAGACAATGAGAAACACATATACTACTGGCCATAATTATTAGGTAACTCCAGTTTTTTTTAAAAGAAATGATGTATTTTTGATATTTATTGCCAAAAAAACCAGAATGGTTCTTTTGTTATTATTACTTTGCAAAATTTTACAAGACAAGGAAGCAAAGACAAACTCATCCAAATTACCCTAGATTTTCTTCATTCTTTCATTGATGAAACTGCAACATAGGTAATTATTGAATATTTATAAATTTATTTGATGTACATGTTTTTGTGCAATATTAACAAAAGAACCATTCTATTTTCATTTACAATTATTCACTTGGCAATAAATACGAGAAAATAGTATGAAATTGTTGTGGAGTGCTAATTGTGCTATGTCGGTTGCTAATCGACTTAACGTACCCAAAATGATAGGAACTTGGTAATCTTCCACTGAAAGCTGACTCCTTAGTATTTGGCTAACTGCCAACTAATATCAACTGCCTAGTAGTTCTACTGAACTCCTATGAACTTCCCAAGAACTTCCTGTTAACGTTTATTTATATAGGAGGGAGAGTCCATTATCTGAGGAATAGGTGTGTTTCCCCGTAACAGAAATATATCACTTTTTTAAAACACTGGGGTGGCCTAATAATTATGGCTGGTAGTGTATATATAAAAAAATATAATCTTATATTTTTATTCTTCATCAGTGTTGGTTGTGTGGAGTAGGAGGGTAGCCAGGGAGAAATCACACACACAGAAGTTGTCAGGGAATCATTAACCAGTCTCTGCTTCTTCATCTAGCAGGAACTTCTTTTCTCTCTGTCATCTTCCAAGAAGACCAGACTTATATAACCTCAAAATTCCTACGCATTTTTGCTTTTTCAGGTTGTCGCTTAATTGACATCATCTATGGCCAGATACATTTGTCAATCATCTTTGTCAGTTATTGCCTTTCAAGCAGGTTGTTGCCTGTGTTTCTGCCTTTGATGTTGCACCTCGCCACCACCATCCACAGCCAGATATTTGTGAATCATATCTTTGCTGGCTATCGACTGTGTTTCTGTCTTTGTTATCCTGCTGACACCATCCATGGCCAGATATATTTTACAATCATATCTTTGCTGTTCAAGGTAATATATTACAAATACAACAAAAATGTTTCGATAGTTAAAAAGTTTTGGCTGCATTTAGAATTTGTTGGATGGTTGGTGACTAAGCTAACTACTCCATCCCTCTCCATAGAGTTCAAGGAAGGTGTTTATCAACCTTGTGGAATGAAAAGTAAAATCTATCAAAGAGCAGAAGAACTCTTGATGAATCAATAGCTAGCTAATTAGAATTAGTGTATCAATAAAGTCATTGAAGAGAATCCACCCACTGTCTGTTCTAAGAAAATTCATGGCGATGCATAATACAAATATAAGAGATAATAGTGTGAAGGGGGTCAGGTCTCTTGAGATTGACATCCCATCCAGTAAGGGGAGACACATGTCATAGATGTCACCTGACCATTTACCAAGAACTTTTCACAACAGCCAGAATGTAGTAATCAGGAGTTGGACTATGAGAATGTTACATCCATGTGATCAGCTACAAAATATCAAGCAAAATATTAACATTCTAAAGGAAACTAGGTGGGTAAATAATAGGGAATGAGTAAGCGTAATATAGCAACAGCTCCAAGTAGAAGCTTGAACCTTCATTTGACTAATTCAGCTTTAGCACTGAAAACATTTATTTTATTATAGTGGATAGTGACAAGCAAGAGGAGAGATGGGGTGTTTTTAATTTACTATCACAGTAACACATTATATATATGAATGGAGAGAAAAATGAAAGAGTAGTAAAACTCATAATCGATCAATGAATAAAGAAATTTTTTCTTGGGTACTGTCAACATTCTGACAGAATTCATCTAGTTAAACTGAAACAGAAGCCATTTAATATAACTTTTACAATAGTATACATGCCAACAACAGAAATCACATAAGGAAATCATAAATTTTATCACAAATTGGATTATGCCAAAATTCAATGCAAATTGCTGAAAATTATGATCATGGAAGACCTAAATGCTAAAGTAGGAAAGGAATGCAACTGAAACAATTGGTAAGTATTGACTAAGATCCTGTAACGAGCACAGAGAAAAATGGGTCCGATGGTACACAGCAAACAACCAAAAAATAGCTAACACCTGGTCTTAAAAGCACCAAAGATACTTGTGAACATGAGAAAGACCAGGAGGCAATATGACAGACAATATTAACTATATAACACTCAATAAAATATTCAGGAATGCAGTTCTACACAGTAAAACCTACCCAAGTGCTGACCATGGAAACCATGGAAATGACTACCTTGCAAACTCAGACAAAAATTATGGAAATTAAATGATAACAATGCCTAAGTTTAATACTAAAGATTCTAGAATGACACAACTTGATATATGCTGACATACTTAAAAGCAAGCAATTATATTAGGTACCTCAACTAAATCACTGAAAAAACAGCATAGTATGAAGAAAAAAGGCCCCAAACTTAATAAAAACAAACTTTTTCCATCAAAATGTTTATGTTATTATTAAGGGGAAAGATCAAAGTATTATTTAATTATTTTTAAAAATCTTTTAATCCTTTCTAACATGTTAAAAATTTTGGTAAAAAATCTTTTGATTTTTATTAGCAGGTAACCATATCTTTACGAGAGTTTACAATGGATAATGTAATATTACGTAACTCAGTTTTTTCCAGTGAAAAACACATTAATTTGAAAATTCTTGCAAAATCAAATAATTGTCGGATTTTAATGAAACTTTCAGGACTTATTCACAACTAAATGAAATTATTTTTTAAATTATTATTTAAAATTTTGTTTTTTTTTACATCTGTAAGCACTCTACATAATTTCATGAAATTTTAAGAAATTAAATTTTGTTGGGAAATTGGCTTCATTAGTTAAATGCAGGACACATTGAGGAATGTAAATCAGCCATTATTTTTTCAAAGATTTTGACTTTATTTGCAAAACTCTGCTCCCATTTGTAAAATAAAAAATGCAGTAAAAGTATGATATTACTTAATTTGATAAGCATTTAATTGCTTTATTAAATAATACATATTAAGGACATTATAGTCTGAAGAAAAAAAATTTTTTTCAATTATTAATAAAGTTTTAAATTGTTTTAATTTTTTTTAATTATAGTAATTTATAAAGTTTCAAAAATATTTTGAAAAATACTTCAAAGATTTGTTGGCTTTAGATTTTTAAGTTATTAAATGAAAACTATATTTACTAATCGAAAATTGAAAAGTTCAATACAAATCGTTGTGTCTTTGTATTTTTGAAAATAATTAATATTTTTTTTGTATTTGAAGTTATTTTTGTATGGCAATTTCTATGTGTACATGTGTTTCACGGTTTCTTCTCCTTACAGGAAAAACATTTAAATAATTTTGTCAATTCCGGTCACCATACACTTACTTTATCTCACATATGTCTAGCTGTCATCACATGTCGAGTATACCAGGAAAGGTCATAAAGACCAACACGCTGTGTTTAAGAAATAGTGTTATTCTATAAATAAGTAATATTTGCATAAATCAGATTAATTTAACTTTAAATTTGTTAATTTTCTAAAAATAACGTCACAGATGTATATTTTATTTTTGCAAGATTTTTAAAACTGAGAATTAACTTTTGTTTGTAAATTGCTCAAAATTGGCCAGAAAACTGAAAAAAAAATCTCAAAATTTTAGATTCCAAATAATATAAATTCAGTTTGAAATACACCAGAGTATTTTGCTTACTGGAAATAGTAAATTTAATCATTCAGCTTTCAATTAAAACTAAAATAAAAATTTCAAGAAAATTTTTTTATTTTTAAAAATTCAATTTAAAAGCTAGGTATCGAAAATGAGTGAAGGTACCTATATTATATTATATTATATTATATTATATTATTTTTTTTTTAATCATTTCATCCCGAGCAAGGCAGAAATGCCACTGATGAGCTGGGGGCTACATAACTGTAAAAAGATTAATTAGAAAAGAGTGAGGAGTACAAACTAGTTAGAAAGGAGCAATAGAAAGCTGAGAATGCAGGTGCGATGACAGATACATAGGTGGAGAGAAAGGGAAGGATATACGGAGGTGGGGAGAGAGCTAGAGTCCAGTGGTTAATAGATGAGTATTGACATTGCATTTAAATTTCTGGAGGTTGTAGCCGTCAGGAAAGCAAGAATATGGGAGCGAGTTCCACAGACGGGAAGTGCGAGTGAAGAAGCTGCAGGAGTAGAATTGTCGTCTGCATTTGACTAACCTAACTGTGAATGGGTGGGACCCAGTTACCAATCTGGTTGCACGAGTAAACACCTGTTGAGGAGGCACCAGTGACTTAAGTTCGTCCGAGCAGAAGCCATGAAAGTATTTATAGAACAGACAAAGGGAGGCCACATTTTGATGGTGGGGAAGTGGCTGCAGTCGAGCCGCCAGATCAGTACCTATCACATTACAGACTCTCCTTTGGAGCCTGTCGAGAATACTGAGGAGAACGGCAGGGGTGCCTGACCATAAATGGCAGCAGTACTCCATGCACAGACAGATGGTTGACTTGTATATATGCAGGATGTATGCTTGTATATATGCAGGATGGATTCAGGAGGAAAAAACATCCTAGATCGGCATAGTGACGTGACCCAACCTTCTTAGCAGTAGATTTAGCTATGGAATCAATATAGTGGTTCCATTTGAGGTCTGAGGAGAGGGTAAGGCCGAGGAGGTGTAGTGTGTTGCTCTCAGGGAGAATCGCTTGGTCCATGCTTATGGGAGGCAGGAGAGGTTGCCTGTGATGGTTGACAGACAGCAGCTTGATCTTAGACGCATTGAAGTTGACAAGCCACTTCTTGCCCCAATTCACCACAGAGTGTAGATCCCGTTCAAGGTCAGCAGCGAGATTATGTCTGTCCGCCACAACAGGTTTCTTACTGGTGCGGGAGTATATTGTGGTGTCGTCTGCATAGATGCCTACTTGGGAACTGATCTCATCTGGGAGGTCGTTGATGAAAACAAGGAAGAGCGTCGGGCCCAGAATAGAGCCCTGTGGGACACCAGCATTTGTGCTGTAGGATGAAGAGGCATGCCCATTCAAAACGTCCTTCATTTTGTGGATATTTAAAAAAGATTGGATTAGGTCAAGCAGGCGACTGGTAATACCGTAACCCCATAGCTTGCATAGGAAGCCAGAGTGCCAAACCCTGTCAAAAGCCTTGGAGATGTCCAGAGCAACCGCGCGTGCCTTGTCAGACTCATCAAGGGCCTGGAGCATGTACTCCGTTACGGTTGTTAGCAAGTCGGCTGTGGACCTGGCAAAGCGGAAGCCATGTTGCCTGTCAGAGAAGAGTTTGTGGGCAGTAAGATGTTGGACTATTTCAGCATTGATTATGGCCTCGAATACTTTCCCGAATATTGGTAGAAGACTGATAGGACGATAGTTGGATGTGTCCGAGGGTTCACCACAATTCTTAAATACAGAAACGACTGGGGAGAACTTCCAGCATGCAGGAAAGCAGGAAGCAGAAAGGCAGTAGTTAAATAGTTTAGAGAGGACAGGGGAAAGTTCAGGAGCACACCTCTTAAGGACTATCACCGGGATTCCATTGTCTCCACTCGCCTTATGGGGGTCGAGTTTTGAGATTACTCGGGATACTACTGTCGGGGTAATATATACGTTGTGCAGTTTGGCCTCAGTTCTAATAGGGAAGTCAGGTGGGTTTACTCCAGATCAGTCAAATGTGGAGTTGGATGAGAATCTGCAGGCAAAGCATTCAGCTTTGTCCGCAGATGACGTGAGAACCTCAAATTCATGGATTAAAGGAGGTATTGAGGATTTGCTATTGTTTAGCACCCATTTGCAAATCCTCCAATAGTCCTTGGAGCCAAACTTGCGGTCAGCTGTGCATTGTCGCATTCTCTCAGCAAACAACCATTTGGCGTCATTTAGGGTTCTCTTGCACTCATTGCGAGCAGATGTGAACAGGCGCCTATTGTGATCAGATGACTGTCTCTGGAATAGACGGAAGTAATGGTTCCTGTGGACAATGGCGGCTGAGCAGGCAGGAGAGAACCACGGAGAGGAATGAGGTTTTAGGCAAAACTTCCTGGTCAGTATGAAGGCATCAATGCCAGCTTTCACTCATGACGAGACCTCAGAGGCACAGTCATCAGCTGATAGATTGAACATTTTTCCCCAAGGGACATCGCAGAGGAAATCGTGAAAGGCATCCCAGTCAGCTTTTTGGTATAGGTAGGAGGTCCTGTAGGTAGGGAGCTCCTGAGGGGAGTGAGAATGGAAAGAAATACTGAGAGAGACTACAGCGTGGTTGGAGTTGCTGAGAGGGCAAAGCTGCGAGACTTGACAGGTGTCAGACACAGAGGTGAAACATATATCTAGTAGTGAGGAATGACCCGAGGGAGTGCTTGGGAAGCGAGTGGGGAAGTCCACCACTTACGTAAGGGATTGGGAAATAGCAAAGTTCATGGCATGAATGCCCACTGGATCAGTAACAGTGTTTTCAAGCCACTCAGAGTGATGGGCGTTGAGGTCTCCAAATACAAATATGATAGGAAATAGCCTTATCTATGTCGTCAGCAATGCTGTCTAGTAGGGAGCAGTCAGGAGAGGAGGGAGAACGGTAAAGAAAGAATAGGTAACTAACCGAACTGAGGAGAGACAGGCGGAGACATATGTATTGGTGGTCAGTAGATTCGAATGAAGTCACCCTAGCTATGGAGAGGTGTTCGCTGACGTAGACACCCAGCCCATGCATGTGGACAGTGGAATCCTTCCTTAAGAGGGGAAGATAACCAGGGATGGAGAGGTCAGAGGAGGTAATAGCTGAGTTGAGGTTAGTTTTGCAGAGCGCAAGGATGTCCAAGGACTTTTCATGCAGGAATGCTTCTACACTAGGAAAGTTAGTACAAATGCCCCGGTTATTAGTGAAAGAAAGGTTAATGGGTTTAGGTGGTTTGATTTTAACTGGTTTAGGGTCATTTCTGATTTGTTTTGTCATGTTTTTGTTTATAGAAAGGGACCTAGAGTAGAGGATACAGGTGGTCATTATCCACGATCTGTGCGGGAGGAAAACTGGCTGGGGCTGCAACAAGGTGTGGCCTCAGGGTTGCCCACCGAAAGCACTTGCAGGGACATCTATCCATGCGCGACATGGCACTACAAGAACCCCGATATTATACAACTGTTGATCAGAGCAGCCGCTCTTGACGCTATGCAAGAGTTAGGGCTCCTAACTACCAGTCGGAAGCAGCAACCAGGAAACTGCCAATCCAGTACCCTAGCTTAGATAAGACTGGAAATTCAAAGTGGAACATCTTAAGAGAAGCTCTAGTAACATTGGCAAATGAAAAAGGAGTGGATGACAGATGAAATTCTTGATATGATGAAAAACAGCAAGCCATACTAAATAATGGCACAGGATGTACAACATTAAAAACAAATGTAGACAAGCAAAAGATGAATGGCTCAACAAATAGTGTGCTGAAATAGAAAGAATGAACAGCATTGATATGGCAGGTATACATAAAAGAATAAAAAAAATAACAGGACAAAAGATGTACTTCTTGACAGGTGGCATAAAATTTAAAGAGAGAACACTCCTAATAGAGAAATAAAAATACTCCAAATGTGGAACAAATACATTGAAGAACTCTTCCATGACAAAAGAGGCAAACTTACAATCTACAAAAAACATGGAAGAACCTGAAATATTGAACTCTTAGATAAGATCAGATCAAGACAAGATGAACAGAAACAAAACAGCAAGACCAGGTGAAATTTTAAGAGATATGTTAACAGCCTGAGACAATTTCGGGATCAATAAGATTATGAAATAATAAATTGAATATATGACAGTGGCAACATACCAGAATACTTTAGTTGAGCCATCCTTATAATGCTACATCAGAAGGCAGGTGGAAGTGACTGGGTGCTCCATAAGACAATCAGCTTAATAAGCCATATAACTAAGCTTATCCTTTAAATTCTGATATGTGTTATGTGTTCTACATAACAGAATTAGAGCAGGAATAGAACAAGAACAATATGGTATTCTTAAAGACAATAGCACAAGAAATGCAACATTTATGATCATTATGATATCATTATGCAAATTCAGAAGGACCTATAACATTTTTATAAACTATTCAAAAGCATTTGATAAGGTGCAACATAAAAAATTTGAGCTGCTATGTTAGGAGAATTTGATTTAGGAAAATATTAGAATAATCCTGAATATTAACTTGGAACAAGCTGCTTGTATACAGATAGAAAATAAATTGAGCAAGGATACAAAAATAGAAAGGGGTGTAAGACAATAATATATCTTTTACACTATTTATATTTAGACTATTGTCTCCATCTTTGTTGTTTTAATCATGTTTCAAATGTTGTGACCTCCAGGCTTCCTCAGGGTATTCTGAACTGACCCATTTATTTAATCTACAGGAGTTCTCATTCCACTACTCATGTCATGTCTCAGGATATTGTCTATTTTTATTTATAGCACTGTTCACTTATTGCTCTACTGAGTGTAAGTACACACTGCTTGAACCAAGGATTGAACCCATGACCATTATATCACCAAATAAAAAAAAGCACTATTAGACATTAGACCATTGTCCCATTAGAGTTTTAAACCTAACCTTCACTGCTGATTAGGCTGCTGTTGGTTGACATGTTCTGACTGCTGCTGCTGCCTATGTTTTTAATTACTGTTGCTACTGTCTTTCTTTCAGTCCCATATGGTATTTATTTCTATGCTAGGCCTACTAAGGTCCTCATAGCCTAGTATATGCACCCATTCTTTCAAACTCACCTGCATTCTTACATCCATTATTTTCACTTCATTCCCCTTTCCCTCCATACAATACCAGCCATGCCTAATTTTATTGTCTCACCTACAGCTTTTCAATGTTTCTCCAGCCTTACTTTTAAGGAGTGGCTTGTTTCGCCTTTATATTCTCTGCCACAACTGCAAAGATTTCAGTACATGTAATTTTTGGTCATATTTTCAGTATCAAGCGTTACTTGGCAGAGAATTTTCCATAGAGTGGAACAGCTTCTGAATATTGTCCTGATGTTGTATGGGCTGCAGATTTTCTATACTTTTCCAATAAGCTCTTGACATAAGGTATGGAAACCATGGCAATTTTCTATTCACCTCTTTGTCCCTTCTGTTCTAGACCAGGAGATATGACAGATAGTTATTCTGAAGGGTACATTTGATGCTCATCACTTGTTGGTATGTGTTTGGGTCACCACTTATGATTTTCTCCAAGTATTGTATGTATCAACCAATCCCTTTCACTGTATGGATAGGGGGAATTGAAGTTGAGGTATTGTCTGGTGAAGGTTGTCTTGTGATATACAATGTTTTGAACACATTCTCTTATGAAGACATTTTTGAGAAAAAGTTATTGTTACTGCTCTTATTTTTTGATACTGTTGTGTCTGAACCATATCTACAAAAACTGGTATTTTTATACATACACACAAAAAAAAAGATTCAAAATTCTTTTTAAAATACTGAATTGTAATTTTTTATTTATGATTAATAAATATATATTTTTTAACTTATCACATAACCATTACAGAATTTTAAAAGATTTAAAATTTTATGAATTATAATTAAAATTTTAAAAATGAAAACAATTCTTGTAAAAATTCATTATTCAATGAAATTTTTTTCATAAGACAATAATGTGACAATAAGTGTCCTTATTCATAAAAGCTCTTTATAGAATGTCTTATTGCATTTTTTAAAGATCATAAAGCTTAAATCATTTAAAATTGTAAAAATATATTTAATTTCTAAAGTAGTTTATTTCATTTGGGAATAAGTCCTGAAAGTTTAATTAAAATCCGACGATTATTTGATTTTTGCAAGAATTTTCAAATTAAAAAATGTGTTTGTTTTATGCTATTAATTTATTTTATAGCCCATACGCTGACGCAAGAAAAAAAGATTTTTAACCAAAAATTCGAATATTTTCGAAAAGGATTACAAAATAAAATTTATAAAAAAAATAATTTGGTGTTGTTGGTCATTCCTCTGAAAACATTTTGACGATAAAACTTTGTTTTTATCAAGTTTTGGTGGCGAGTGGGACATTTTTTCATGGTATGCCTTTTTTAGCGAAATAGAAAAAAATGTTTCTTTAACTAAAAAAACCGTTAAAGAAAACAGAAAATTGTACTCAAATTCAAGTTTTATGTACAAGACAAGAGTTTTGAGAAGTGATATATTCTTGAATTTATTTAATGAATCATAATCAAAGTCAACTATTATTCATTTTATTTTTTTATGAGAGAATTTTTTCTTAATTTTGGTTGTCTTTCATTAATTTCTTAAATCGTCAAAATGACTGAGAGAATTTTCAATAAATCTATTCTAAAAAAAACGACTGAAATTAGGACAAAAATATTGAGTAAGCTGAGAAAAAATACTGATAAAATTGACATATGACAATATTTCATTTAAATTATTTCATATTCACGTCTAAACAAAAGCATTTAACATAGCAGCATTGAGACTAGTAGAGTTTGGAGGAAAAAAAAAAAAAATGACTAAAAAAATTTGAGCTCTATGGCTTAATCGACAATTGCAAGGCTTCCAGTGGGGAAAAATTCAAGTCTCGTGGAAAGCTTCTTTATTTCAATTTGCGATGTTTACTTACGACTGGTGTGCAAAATTGTTTGTTAAAACAAAAAAACAACTGAAAAGTGAGATTAAGGAAAACTCGTTAAGAAAAACAAACAAAAAAATAAATAGCAAATGGATCGTCACTTGGTAAAACCAAAAAAGCTCAAGATTTTAGAAAGGAAAATTCAATTGTGAAGCTCCAATTCTTTGCTGCAATTTTGATTTTGATGTCTTTTAAAGTTTAAAGACATCAAAATCAAAATTGCTTCTTTTTTTTTATCTGAATTTGAAATTTAACAACTGGAGCTAAATTCTCATGTTAAAAAGAGAAGGAGAAAAATAACGACCATGTCTTTAAAAAAGCTTTTATTTGGGTGATGAGATTGGGAAGAACTCAAAAAAAAAAAAAATTAAATAAATAAATGCTGGAAGACCAGAAGTTTTCAATTAATGAAAAAGATTGCCGTAATAATCAATGACAATACTGCAAGATTTTTCCACGAAATTTCATGCAAATTAGACAAGAAAAATGGATAAAAATCTTTTCGTTTTTTGGTTAATTTTTTTTTAAATGAATCATCACAATATCACTTGCAGCAATAATTAACGCATTTTTTAAAACTCTTGTATTGAATCAAAATTATTTAAAAAATTGCAATAAAATTAAATCGTATAATAATATAATAAATTTAAAAATTTATATAATTTTTTTCTTCCTTCCACCTTAAATTTGATTTACTTTTAAAAAAATGGTCTTGGGAAACGTGGGTTGGGTTGTGTGTATCAATTCTTTTTTTTTTTTTAATCGTATCACCCCGAGCAAGGCGGTAACGCCACTGATGTGCAGGGGGCTACGTAAGAGTGAAAAGATTGGAAAAGATAAAGCCGGAAACCACATCCTAAACAGGGAACAAGGGATAAAAAGCCTCTTAAAAATCAAGTTTTTTTTTCTCTTAATTTTTTTGATTATGACATATGCATTGAATGTCATGCAAAAACTTAGTTTTTGGTGAAAATAAGGAACAATTTATTTTTTGTGAAATTAAAAGAAAGAGTAACAAGAGTTTTTTTGTGACATGAAGGGAACGTTTTCGTTTTTTGTGAAGCTAAGGAACTCCTTAGTTTTTTGTGAAAATAAAGCTTATGTCCAATAAGAAAAAGAAGTTTTTTTGTTTAATTTTAAATGAAAAATGTATAAATTAAATACTGAATTTGAAATGAAAGTATTGAAAATGGAACTGAATAAAGAGTGTCTACTTAAGATAAGAATTTAAACTTTGTGTTACTGTTAAATTTTTAAAATTTTTAAAATTTAACACAAAGTTTTAACGTCAAATAAAGGTCTCAACGCTTTAGTTTTTCTAAGCTTTTTAAATTAATTAAAGATGAGGGGAAAACACGAATAAAAAATAACGGATTTATTTAAAAAAAAAAACTTAAATTATGCTTTTTAAATGTTTTTATTTTCGCTTACACGTATTTTCGTCTAACTGAAAAATCAGTTTAAAAGTAAAAAACTAGTTTCAAAATATCATTAATAAAGCAGTAAAGCTGATTTGAAATGTTAAGAATAATTAATACATGGCAATGGCATCTATTCTAAAATTTACGAATATACAAACAAATTCATAAGTTTTTTGAACTTGTCAACAACAACGGACAATTTTCGAAAAGTTGCATTTGCACAGCATTCATTCTTTTTTCAAAGGATTTTTTTCATGAAATTGTTCTGATTGTGAGTCAAGACTCAAGTCAAGAGGGTTAGATTTTTTCAAATAGAAAACTTGAACTAACATTTTTAGCTGTTGAAAATAAAAATAAAAATATAAAATAACAAAAGCAAAAAGAGAGACTTGTGAAAATTGTCCGATCGAAAGAAAAAAGTAAAAAAAACGGAACTGCTTTTTTGAGTAAAAAACGGAACTTTGAAATTTATTTGAATCATTATTCGACCGAAGTAATTAGTAAAATAACAGTAATTGCAATAACGATTGGAAGTAAATTTGTTGGCCATATTTTCAATTAACAGATTATTATTGCAACTTTAATAATCAAACTAAAAAGAAGTTTTGAGCATGTTCTGAGAAAATAATTCTTTTAGTAGAAAAATCGCGAAATTCGACAAATATGTTTTCAGAAAAAACGATGGCGACTTTTTTATCATGAATTTTAAGCAAAAAATTAAAAAAAAAGAAAAGAAATTTTTTAAAAAGTAAATAAAGTAATTTTTAAATAATCCAACCCAATTTTTTGTTGAAATTCAAATAGGCAAGTTTCAAAATAAAACACAAATTTAAATATTCTGTAATATTAAAATTTCAATAACACACACACAACCAATGTAAAGTAGAAATAAAAATTAATTAATAATTTAAATGCTTGTAATGAAACTTATCAGGTCCAAATAAGCAAATTCACAAAAATTATCCACCAAAATTTCATGATCATTTTCATCTTCATCTCAAAAGTGACGGTGAAACATTTCAAATTTCAATAAAATTAAACTTCAAATAAAATAATAAATATATGCAACAAATACTCACGATTTCAATAAATTTGCATTAAAATATTATAAATTATATAATAAAATGACGTTCTAAAACCAAAATCAGTTCATGAAGAAGCGACTTCTTTTTAAAAAGTGAAAATAGATGGGCAATAAATCGTCTGCTTCTTTGAATTCCTTTGCCGCCTGGACATTTAATGGGACTTGTCCAATACGTTCAATATGATTAATACTTGTTCACGAGCATAAATTAGAAGATCTACGAATTCTTACGGAGGAGCTTTTGAATTTATCTGGTCCAATTAAAAAGTTTCGTAATGCGACAAAGTTGCATAGGCTAAGGAGTTGAACATGACGCCAGATTAAATTTTTTGACTACACTTAGACGGTTACAACCGTTAAAATTTTTTTTACTATTCTCATATTGAAAAATAATTAATAAAATTAATGGAAAAAGTAAGAAAAAGCGCAAATAAAATATCTGATATCATTTCTTTGTAAGAAATCTAGATATGATAAAAAAAGATATCATTTATTTTTTAACTTTTATCAAAAAGTAAAATGCTTATTTACAAAATAATATTCATTGAATGATTTTATTTTCATCATTAGTATTTAAAATATTTTAGTTTGAATTTAAAAACATCTACTGATATCGCATGAATAATGTTATTCACCTTTTGACAAAATGGAAAAAATATATTTAAAATCTTGATCATAAGCATTTTTATATAATTTAAAATATTTTTTGTGGAAATTTGACTTATTGTAAAAAAAAAAAGAATAATTTTAAGTTCACATCTAATTTTCATCATTTTTAAAAAAAATAAAATTCACATATAACAGTTTTATCAAAGTGAATTTAGAATGTTTAAAATTCATCAAATTGTATTACCTTTGGTTCAGCAGTAGGAAAGAAAACTGAAGAGCAAAGCATCACATGGTAATTTTACAAATTTAAAAAAATACAGTTCTGATTTTAGGGATTTAAATTTTTTTGTTAAATTGCAACAGTTGCAATTTAACAGAAACATTTAAAATCCCTGAAATCAGAACTGTATTAAAAAAGCTGACAGTACAAATAGGATTACTTTGTTTGTATATCAAATACAAAACTTATAAGATGCTCTTATATCAGTAGTGAAAGAATAAATCATTTGATTTATTGAATCATTTAATACATTTTAACCACTAAAATATGAAAAAAAAATTTAATACCAGTCAAGTGGTTTCAAAATAACAAAACATATAGAACCATATGTAGTTTTTTTTATGTTAAAGATAACTATTTTCCCTCTGTATATACTATGTTCTTTCAGAATATGGGTTATCATAGTTCTCCACAACTTCCTATTTTTTGTTACTCTAAGTCACTCTTACTCTTTTACAAGCCTTTGGGGATTATTGTTCTGTGATCCATTTACTCAAACTTGTCAAGTAGGTTATTCACTATTTTTCCATACCTTTCTTGATTTCAATATGCTTTGTCAGTATTAATTTCTCCAGGCCTTCTTTCCTTATTATGTGTCCAAAAAGATTCAGTTGTCTATTTTTGTTCTTTAGCAGTAGTTTTTTTTTTTATAGTTCCTATTCTCTAATTAAAAAAAATCTTAATTTCTCATATGCACTCTTCCTCATATTCTCAGTATTTATCAGTCAAACAATATCTCTTGTACTTCAAATCTCATGATTGCCCATGTCCTGGGTGAATGTGGCATATAGAAGAAAAAACAAAAAAACACTTTGATCAGGTTTTGTAAACATAGTGATGCCGTTCCACTGGGCTTAGGGTAGAAAGATAAATTACATGAGACTGGCTGCTGAAAAGTCAAATCAACACAAAGACAACATGAGATATGGTAAACTTAACTGGATCAGTTTTGTTCCCAACATTCCCTTGTAGGACAAGAAGTGTTTACAATCATCATAATAATCAACATTGTTGATGTTGTTATGAACATACAAAGAGCAATTCATCACCCAATATAAACATGCAAAGAGTAATTATCTTCTTTTTTGTAGGATGAATTTACAAGTATTGTGTGAGAGCCAGTGAGCGATGTCAGCTAAATAGTGATGACATCCTGTGGATGATACCCAGTTACTGTGCAAACCCTAAGGAAAATAGACATAATTACACACACACACAAATGCACACATATATACATGGTAGTAAAGGAAACCAATAAAAACCATTTGGCCCAAACAAGAAATACAGTATAGCCCGTATAAAAGAGACCATGATATAAGAGAAACCCTGATATAAGATAGTCTTTATCTGGTCCCAAATTAGAGCCTGTGGTAATGTAATAAAATAGACCAAACCCTGATATAAGAGATACTCGGATATAAGAGAACTTTTATCTGGTCCCAACAACTCTATTATATCAGGGTTGTCTGGGCTGTGTTCCTTTGAGAAGTATTATAAGTAATACCCTCCAATTTTTATCCTTTCACATAGACTGTTTTATTCACCTGAGCTATAGTTTCTCTGTGTAAGACAAATGGTGATAGGTATTTGTATATAATTTCTTGTCTGATATATCTGTATGTGAAATCTTTTTAGCCCAATGCATGTATTCATTGTCTTCAGTTATTTTGGTCCTTCTTTCAGTTGTGTTAAAGTGTTAGTATGTCACTGATATATGCTAACTATGGACATTGGAGAGTGGAAATAACTAATTATTCTCTCTTTACAAGTACCATATTAACATTTTAACTATTTCTATACACCTTTGGATTTATGTGACACACTTTTCATTGTCTGTTACTACCTTGATAGATTTATGCACCTGTTCGATTTTGATATTTAATCTGCAATATATAACACATGCCTTGAGTTGTTTCTTTTATTGACAAGTGTACATTTTATTTTCTTACATTTAAGACATCTATTAGTAATATTTGTGCATATCACTATACACCATCACCACTACCACCATCACTATTGCTGTAATCCTCCACCTTCTTTACTAGAACTTGTACTGCTCAACTAATTTGTATCTCAGAGGTCAGCTTTCAAAGTTAATACCCATACTTAGGATTTATTAGGCTATTGAGAAAGTAATGTGCAATGTCATATTTTGGAACACGAAAAATCCATTTGAATCTAACAACTGTTAAATTAAT
Source organism: Ascarosepion bandense (assembly GCA_037127315.1). NCBI lineage: Eukaryota > Metazoa > Mollusca > Cephalopoda > Sepiida > Sepiidae > Ascarosepion > Ascarosepion bandense. The sequence continues at coordinate 3,099,301 of JBBBDQ010000238.1, read as the reverse complement.
TTGACAAGATCATCATCATCATCATCATTAACAATGACAAAAACCCAATTTAAAACTAATTCTTCTATTCATTGTTGAAGAAACCTGGGATTTTGGATAGAATATTTCTGATAGGGCTAAATTAATTTCTTTCCTATTTGTAAACATTTTTGAGTTAAAGCAGTTTTTCAATAATTTGATCAATTGAAAGTCCTAAGCTGCTAAACTGTTTGAATTAGGAGAATGCATGTTGACAACAAAATCTGCTGTCATTGTCATGACTTATTCTAAAAGCATATAATAGACAAAACCTACCCTATTCTACTAAACAAAACCTTCTGAAGATGGAACATTTGATTCATATATAGCATTGGTTTTACATTCAGAATCCCAGATTTTTTTGCCATTGCTAATTTATTATAATTATTTACTTCACATAACATAACTTATTATTATTTTATGTGCAGTGTTACTTCAGAATGTGGGCGATCACATCTCTCCACAACTTTCTATCATTCAAATCTCTAAGTAATATTTGTCTCTTTGGTATCTTTTCCAATCCCTGTTCTACCACCTTCATTAAATAGATTACTAGTCATTTCCAGCTAATCCTCTTGCCTTCAATGTCTCTTGAGTGTCAAATTCTTCAAGCCCTCTTTCCCTCATTATTTATCCCAGAATTTTTTCAAATTCTAAGAATAAGTGTAATTTTTGTTTTCATTTTCCTTAAAACCTCATCATTATAAAAATACTCTGTCCGTGGCACTCTCAGCAGCATCCTTCTATAGAACTACATCTCTGTTGCCTTAAGTTCCTACTTCATCTGTGAGGAAATTGTCCAGTACTCAATGCAAAATAAAAAGATTGATCTAGCAGTACATCATTCTTTTCTTTGTTTTTAATTAAATTTTTCTGTTTCTTAATATGTTGGAAAGTATCATTTGTTATTCTAATGTACTTTTGGAATCTGGGTGACATTTTCCATCATCCTCTTAAGTACTTCCCAGGTAGTTCAATTTCTGTACTTGCTTGGTTTTGACCTCCAATCTACATCTTGCACCTTCAGCTGTTGCTCTTGGTAATGACCATACATTCTGTCTTTTTAAAATTGACAGTTAATCCTTTCTTCCCATTTTCCTTTACTACCTTGTCTTGAAGTTCCTGTAATTTTTTCTATGTCTGCTATCAACATAGTGTACCTTAAGTTGTTAAAATAGCACCCAACAATAACACCAAAAGTAAATTAATGTAAGACTTTTAGTTTTCTAAGAATCTGGTAAGAAGTTGCAAGCCCTGCCTTGTGTTCCTTTCTATTTTTGTATACCTTAAGTCACTTTCCCACTGCCATAAAGTAGCTTCCCTGTGCCTTTTATATAAATATTTTCATAGTAATTGTTTTGATGAGTATTCCTCTCTATGTTGTGGATTCTGGGTGAAAAACCACACAAAATAATAAATAACAAAAACAGATATGGAGAGAAAAAAGGTAAGTTATATTGAACAAAATATACAAACTGGAACACGGGTTAGTCACTTCAGGAATACTATTAGTAGAAATCAATATATACAGTCTTGCAGTGAAATAGTATGTCCGGGTAATGAATCTATATCCAAACAACTCCAACTAACTCTGCACCAACTTACTGACCAACTAAGCAATTACTTTATGACTACTCTTTACAACTACTCTTTACAACAATATTTACCAACCTTCCCACCCAAGGTTAGATGTGATACAAGGTCATTTTATAGTGGGTCTTCCCGGCCATATAGCCAAGCCAAAAAATGTCTGTCTATTTTTACCAAGTTGTGATTCTACCCTTCGGTGGAACCACGACTGGATTAGCACTCTCTGCTCGGAAGCAGAGAGCGCTCTCTACCCAAAGGCAGAGAGCACTCTCTACCCAAAGGCAGAGAGCTGACAGTGTCATAGTCACAGTAGCAGAGGCAAATGCCAACTGCTCTTTATAACTGCCATTCTCTGTATAGGCAGGGTTATATGTACTCTCAGTTGAGTTCATTATTATATACAAGGGGGGCGAATCCCCAACACTTTGTTACCTGACTTTACAAATTTAAGTGAAGTGCTAGATTGGTAGATCAATCTCATCATGTCACAGTTGAAATTGCTAGATATAACCATAAGTTCTATGCTAACAGTTTCTTCTTTTGAATATCTTGTTTGTAGAACTCTCCTCTGGCTTCTTGCTTTACAAAAATTTAAATGCAATGTTAATCATTATTTTCTGTTTACATGAATCCTGTTATTTCAATGTTCTCGCTCCTTAATAATGTTTTGTTTTTCAGAATCTTTCACTCTCAGTAACACCTTGCATCTTAGTGGCTTTATCAACTTGCTTGGGGTAAAATGATTAAGAAAAAAACCTTGCTCAATTCATTTTCTATCTGTATGCAAGCAGGCATAATGTTTAACATTTTTTTTATATTTTAAAATATTTTACCCTATTCAGAAAAATGCTACATTACTTTCCAACTTATAGTTTTTCAGCATTTGTTTTTACAATTTCAAACACTTGATGTTTTACAAACATTCTGTTGGCATATAAGGTCATAGAAAAAAAAATGAATAGTTTTTTCCCTTTGTCATATTGTCACAACAAGGACATAAATATTATAACAATTGGCCAGCTTGATATAATATAAACAAACAGTAAACCAGCAGATACAACAACTTTGCTCATGTTATAAGCTTGATTTTCTGAAAACTTTCTGATGTTTATATTTTGTTTTCCTTTGACAGAGGAATTCACTTGAAATAGTAGATAAGAATCATGGTTAATACAATTTAGAGTAGAAGTATTATCATTTGCCACTTGTAGTATTCAGATATTAATTCCTTGGGTTTCACTGTAAGTGGGTGATTAATATCTACTTCTTATATTTGAGAAAGATATTAGAATAATTCAGAACTTATACTGGGAGAAAACCACCTGCATATGGATAGAAAATAAATTCAGTAAATGCACAAAAATAGAAGGTGGGTATAAGACAAGGGTGTGTTTTCTCACTAAACTTATTTATAAATGGAACTCTGTGTGTGTGTGTGTGTGTGTGTGTGTGTGTGTGTGTGCGCGTGTGCGCGTGCGTGCGTGTGTGTGTGTGTGTGTCCGTTACCTATAGACTCCAAAATGGCTGAACCAATTTTCTTGAAAATTTACACAGTTGTACTATAAGCATCTGTGAATGTTCTTAGCTAGGTTTTGTGTTGAGGTACCCCCGATAAATATTGAAAATCGATAATTGAAAAAATCGGGTTATAGAAGGAGTGGTCCGATTTTAATCAAATTTGATACACTCATAGACAAAGACATAAGAAATGATATTCAGAAGTTTCAAGGTTGCAGTTCTTACAATAGTGCAGAAAATTGATAATATATATATGTAAAAGTCAAGATGTTTGTGTGTATGTCTGTTTATCTGCCTGTATGTCTGTATTTTTTTCAGCAATTTTATTTTAGTTTTTGCTTGGATTTTGGCTCTAATTAGGTATAATTGTAGTTCTTAGTCTCAGCCATGCTACCATTTACTCAGAGGACTTATTCAGCCTTCAAAATTCAGTTTACAACGAAAAAAAACTTATTTGATATCGATACCAGGAAATTAAAATTTGACTTACATCCATTCATTTTTCTTTCAGTCTACGGTTTCACTTTAACTGGAAACAACTATTGCTTTTTAGTCTTTCGTGCCAACGTCCAAAGAGTCTGAGCTCCAGGACCATGGATTAGTTTTAAAGCTTTCATTACACCCGAGCAACACCGGGCTATACTGCTAGTATATGATATGCAGATGACACAGTGCTGATAGCAAGTACAGAAAATAAACTACAAAAGCTCCTACAGAAGGTAGCGAAGGAAAGCTAGAAGAAAGAACTAAACATCAATTGTAAGAAGATAGAATATATGATTGTCAGCAAAAGGAACTGCTCAAGATGCAAACTACAAATTGGAAATGTCAAAATCAAGCCAGCACAAACATTTAAATATCTAGGAAGTGTTTTAACAGGAAGTAGAAAATGTGACATCTGAAGGTGCAATATAGCAAAAGATGCCCTACAAAGCTAAGCAAAGTATTAAAAAACAGGAAAATTTTGTTATAAACAAAAAAAACTGATGAACTGTTATGTCCTTCTATATGGTAGTGAATGCTGGACAATCTCCCCACAGATGAAGAAAAGACTTAGAGCAATGCTTATGTATTATTGATTATTGCTGAAAAGGTCTATCAAGCTTTAGATAAGAATGGTGAAGTTCGGACTGTAGCTTTGGATATCTCAAAGGCATTTGATAGGGTTTGATAAGCATACTGATATTCTTCACAAGTTGAATAGTTATGGTATTTCTGGGTGTATTTTTTAACTAATTCACTATTTCTCTATTTCTTATCAAATCACAAAATGAAAGTTATCATGAATGGCCACTCTTCTAGATCTTTTTGCACAAATGCAGGTGTTCACCAGGGTTCAATTCTTGACCCTATATTTTTTCTAATTTTCATCAATGATCTTCATTAGTTAGTTCCTTAGTTTGTTCTCACATTTGTTATGCACAGCCAATACTTAATAAATAATGAATTATTCCAAAATGGAAATGACATATTAGAGATGTTACTTGGTTTCATTGAGAAAATGAAAGAAAGGAAAAAGGGAAGACAGAAGTGATTATTGTCTGTTTTAGTGAAATGGAAAAGTCAATTTTAAATCTTTTCATTTGTACCCACTTACTTCTTAAAATAAAAACTAGTATTCATATTTATGATTGTTATTGTAATATTTTGTTAAAGTTGTTAAATTTAATGCTGCTTTGGATAGTTTATTGTCATAGAACTTGTCATGAGCTTATTTAATCATTAGCTTAAGAATTAAGATTCATTAGTATATTAAATTTTCATGGATATTTCTAGTAATAATAATAACTAGAAATAAATATACTTAAAGGTTTACGCATAAAAATCTTCTCATAATAAAAAGTATACAGAAAAATATGCTGTCATTTTTCATAAATAATCATCATTATTATTTATCAAATCCTGTCAAATCATAGATGCAGTTTTCAAATCAAAGAAATTTTGTAATGCTATTTTGACTATGCTGACCTTCCAAAAGCTCTAATAATTTTGGAAGTGAAAAAAACTTAGTAATCAGAGGATATCAAATCAGTTGAGTAGGGGAGGGGGTTGTAGATGTTCTCAACCTAAGTGCACCAACTCCTTAAAAGCCAGTTATGTAATGAATAGCTTATCATTGCTATGTCATATGTGAATTTTAAAGAATTTAAGGTGTCTTTCAACAACTGAATTAATCACATTTTGCAGCTGTCTGTTGTGCATTTTTATAGTGATAATCTTGCTCAGTTGGAACAATTCCCTGAAAGTAATATTTCACACTTTTCAACAACATTTTGTAACAATTGCAGTTTGATTAAAATAGTTTTGTCCAGATGGAGTAGTTCCTAGTTAGCAATATCTCACAGATCTTAACAATAACATCATTTTTGTATACAGTAATGGTATGTTTCTATCCACTTAAATATGTGGACACTATTGGAGTAAAGGAAAGAGTAGAGTGATCCTACTTAATCCAAACTCTTATACACACAAATGCATACACACACAAATATGAGTATATGCATATACACACACACACACACACACACATATATATACACACACACATGTATGTATATATATATATATATATATATATATACACACTAATATATGTAAACATACGCAAGCAAATAAAACAAATTAGTAATATGTCTATTAGTACTAAAAACCATATGTATACTCATATACATGTATACACTAATACATAGACAAATCCATGTCCCCAAGTATATATTTTAATATAAACAGAGTGAAAAAAGTGGGTGGGGGTTCATACACACACACACACACACATATATATATGTATTAATTATCAACAAATAGATAAAAAACACGGCCCATAAGTACAAACAGTTAAAACCTGGCACTAAAAAAAAATTAAAAAACATTTTGAAATTGATGCTTTGAAAATCACAATTACTAAACATTAATTTAACAATTGGTGCTATAATAAAAATATGTTAAATATTAACCAGATGATGTATGCTAGAATAAAATCTATTGAATATTGACATGATAATCAATATTAGATTAAATACCTCAAAACTATATAACTTAATGATCAATATTAGATTAAGTACTCAGCAAATATTAATGATAATATATGCAAAATGAAATACCTAGCAAAATTAATTAGGACATCTAAATCTGATGAAAATACCCATCAAATAAAGGCAAATAACAATTGATAGCAGTGAAAATAGTATACATAAATTCTTAATATTACAACCCATAATTTAAAGTAAATAATAAACTGTTTACAATGAACAATAAGTTCATTCTATGGTTTAACAAGTTAACCTTGTCCTTAAATTTGATAATTTCTAACTTCTCATTGAGACAAATGGAGCAACGTTCGTGAAGGGAATTACAAGTTCAAGCCTTTGTAAGAACTTTCTATTTAACAGTAGGTGTTTTTTTTTTGAACACCAAAAGTACTTGGATAACGAAGTACTGTATTTGTAGGAACTCTTATTGAAAGATAGTATGTGCTAATACCACTGAGTTTTGAACAGGTTTTTAGTAGAATCGATACAATTGGAGTAGATAGATTCATCTATCGCCCAGTTCACACTCCACCCACATCTATTGGGCGGGTTAAGAGGCTCATCCCTTGGTCCCTGTTTAGGATGTGGTTTCCGGCTTTCTCTTTTCTAATCTACTCACTTTGTTTTTTTTTGTTTTTTTTCAGTTGGAGTAGATAGATCCATCTATCGCCCGGTTCACACTCCACCCACGTCTATTGAACAGGTTAGGAGGCTCATCCCTTGTTCCCTGTTTGGGATGTGGTTTCCGGCTTTCTCTTTTCTAATCTTCCCACTTTTTTTTTTTTTCAATTGGAGTAGATAGATCCATCTATCGCCCAGTTCACACTCCACCCACGTCTATTGAACTGGTTAAGAGGCTCATCCCTTGTTCCCTGTTTAGGATGCGGTTTCCGACTTTCTCTTTTCCAATCTTTTCACTATTACGTAGCCCCCTGCACATCAGTGGCATTACTGCCTTGCTCGGGGTGATATGATTAAAAAAAAAAAAAAAAATTCTTTGCTTGGAAGTGGAGTGGGGCTCAGACAAGGCTCTGATGAAAGGTAGAGTCACATCTCTGGGGTGAACAAACAAGAGCCCGACCTGGTTTGGAATCCCCAGTTTAACTGACCTTGTGTCACATCTACCTTGGTGGGAAGTTGTTAAATACCAGAGTAGAGTGATTATACTGACTGGCAGTTCACTAGTAGTGTATCTACTTCACGCAGTGTGTGAGTTTTCTATTTGCTGATATACTGTTATTCCCAACCTCCGTGTTGGTGATTACTCATGCAGTTATAACACAATCCCCCCGGACATACCTCGACTAATCCTTCCTGAATCTTGACCAATTTGCCCACACTATGTTTGTTTGATCTCAGACCAGCCAAAGTAGGATTGCCTGCTATCACCTGGTTGGTATATAGTTAAAACCAGATATAAAATGATTTGCGATCCCCAGTAGTTGGTGAACAGAATATAATCAGTACAACACTGCAACACTATGGGTGTAGATTTATATATATTTATATATCAATTATATACACAATTATAAGCAAGTCAAAGTGTAATATAACAATCTGGCCCCACCCGAGGAAGTGATGCAAGCGATGGTGTTTCCTGTCTGTGAAGGGAGCGGATGTCGTTTTGACCTTATTTCCGACAGCGGCGGAAATGGCTACAGAGGCAAACAGATCAGGTGTCTCTTAGAATTACGTGGGCGTTGCGTGGGCGAGGCAAAACCGGAAGGAAAGTCCCGGTACTAGAAGACTATATAAAGACCTCGACACACGGATTCGCCAGCAGAGAACGACCAGTGGAAGCAGAGGGACACCACAGGCAAAAACTACACTCCCGTCAACCCATGTGCCTCTCACCCTTCCGTTCTCTATTCCACACGGTCCGTCGTTATTAATAAAAATATAACCTTATATTTTTATATATGCGTGTTTGTTGTTTTGTCGTCGTACGGCGATATATAGCATACGCAAATTGGTGCCTAGTGACTTGCTGTTTTAAGACAACAACAACAACAAAACAGATAGATACGAGCTTGGTTACCACGGCGACAATTGAAATTCAACGGAATTAAAACAACTAGATAGAGGAAGAAAAAGAAAAAAGAAGACGAAAATAGAAAGCAGCCGGACGACCATAGACGACAGGTAGGTGACTTTTGATTCGATCTTGTGTGTGTTCTGCTCTTGTTCATAAGTTATATTTAAAAAAAAAAAAAAAAAAAATGGAACAGCATACTTTTGCCGATTTTGTTCAAGGTCTGACCCTAGAATTGAGAAATGTGGCTTGTTCGGTGTCGAACACTTTAAGTGGAGAATCTTTTTTAAAAAATATACAGCCATTAGCATGCAAAGAAGATGGTGGTTGTAGTGCTTGGTTGGAGGATATGGAGAGGTATTTTAGAGTTGTGCGCGTGGCAGAAGAAGACAAGTGTCAGGCAGCTCTTCTCACAACAAGGGGAGCTGTTGGACACTATGTATATAGACTAATTTCTAGTAACCCACATCTCACATGGAAGGAGTTAAAAACTTCTTTAAAGGAATATTACGGATTGGTTTTAGACCCCGACGCACGGTTAGTCGAATTAGTGAACATTAAGCAGGGTAGAACGGAGTGGGTGCATGACTACATGCAGAGAGTAGTACGCCTAGCGGAGGGCGCATATGTTGGGGTTGACGGGAGGAATGAAGTTGTGACAAAACAAGTTCTAGGATTTTTTATAAAAGGTCTAAGGGATCGGGAAATAAAGATGGCAGTTATGAAGGATGAGCCACAAACACTAGAGGCTGCCTATCAGAAAGCGTTATCTGAGTTGAGATGGAAAATTCGACTCGACGCAAACTCTGAATACGAAGAGGAGCCTATGGAAATTTGTCACTCTCGGAGACGGGTACCGATAGAAGCTGTAAGCCCCGCTAAATCTAATAATAATAATGATAATAATAGGAATAAGAACAATAGAAAAGTTGGGACTCGTGAGCGGGAGAGGAACGGGAGCGTTGTTAGGTGTTGTAATTGTGGGAAAGAAGGCCACATAGCGAAATTTTGTAGACACGCCCCGGGAAACGGCAGAGGTCCGTTCGTGCGACGCCCAACGAACGGAACAAGACGGTACCAACGCACATAGTTGGTAATATGGGCGCGCCAAATTCCATCTTTATTAGAATAGAACGTAGACCTTATAGGGCATTGGTAGATACGGGAGCAGAGGTATCGGTTATAAGCTGTAGGGTATTTAAAAAATTGCAACTGGGACTTGAACTGCAAAAGAGGGACATTAAACTTCGAACTGCGAATGGATCCCCGTTATACGTTGAAGGCCTTTGTCGTCTACAGGTCCAGATAGGAAGTAAGTCCATACCCCATGATTTTTTAGTCGTGAAAAATCTCAATAAAAACGTTATACTTGGCCGAGATTGGCTGATGCAGAACGGGGTGAGAATGTATTTCGATTTGGGGGCATTGAAGATTGGTGAAGAATACGTGGCATTAGAGGAGGATGTTCATATTTCCTCTATTGTTAGGTTAGCTCAAAAAGTAACATTAAGACCTCAACACCTGCATGCTTGTCTGGGATTAACCAGGCTGAGAAATGGACGTGGCAAAGAATATGAAATCGAACAGCTGAGTAGTGGATATGTTAGCAACTTATGTGGTATATCAGTAACCAACGCAGTTGTAAAAATGCCAAAGTCTCGTAAGTTTCAGTTGCTGATAATAAATAACACTAACCAGACAATCACTTTGAGACGGGGGTGTCCGCTGGCTAAATTGGAAAGGGCAGGTAATATTACTGAAATTACTATGCCCGATAAACAAAATAATAAAAGTCCTGATGTAGATTTGGAACAGGTACATGTACCGGAGGAATTCAAGCCTGAAATTAACAAATTGCTAAAAAGAAATAGGGACATGTTCGTTAGTGACGACAAGAACCTGGGCAGAACCGATACTGTGGAGATGCGTATCGATACTGGAACGTATGAGCCCATAAGAAAACGCCCATATCGCACACCCCTCAAACAAAGAAAGACAATGGATTCAGCAATCGACGAAATGATGCAGGCAGGTGTAATTGAGAGATCCAATAGCCCGTGGGGTTTTCCAGTAGTTTTAGTAGAGAAGAAAGACGGTGGTAAGAGATTTTGTGTAGACTTTAGAGCACTTAATAAGATTACAAAGAAATATGCTCGACCTCTTCCTGTCATCGATGATATACTGGCATCACTTGGTTCGGCAAGGTACTTTTCGAAGCTTGATTTAAAATCAGGGTACTGGCAAGTTAAGCTTCATGATGATGACAAAGAAAAAAGTGCATTCACCTGCCACAAGGGTCTGTTTCATTTTAATGTTATGCCATTTGGACTTGCAAACGCACCCGGCATCTTCCAGGAATTAATGTCAGTTGTTTTACAGGGACAGGAAGATTTTGCTCTGGCATATTTAGATGATATTCTGATATTTTCAAATACGGTGGAAGATCATTTAAGACATATAGACACAGTCTTGAGTGGTCTACGTAAGCACAACCTTAAACTGAAGCCAGCTAAGTGTGAGTTCTTTAAGAAAGAGACCCAATACCTGGGGTTCAAGATAAATGAAGAGGGAATACAACCAGACCTCAATAAAGTCAAGGCTATAAAGTCAGTTTCTACTCCAACCACTGTTAGGCAAGTAAGAGCTTTTATTGGGATGACCTCATACTATCGCCGCTTTATTAGAAATTTCTCTGATATAGCCGAACCGCTGGTCAATTTGACAAGGAAATATGCACGATTCCAATGGGACGATGCTTGCCAAACCGCTTTCGATACACTAAAAACGAAGCTCGCGGAGATGATAACACTAGCCTATCCCAACCCAAATAAGGCGTATAGGTTATATACTGACGCATCCGATCAATCGATTGGCGCATGCCTATCCCAGGTGGTGTACGATAAGGAAAATAGGAAGGATGTAGAAAAACCAATTTATTTATTGTCCCATAAATTAAGTGACACACAAACGAGGTGGTCAACTATAGAGAAAGAGGCTTATGCCATACACTATGCTCTTCAAAAACTGAATCACTACCTGCATGGCGCAACATTCACAATATACACTGATCATAGGCCCCTGGAGCACTTACTTAACTCGCCCATACAAAATAAGAAGATACAGACTTGGGCTCTGAGCATGTCTGGCTACAATTGCAGCATACAGTATCTTAAGGGTAAGGATAATGTTTGCGCGGATCTCTTATCACGCGCTGTTGATGTGAACGAAGACCATATTGCTTCTCCAGTAGATATAGATGATAGAAATTACTTGGTTAGTGTTATAAACTCCAACCTAATGGAGCCGGAAGAATTAGCAGCCCATAAAAATGTCGGAAATTCATCAGAGGCACCCGAACGGCCCACATTGAAAGGAATAGACATAATCAGGAGCAAGAATCAGACAAAAACATCTTAGACCTGAAGATTAGATTACGAAATGGTAGGGCTACCAAAGCAGAACAGAAGAGATATATAGTAATGGATGAGGTGGTGTACTATTTGTCTCAACCTGATGATGAACCCCTCATCAGGCTGTATGTACCATCTCACCTTAGAAAAATGGTGCTAGTTCAATACCATGATGACAGTGGCCATATGGGGGTGGATAAGACATTCCACTCAATAAAACAAAAGTATTTCTGGCCTTGTTTACTTAGAGAAATAAATGATTTCGTAGGTAAATGTATCCCGTGTCAGACAAGAAACCTAAAGAGGCAGCAACCCCACATACAGGAATGTGACTTCCCTCCTTTTCCTTTCGCAAAGGTTGCTTTAGAATCCAGTGATTCGGATGACGAATCCGGAGCGGAACAGACCGACTTTCCAGTGCACAAATATCGACACCAACGTGTGGAATCAGACGATGAGTCTGATGTTCCATTAATGGAGCGTCGCATCATGACGCGACGTAAAATGGCGAATAAAAACGTGTCAACTATTGATAGTGATGATAGAATCGGTGGTATAAATAAAGTTTCATCCACGTTCGAGGATGATTGCTCAAAGTGCGAAACGTCTGGATCTACTCATGTAGATCAGGGTTTTTCTAGGGAATCACCTAGCAGCGAAGATGCCCAAATGAGGCAAACGTCTGTTGGGGCAAAAAGCACGGATAGACCTGCAGATTCCACAGTTGATCGGAACAAAAAGAAAGAACAACTGAAAAGTCTTGTAGACTTATTGGCTTATATGCTATAGGATTGGGAAAGAAAGCAGTGGGAGGATTAACGATAGTTTAAGTGAAATAGTTAGGTCACCTTCCTTATAGCAAAACATGCGGAAGATACAAACTAAGGAATTACGAGTCACGGGTCCATTTTTTTAGACTAAATTAAGATAGATGAAACCTCTAATCCTCCACAAGTAAATTGCATGCGGATTAACGTTGGAATCAGGGTAATTTTCTTCGTTTTCTATTGAACATTTCTCGGTCAGACTATGAATGATATGTACTGCAGATAATGGCCATTTTTCTGTGTTCAAACATAGTATGTTTGAAATTAAATTAAATTAAATTAAGTTACATGTGTAACAATAAACTCGAGCGGAAACACGCATGGTGTTGGTCAAAGGTCATTTACTCGATGTCAGTTTAGAAACTGGGGCGCGGTTACCGCCTATGATCATATGGTCGTGCATCGAGGCGTCTACGCGTATGGACAGAGTCGAGAAAGGAAACGAACATTGAAAGTTACAGAAACTTAAAAAAAAAAAAAAGAACAATGAAACATCGAGCTGGGAGAACATTATCCTCTGTATAAGTCCCAAGTAATTCTATCATCACTTTTGTGGCAGTCTCACTCATTTTGACTTCCAACACTGCGTCATGAAGCATACGCAAGAGATTCTGTGTTTTTGTACAGGAAAATTCCACAATGGACACGAACATTGTTGGGTTGCCGATGTAGGCTCCCCCATATATTTTTTTTTGTTTTGTTTGTTTCGGCGTGCACATGTTTTGTTGTTTCGGCGTGCACATGTTTTGTACAATTGTCGGGCTTGTGTAGCATGGGGGGTGTGAGGGTGTTGCGCTTAAAATGTTCTTAGGCGAACATTTTGGAAAATGGGAGGGCGAGGAGTGTAATATAACAATCTGGCCCCACCCGAGGAAGTGATGCAAGCGATGGTGTTTCCTATCTGTGAAGGGAGCGGATGTCGTTTTGACCTTATTTCCGACAGCGGCGGAAATGGCTACAGAGGCAAACAGATCAGGTGTCTCTTAGAATTACGTGGGCGTTGCGTGGGCGAGGCAAAACCGGAAGGAAAGTCCCGGTACTAGAAGACTATATAAAGACCTCGACACACGGATTCGCCAGCAGAGAACGACCAGTGGAAGCAGAGGGACACCACAGGCAAAAACTACACTCCCGTCAACCCATGTGCCTCTCACCCTTCCGTTCTCTATTCCACACGGTCCGTCGTTATTAATAAAAATATAACCTTATATTTTTATATATGCGTGTTTGTTGTTTTGTCGTCGTACGGCGATATATAACAAAAGCTGGGTGACACACAATCAATTGGCTGGTATTTCAGTATCACATTACAGTAACAATGTTCTTGGGGACAGTAGTTGCTCAATTGGCTCTAGCAGCATGCCAATTTCAGATTGACTGTCTTTAAATTACTGATAATTTTGTTTTCCAGCTCAGGTTTATTGAAAAGGCACAACGCTGGTGTGGTAAAGGTAGCTACAGGAATTCAATTTTCCCTCTCTGTATAATTCTTACCTGTTTGAAATGAAAATTATATCAGTTATCCATTTTGACACAGTCTTCAGTCCTTCACCACCAAAAGGGGAGAGACTTACTGCTTGTCTGTCCATACCAAAAGCTCAGGTAGCTGGAGACAGGAAATTCTCACAGCTCAATTTGACCTGGGGCCAAAGAATTTGTCAAAACAAGATGACATATGTCTACGCTTCAGCAACACAGATTCAATCAATTCGCTTACTTTTCCTGATGAAAGTATTTTTCAATTTTAGAGAAATCTCTTCTTTCTTTAAAATGAATAAAAAATTAATACCAGCCATCTGGAAATAGGGTTACACAGTAACCTTTTAGGGATACAACATTAGGGAAGACTCTGCCACTGACCAAAATACAACAATTTTATAACAGTGTACAGTTTGGTTATAATAGTTTTGTGAAGACAGAGCAGTTTCCAGTTATATACATCATGTTCATGCAAAGAGATTATTTTTATGGTCTCCAGCCATGGTGTCCAGCAATGCATTTTTAGAAAACTTAAAGATACATATGCCTAAAATGCAATTTAAACTGTTATCTGTTTGTAAATGCAGTATCTGATTGTTGATTTTAGCCAAATAACTCAGGATTGTGCATTTGTTGCCCATTTCAAGGTTTGTGCAATATCTCAAATTCACTATGCTGGAACTTGCCAAACTTCTCATATTCAATCTGTTATAAGGGTAATATTGTCTTCTTTAAAAGCATTATGTATTGTATCAGTTCTCGATGAACTGAAAGCCAATTTGAATTGATACAAGGGGGTATATTTTCAGTTGCTTATGAGAAATCAATTTTTATAACATTGTGAATACTTTGATGTAAGTAAAATGAATGACTAAGAGTTAATCTCTATATACCAGGGGTTCCTAGTCTTTTTGTTCTTCTGTACCCCTTGGCATTTTTATAGATTTCTGCGTGCCCCTTAAAAATTGATGATGAAAAAAAAACAATGAAATTGAAATTTTGATATTTTATTATAAAGTCTTTTTTAATAGATTCAATTACTTATAACATCAGTGAATTAAATGCAGGTAATTTATAAAATAGTTTGATCCTTCATGCATAGTTTTTTAATTAACTTTTTTTAGTATTTGTCTATATTTCTGAGATGAGGTAGTATTTACAGTATTTACATTATTCTAACTATTGTCCTCATCTTTGTTGCCATTTGTACAATGTTTCAGCCGTTGTATGCTCCGGTCTTCTGGCAACAAAGATGAGGACAATAGTCCGAATAATGTAAATACTGTAACTTTTTAAAATTCTTTTTTTAATTTATTTATCTTTTATGTGTAATAAACTATTTAGGCAACTCCTACATATGACAAAGCTATGGCAACAGGGCTGACAACAAGTAATGTAGTTAGACCTTTATTACTAGCTGTTAGTGTCAAAACTGAGTGACTCTGACTCAGGCCAGTGTGCAATGTTGCCTGCCATGGTTTTGAGTTAGTATACATGTCCCATACTTATCTTTCATGTCTGGTATAGGTACAAATTATGACAGTGGAAAAGTTTCATAATAGTAAAAATTCATCCTGCTCTTGATATGACTCAATTAAAAGCTTTACTTACGAGAATGAGGAAATTGAAAAAAAAATGTTGTACAATCTGAATGGAGGTTACATTATGTATTGTACAGTAGTGGTTATTCTCTCAGAGTCAATGTACCCACTGAAGAGTACAAAAATACCATTAGGAGTATATGTATCCCAGTTTGGGAACCCCTGCTATATACCATGGAATTGAAGAGGCTTGTAAATATATTGCACTTTTGTTGTATTTTAGATAAAAACTTATTTTTTAAATACAAAATTGTAGCTGGATATTCTTGATGTAAGAATAAGATTCAGATCTGGAATAAAATACTTCAACTTCATATCAGAGATATTCTTTTACAAAATTGGTGATCATCAATAACTAAGTTGGATGCTGCTGTTGGAGTGTA
The DNA here is from genome assembly GCA_037127315.1 of Ascarosepion bandense. Lineage (NCBI taxonomy): Eukaryota > Metazoa > Mollusca > Cephalopoda > Sepiida > Sepiidae > Ascarosepion > Ascarosepion bandense. The sequence goes on along the minus strand of JBBBDQ010000238.1, from coordinate 3,083,414 downwards.
TAGGTTAAGGAAAAAACTTTGATGCAAGTTATAATGAAAACAATATTATTATTATTATTATTATTAGAAAAGCTAATACACATAGTCCTTCTCTACAGAGAATGTGTAGCGTGACTTACCAGATGTTGACGCAGATAACAGGTATCCATTTTATAACAGAAGGTCTGTAGTTGCCTTCGTCAAGAATTGGTTCTCTGGCCTATGAGCAAGTTCCAGGTCTTTGTGTGAGTGTCTATACTCTACATTGGTCCTTGTGTCTCTGAACCTCGATAACTGTCATGTGGTTTTCTACTTCTATGTAGGGATAGATAACCTTTTTCATCAATGTAACACTACCAAGACTTGGTGACTGATGCTAAGCATGAAATGCACTACAAGATTAAGGGGAAAATGCCACTTTTATCAGTATTTTATATTTTAATCATTATCTGCATAAAATGGTCAAAATATTGTAGATTCCTCAAATTATTATTTGAATTTGCTTTGTAGTATATTTGCCTGTAACACAGGTAAATATATGTATAATATTAGATTTATTGTTAAGAGAAATATTGGTAAATATACTGTTTAGACTAAACCTATTTATAGCAATATGCATATCATAGGTTTCGTATTTATATAGACTGTTATTTTTTTATTTGTCCAACACTTCTCAAATATTTTTTAATGTTAAACAGTCTTTCTTACCAACCTGATATTTACATATTCTAGTATTTACTTTTTTCCTCGCCTCTTATCCATTTCTACTTTCATCTCTTTAGCAGAAGCCAATATGATAAATCAAGTGTCAGAAAATTTTATAGGTTGAAGGACAAGTTATTTATCACAAAATTCTTATGACTTATTGGATTGTAGACATTGTTAGCATTAAATTTATTTTCATATTTGAGCTACTTACCATATCTTTCAGTGTATAAGGCACACATTTTTACTCTAAAATTTGATGATAAAATTTGTTTGCATCCTACTCACCAAAGGTATGAATGAAAGAAAAAACCAATGTTTGCTGGGTAAAAAATGTGTGGGAAAAAAATAAGTGATATTTAATCATTTAAGAAGTGTGGTATCAGTAATATAATCAATAGAACTGTATGTTGTAGATTATATGAGCTGGTGAATAATTTCCTGAAGAAGTATATTTTTATAATGAGCCCCAGGAAAAAGACATAGGTCTGTTTGTGAGATGTCCAATGAATAGAAGATGGTACGGACACATGTAGTTAGTGGTATGGGCATGCCAAATTCTGTTTTGATTAAAATAAAAGGTAGAACTTATTGAGACTTGGTAGATACAGGTGCAGTATATAACATGTAGAGGAACTTCTATTTGACCCTTTTGTAAGCTTTGAATCAAATTAAATAACAGTAAACCATTATTTTGATTCAGAGTATTTCTTATTTTGAGCTTGTGTGTTTAGAACAATATATTCTAATTTCTTAGGAAGAGGCTATTTTATTAGTCCCATTAAAATAAACAAACATGCTTATATATTTTATCAGACTTGGTAAAATAGACCCTTCACTTCACACACTTTATTTTGCCAGTAAATATTGCTATTATTATGAATGTTAAGAATAACGACACACAAACTTAACAGAAGTTTATTTATTTTCACCATCTGGACACAGCCTGAACTTGGTGAAAGTAAAAGTTGCAGTGTGTTGTCTATAGACTGTAAAATTCTTTGACTTTGTTTAGCATTGGTATTCATTTTATGTTGGTTCAACTCATCACTAGAATGTATTGACATCATCTTTAAAAAAAGATTTTGTCATCAAGCATCTGTCTGACACACAATGGTCAGCATATTTTGATGCTGTTCATGATCTGTATGGAAATTTTGAGAAAATAAAACATGCACTGGATTCTCTATCTGCTGACAATGAACATCAAGGGAATACAAGGTGAAAGACAGATGGATTGAGAAAAAAAATGGAAAAACCTGGAAACAATCTTTCTCACAATTCTTTGGAATGGCATGCTAGAAAGAATGAACAAAAGAAGCAAGGTCCTGCAATCAAAGAATGTGAGCATTCTTGTTGACACAAATCTTCTTGAGTTTATGAAAACTTATCTTAAAAAAACTAGAGCCATCATGTTAATGGTTATGAATTGAAAGCCAGAAGTATGTGTCCAGATACAGATTACAGTGATGGGAAAAAACAGAAACAAAAATGAAGTGTGCGTCTTAATAGACATGATGGATCAGCAGAAAAAGTACTTCTCAATAAACCTGAAAAGTTCAAGGTGGAAACTTTTCTCCCTATTCTGAACACTCTAGAGGTTTATTCACAGATTGGAAATCTGTCTTCCTTCTTGAGGGAACTCAAAACCATTGTTTCTGATGCACTAACACAAAAGTGTGAACATCTGGCTAATAAGACCTGAATTATAATTACTTTTTAAATAAATGCGAGCATCTCAAGCAGTACATGCCTTGTGATGAAAACTGTGAGACTCTTCCTGTACTGTACAGAAAAATAATTTTGGACAATTTGAAATCTGTATTCCCAAATATTGAAATTGCACTCAAATGTTCATGTGCATGATGGTGACCAATTGTACAGAACATTCTTTTCCAAGATTGAAACTTATAAGAATTTGCTTTGTAGTATAATGAGGCAGCAGCAACTGAACTGGCTTTCATTCATTTGTAAGGAAAATGACATCCTATTCCTGAAGACTATTAACTTCAAGCAAATAATAAAGCAATTCTCTGAAAAGAAATAATACAAATGCTTGTTATAAGAAGTTCTTGGTAAATTCACACTGTGCCATCTAAATCTGTATGACTTACTGAGTATTGTTTTTCAAGCAGTGTATTGTTCAAATGTTTATGTTGATTTTCATGATGATTATTTGCTGCTGTACAGCATGTTTTAACACTAGTTTTGTTGCCAATAAAATAAATATGTTTAATATTATTAGTTATTTACTTTTTATTCCTGTGAGTGGTTGTAGTAGAAGCCCTAGCACGCTGGTTTGCCTAGGGGTCCATAAGGCTGTTAAGATGATCCTGCCAGTAAATAGTAAATATGACTTTAACAGTACAACATAAAGCTTCAACTCAGAAGTAGAATATGTGAGAGAAAAATGAGATCTGACATATTATTAAATCTTGCTGCATCTTGTTAGAAAGTAATGCAGTATGGGACCAATCAGTGAAACAGCTTGTATCCAGGCTGCCAGATATTTCAGTAAATCAATATTGCTGTATAGCCTATTTTCTTGTTATTATGCTTCAGTTGATTTAACACTGAATTATAAGATTCATTTATTCATTCTTCTTCTATGTAATGTGTCCCTTCTGGATGCTGACAATCATGGCTCTCCACAATTTCTTGTCCTTTGTAGCTCTTAATAAATTTTGTCTTATTGCTATCTCTCCTAAATTGTGTTATGCCATTCATTTACAAAAGCTCATTAAGTAGGTTATAGACTGTTTTACTGTTTCTCTTCTATAGATAATCATTTTTTATCATATTTAACTAAGATTTTTTTTTACTTTTAAGCAGAATTGCCGACATATATAACACACATTTACATTTTAAAAAATGCAAATATTATTGCATTCAGTGCACTAATATTATGATTTGAAGGTCGTCTACCAAACTTTCAAATGAACAGCTATAAAGCTTAGATATGTTGTAATGAGCAGTCTCTCAAAAAGCTTTGCAAAAAATGCATAGTCTAACAAATATAGTAATCTTTCCTTTGGTGCTATGACTGACCTGCTATTTAACCCATAGCTGGGAGGAGAAAAATGGATTTATACCTTTCCCAAGAGTATTTGGGTGTAAGTGAATGTAATGAATTCGGCTCTCCAGTTTTTCATTCCAAACCATTATGTGCCTTTTTGGAATAATGTTTCTACTGACATGAATCGGAAAGATTATATTGAATTAGATGCTATGCTAGATCTGCTGCTAGGAATGTTGGTTCACAATGTTGTGCTAGACAATTTTTCTCACCATAATCTATCTTATACATTTATATATCTACTATTCATCTCTGCATTGAATATTACTGCGACATCTGGTCTGACACTTCTGCTGTGTATATTGAGATTATTGATAAAATCCAAAGAAGAATCTGCAATGTTATCAGTCCTGACCTAGCATCTCAGTCTCAGTTAATTTCCCACTGATGCAATGTAGTTTCCCCTGTGTCTTTTCAATATATATTTTTAATGGTGATTGTTCTGAGAAGCTTTTCTCTTTGGTACCTCAATTTTATGAATTTAAGTGCAGTACTAAATTGGCAGCTAGATCCCATCATATCACAGTTGAAATTGCAAGATGTAACTGTAAATTCTGTGCAGTTTTATCTGTTGCACTTTTCACTTGTGGAATTCTATTCTGGCTTCTTGGTTTCTGGTCAACTTCAGAAATTAAAATGCAATTTCAATAATTATCTTCTGTCTTCAAACTTGATATTTATAAATAAAAACAATGTACAGAAAACTCTTTAAGTAGTCAGGAATGTATTTATATTTTAAAGAGGACACACCTTCAAAAATATTTTTTTAAAAAATCAATATTTTTTGACTGACAAAATGTCATTGCTTGGGGAAAGTCAAATGAATGCTAATCTACAAAAATTGTTAAAAAAAATATTTCATATTTTTTTACAAGTTTAAATTGGTGCTATAGAAAGTAATACATTTTACAATCACTGCAATGATTATTTGTGCAAATCTCATACAAGGTTACTTATTTGGTCTGGGAATGCCCTAAATTGTTTTTATATAAATTAATGGAAATTCTCTCTTTATGTTATTTCTGGTTATGAAAGGTTTCATAGAAATGCTTCATTTTCAAAGAGACAATGAGGAAATTTGTTTGTTTTTCCGATTTATCTTCAATTGTGTTTGTTTTCTTCATGTTTTGGTTACTAGGTTGCAAAGTGTGTCTGATAAAACAATGGCTGCTTTCATAAATATTTAGTGAATTGAAAATTTATTTTACAGCAAAAGATTAAACATTTGACAAATACAGACTAAAACATGTTTAATCAGGAGTTTTGCATTTGAAATAAATTTAGGTACCTCCGCTAAATCCCTGAAAAAAACATCATAGTATGAATAAAATGGCCCCAAACTTAATAAAAACAAACTTTTTCCATCAAAATATTTATGCTTTTAGTAAGAGGAAAAATCAAAGTATTTTTTAATTATTTTTTCATATTTTTTAATCCTTTCTAACATGTTCGAAATTTTGGTAAAAAATCTTGTTTTTAGTTTGTGAGTAATCAAATCATTATGAGAGTTTACAATGGAAAATGTAATATGACATAACTCAGTTTTTTTCCAATGACAAACATATTAATTTGGAAATTCTTGCAAAAATCAAATAATTATCAGATTTTAATGAAACTTTCAAGACTTATTCACAAATGAATTAAATTATTTTTAAAAGCATTATTTTAAAAAATCCTGTTAAAAATATTTTGTTTTTTACATCTGTTACCCCCAACTCCACGTAAATTCATTAAATTTTAAGAAATTATATTTTGTTGGAAAAATTGATTTTATTAGTTAAACACAGGACACATTGGGGAATATAAATCATCTATTATTCTTTTGAAACATTTTGCCTTTATTTGCAAAAACCTGCTCCCAATAGTAAATTAAAAAAATGCAATAAAACTATGACATTATTTAATTCGATAAGCTTTTAATTGCTATAATAAATAGTATATATTAAGGGCATTAGAATCTGAAGAAAAATTTGTTTTTTGATTAATAATGAAATTAGAAAATTCTTTTCATCTTTTTTAATTATAATAATTTGTAAAGTTTCAAAAGTTTTTTAAAAATACTTCAAAAGATTTGTTGTTGTTAGTTTATTAACTTATTAAGTGAAGATTATATTTACTAATTGAAAGTTGAAAAGTTTAATACAAATCATTGTGCTCTCATATTTTTAAATTTTTTCTTTTTTTGTGTATTTGAAGCTTTTTTTTGTATGGTAATTTCTATGTGTACATTAAAAGGTCATGTGTTTCAGGGTTTCTTCCCTTTACTGGAAAAAATTTTGTACAGTGGTCACTTGCGATTGCCATACACTTATCTTATCTCACATCTGTCAACACATTTCAAGTATGGTGGAATGGTTAGAAAGTTCAACTCTGTGTTTAAGAAACAGTTTTATTTGAAATTTCATGCTATAAATAAGTAATACTTGTGCAAATCAGATTAATTTAACATTAAATTTGCTATTTTTTTTCCAAAAATATGTCACAGCACAGATGTATATTTTATTTTTGCAAGATTTTTAAAACCAAGAATTAACTTATATGTATCGATTGCTCATAAATGGCTGAAAAATTGAAAGATTAAAAAAAAAATCTCAAAATTTTAGATTCTAATCAATATAATTTCTGTTTGAAAGACACCAACATTCTTAAACTTTAGTTAGAGTACTCTCTGCTGATTATGTTAAAAAAATCCCTGGTAAATGACACAGAACGCACCAGATTATTCATCAAATCTACCATGATGTATCTTAGCTGACATGTGTTGATCTTTTCTAGTCTCTAACCTTTGAATAGTAATACCTATATATTCAGCTTTGCATTGACATTTATAACTGTAAATAACTGAGCTCACAGGATGTAAGGATAGAACATACTTACAAACAAATCTAAGCATAGGTTGGGAATGAAGCCCCAGATGTGGATTAGTATAAAAATAGTAATATTTCACACACTTATAACAGATTAAAAGTTGCACATTCAAATCACTTACAAATTGTACCTTTTCCAAAACCATTATTGGTATATAGGTGGCCTCAACAGAGCTATCTATCTACATCTTACACCATTCTATGCACTTATTTAACACTATTGTCTACAATGGAAAAACAATCTGAGATTGTGAGAAACCATTTTCAAGCCAAGTGAGTTTACCATTAAGCATGGGAAGTCATCTAGATTATGATATAGATAAAAATTAGATAGTAAATTTTAAGAAATAAATGAAACAAGCTTTGATGCAAAGTTTGGAAATAGGTAAGTGTAACAAGAAGATAGATTGGAAAATGGGATACTTAAAACAAGAAAATATAGCAGGGTATTAAATATGTGAGATATGGGAGATTTATACTCATTTCAGTGGCTATACTAATATCTGATGCATGCTCATGAAATGTTTAAATCTGTCTGAAACTATCCATTCTATTCTTAGATGAAATGTAAACATCTGAACTAGTTTAGGATTATAGGGTTTTCAATAGGTTATATCACAGTATGGGTCTGTACTACTTTCTTCACTCTCTTATACATGTAGGTAAATCAATGTTGATAGATTGAGGTTTAAAAACAATTTAATTTATACACCAAATATTTATTTTTCCATATAATCGGCTTCCTGATTAATACATTTATTCTAACACTTTTTCATAAGTCACACATACTAAACACAACAGTATATTTTCAGATTAAAATTAGTAACAGTAATCAGTTGTAGACTTGTTTATACACACACACACACACACACACACACACACACACAAGACATATTCTTAATGCCTAACAAAATGCCTGCAAACAGGGAATGTAATTTTTTTTAATCAATTCACCCCAAGAAGTAAGGTGTCACTATGATACAAGCAGTGACTGAGAGTAAAAGAGAATTAAAAAATCTTAAGAGCCAGAAACCCAATTCCAAATAGGAAACTGTTATATCCTGTGAGAGGATAAATAGGAAAAGAATAGTGCAAGAATAATACTTAACACTGAAGATATAGGAAGAGAGATTTATTATACCACAGTACAATAAACCAAAAGACAATACAAGGACAGCAATGAATAGTTAACAGGTACAACAATCAATTAGGCAATGTCTCTGTCTAGGACGTATGCGTCCATCGAGTGAAGAATGCTTCCATCTAATGATGATGGCTCTCGTCTAATGACGATGACTGTATTTACTAGCCTTCCCACGCAGGCCGGATGTGACACATGGTCATTTTATAGTGGGAATTCCCGGCCATATAGCCGGGCTAAAAAATGTCTGTCTATTTTTCCCCAGTCGTGGTTCTACCCTTCAGCGGAACCACGACTGGGTTATTGCTCTCTGCTCGGAAGCAGAGAGCGCCCTCTACCCGAAAGCAGAGGGCTTGACAGTGTCATAGAGTCGTCAATATAATGACGATGACTCTATAATTCACTCCAGTCACAGTCTTTTATAGACTGGACCATACCCATTCCGGGGTAGGACAGAAGATTCCTCTACAACAGAAACAAAGGATAAACCTCTATTTCTGTTTATAAGACCAGGGTGGAGTATAAATTGGACAATAGGCAAGCCCACATACTCTCAATTAAGGGAAAAAAATAATTAGAAAATAAAATTTTAGAGCTCACATGGAGATGTTGAAAGTATAAACTTAAAATAAATTTTAGAAAAACCAGAAACCAACTTCTAAACAGAAAAAGGGATAAACCTCAAAAGACTGGAGAGGAGTGTGATTATATTGAAAAATAAATATTTGTTGTATGATAGATTTATCTTACCCTCACGAGCAAGAGGGTACTTCTTCAAAACTATAAGTTAGAAGTCATTTAACTTTTATTTATTGATTAACAATAGACAAGGAGGTACTGAAGAGTTTTTGGCTCAAGCAGGATGCTCTTGCAAAAAACAGCTAACTTTGGTCATATTTTGGGAGGTAAGACCAAAAACATTTTAGCATAATATAGATATATACCTGTGAATGTTAATATTTTAAGAAATCAGCACTTTCAATTTAAGAAGACTATTTTTTGTGTAGTTATTTTATATCAAATCACTTGTGGTGCTTTAAATAATAATATCAGCGAGTCCAACGATTTGAATGCTGAAGGGGTGCTAACTACTCTACAACACATCTGCTAAAATAACATTCTTCCCAAAGAATCATCCTCCCTGTCTTGATTTCTCTTTTAAACTCCTCACTTTTACCAACAATTATTCATTGCTCTCTAGCCATGGCCACTATCATCAGGTATTTAGTCCCACTCCCACACCTTCTCAGTTTCTTTGTCCATTCTCCTCACGTTTTGGTTCCCAATAGGTAAAATTTTTTCTCCAAATTACAATTATTTCACATGTATGAAGAGATAAATCAATGTTAAACAGATGTGAGAAGGAGTATAAGGGAGAAAGAGTGTTTGAATTTAAAGATAAAGTAACAGTTCATGAGTTGAGATGGTTGGCAACTTGAAAGTAAAATTGATGATGTGGATGATCAACATGTTCATATATGGTGCCATTCCCATGTCTTGACTTTGGTGACAAAATGTTGGGTGCCTGCAATCTTTCTCAATTTGATTCAATATATAGCAACTTGGTGAAAGCAACATACAAGAGAATGGCTGCATGAATAGAAGTTGGTGGAAAACATCCAAAACAAGAAAAAAATCAAACGATTAAAGCTAATTGGTCAGACCAAGTGGTCAGAAAATTTCAATGCAGTAACAACTATATTAAGACATTTTGCAGAAGTGTTGCTTCCTGCCAATACATTCATAAACTTACTGACATGCTTATCAATGATACAAAATTCAGTTTGATGCAAATGTTTTACTTCCAACTGTTCTAAAGTTTGAAACTATATTGCCAGCATTTACCTATGTAGACAAATGGTTTAGATATGTTTACTGCATGAAGTTTGTTAGATTCAGCTATAACAAAGTTCAAGGAACAAACAAAAACATTTGATGACGTTCACAGCAAGGCTTTGGAATTTGTAAATAAATGTAATGACAGGATTTCACAGATGAATATGGATGAAAATCAAACATTGGAAATTGATGCATTGGAAATGGCATTGCCAGTTAAAAGGCAGAGGAAGAAGAAAAGAATAGCAAAGAATCTTATTGATGATAAAAGAAATTCCCCAGTTACCTTGACTGATTTTTGAGTGAATGTGTTTAAACCAAAAATGGATTGCATTGTCTCGTAATAAGAATCACACTTTGTGCAACACAAACAGTTGTATAAAGATTTGTTTTGCTTGAACCCAGAATAGTTTAAAACTATTATAGAGAAGGATCTTGAATATGAATCATTATTATTAAGCTGTTTCCACAATTTAGCCAACATCAGGTAATGTTGGAATTGTTTAACTTCAAACTTTTATGTATTAAAGCTATTGTCTAATGATGGGGAGGATATGGATTCAAGTTGTAACAAATGTAAAATTTGCAACACTTGTCCATCATGTGTACTAAAAGTTTTGGCACCCAACAGACTTCATGATGAAGCATATGATAACCTTTATGAACTTAAAGTCATCTGCACACTCACAGTTAATCAAATCCAATGTGAGAGGACATATTCAATCATAAAAACAAAATTAAGAAATTCACTGTCTAGAGAATTTGGAATCATACATGTTGCTATCAATTGAAAAGGAATTGTTAAATAAATTGGATACAGAAGTAATTATTGGCAACTTTGAACAATCATTTTGTGAATGCAAATGCTTGATCTTAATATAGTAAACTGCATGCAATGCTCTATTGTCCTTTTGAACTGTTAATGGGTAAATTGTGCAGTAAATATTTAGTATTTACTGCCAGTAATATCTACATTATGTCTACAAAAAGTTTAATTGTACTTTTTTTTCTTATGTATATTTTGAAAATCTTATTTATTATGAAAATCAAATGATAACATTGTAGTTGTGGGTAGGCCTCCTGTCTCCTGGCAACCAACATTTTTAGACCCAGTCTGTCACTGACACTAATTCTATACACTTGCTAAGCAAGGAGACAGCTCAGTTAATGAAATAATCCAGAGGTAGATGACAATAAATGACACTAAATTGTAAGATAAATATGTGGATTAATAAAATATTCCAGTGCCTAATTGTTGAACAGAGAATAAATAAATAAAAACAGAATATGCTAGTTTAATAAAATATTCAATTGAAAGATAGCAAAGGAATACTCTGTCATGAAATGTTTATTTTGATTGTTAAGAAATAATTTAGCAAAAGGTTTAACAAGTTTGCAATTGCTTTACAAAAAAATAAAAGCAATGAAAATAAGTATCAGATCATAAAAATTTGTATATACATGTATATATATATATATATATATATATATATATATATATATGCACACACACAGCCTTTGAGATTTCACTCACCCGATCGACTCAGTCGATTAAAAACTTAATTGTGCGATTAAATTTTATTGCTTTACTCGCCCGAGGTTGATTAAAAATCTTGCAATGAAACGTGTCCCTTCATATATAAAAAAAAAAGAAATGTGATTCCTTTTGCAACCCAAAAGTATGCCATTGAAGTTTCACAAGTTACTTTGAATGACCTACAATGACATTATTGAACTCTTTGGTCTTGCTTTTATCGTCCTGGTCAGTGTAAACATTTGTTTAATTAACACTTCCAGAGTGGAGCCAAAATGTCTCTGTCACCCAGATTAAAGACGCTCACAGATTTTTAGAAACTCATTTGGAAAAATATTATACTTGACTCAACATTTATATTTTCATCTCCACTTACGAAAAGTAAAAACAAACATTTGAAAGAAAGAAAAAATATATGCATACTTCTTTCAAACACACACTGAAAAACAAATTATACAAGTATTTTTTTATAAAAAATCATTGAGAAAATCAGATTTGTCATTATTTTTATCATCTATGAGATGGAGGTTGTAGTCAAACAGAAGAAAGAAACTACGAATTTAGGTACCTCCACTCAATTGCCAAAAAAACAGCATAAGATCAAATTTTGTTGTTATTATTATTTTAAAATATTTATTAAATCTTTTCTAACACATTTGAAATTTTAATTAAAATTTAATTTTATGTTTTCCATCAGTGATTTATGCTATGTTTACATAAGACGACTATTAAGAAAATGAAGTTTGTCGAGTAAAATGATTTTGGGGCGAGTAAATTTTCTCTTGCTCTCGACAGCCAGTCGAATAATTTCTTTTACAAATCTCAAAGGCTGTATACACACACACACACACACACACACACACAATATATATATATATATATATATATATATGCATACTTTAATGGTTGTTACAGTGTTTTTATAAATTCATAGTATCACTACACAAAAATTTTCATGTTTCGAAGCCAGCTCATGTTGTTGGCTTTATCCTCAGGTGATGTTTTTGGAAATGAGAATTATCTAGTTGAAAAGCCAGTTTATTTGTGTTGGATTTGGGGTTTTTTTTTTGGGTGTTGGAGGGGTTGATCTGTATTTTGAGTTCTGTTGACCTTTTTAAGGTCTTAGGGTTAAGTGTTTGTTTGTGGCTGAGTTCAGGACAGGTTAATCTATTAATCTTGTGAGGGCTGAGGCTGCTGGCACCTTGCCTGTTGTTATTTGGTTGAGGGGATGGTAGGTGTTGTTTTGTTTTGGGGTTGGTTTTTCTTAATTTATGTTATTTTGTATTGGCGTGTGTGATTTTTTTGTTTTTTTATTTTTATAAAATATATTTTTTATAAAATATATCTTTCATAAAAAAATATTTTATAATATTCTATAATATTTAAATTATTCTATAATATTATACAATATAATATTTTATAATATTTAAGAAATATATTTCTTTTATAAAATCTATCCTTTATAAAACATATTTTATAAATATAAAATATATTTTTTTATTTATTTATCTACTATTCTGCTGCAACTGCATTATTTTTTGTTGGTATTGCATAGGGTTTGTTTTCTTTTTCTGTTTATTTATAGGGTTGGTTGTGTGTATTTTTTGTGTTTTTTGGGGGGGGGGTTAGTTGGGGTGTTTTTTGTTTACTTACATTTTAGCGAGAAATATTTGCGATGTTTGCATATTACTGCTAATTTGTCTCTACGGTTTAATAAATCGTTGCTGTTAGGGTACTGAAGAATGTGTAGTTTTTCACTTAGACATAAAGGGCAGATGTCATTAAGTGGGTTGCAAGTTCTAGTTTTTTCTAGGATTTTCCATTTTACTTTGGGTTTCTGTTTTGAATCCTTTAGCTTCCAAAAGTGTGTGGAAAGGGATGTTTGGTTTCGGTATAAGCTGTTTTTAAATGAGGTTAGTGCAAGTACCAGCACTGCTTAAAAGTATTCTTAATTGATCCGATATACACTTTATATATAGTTGGATTTTTGATGGATGTTATGTTGCATTGATAGATTATTGAGTTTGCTTTGCATTTATTTTGTAGTGGGCAGTTGCTAGGGTTTCTACAATTACACATGTTTTCGTTGTTGGGTTTGGTTGGGTTTTGGTTGCCGGTTTTATTTTGGTTTACGTGTTGATTTAGGATATATTTGTTATGGTTAGTTATGATTTTTTCTAGGTTGTTTGTGCAGCTAAGTTTAAGTGTATTTTTGTTGAAGATTTTACTGAGGGGGTTATTTGTTGGGAAATGTTTTTTAATTAAGTTCAGGAACTTCTGTCCTAGTTTGGTGTTGATCATTTGGTTGAAAGGAGGTGTGTACCAAATGATTTTTCTGTTTCTACTTTTCTTGTTGGGGTTGTTGTTTGTTATGTATTGGATGTCTTTGTTTCTGTAGCCACTTTTTTTTAATGACTTGTTGTAGAGAGCTTTGTGTTTGTTGAATATTTCTTTGCTGGACGAGTTTTGGCTTATTCTATGTTCTATGGAAGAGGGTATATGTTTGATAATACTAGGGGGTGGTTTGACTTTGGGTGGATGTATCGTGGTTATTCATTGGGTTTTATGTATGGTCTGTAATTGTTGTTGACTAAATCTAGTGTGATATCGAGGAAGTTTGCTACTTTTAAATTTGTGTTGACTATAACTTTTAGGTTTAAAACTTTGAATTCTCTATGTATTAGTTTTCTGATTTTGTCTGTTTTAAAGTGTGTGGAGTTTTTTATTATCATTAGACCGTCGTCTCTATATAGCCCTATGTCCTGTGTGTTAATGTCTTGCTGAGCGGTGAGATTGTACAGAGTAAATAACCCGATGAGATCAGAGGACTCTGCAGAGTCCAGCGCACCCATTGTGATGTCAAATTGGTTTACAGCGTTGTTTTTTCTTGGTTTTTTCTTGGTTGTGGATAAGAACAGATGTCTTGGCCGCCATTATGATATTATATTCCTCCTTTGTTAGGTCTGTGTAGTGTGTGGCAAATTCTAGTGCTAAGGTAAAGAGGTCCTTAGTGATTGACGGGTAGTAATCCACTATGTCAAATTGGATCAAAGAACAGTTGTTTTTTTCTTTGATGTTGTTGAACCAATTTATGACGTCATTGGTGTTTGACCATTGGAGTAATCAGTGTTTTTGTTTTATCTGTTCATTAATTCGTTCGAGGATCTTTTTACTGATTTTTCCAATTTCTGGTCTTGTTGGGTTTATTATTCTCATGGGTAGGTTTATTTGGAAGTCTGTTTTGTGGTCTTTTAATGTGATGTATGCTTCTTTAGTGTGGAGTTTGCTTACTTTTTCACTTATTTTTAGTTTATCTGGGATTTTTTTGCTGGTTGTATCTATCTTGTCGACTATATCTAATTTGTTGTTGTTTGTCTTTTTATAGTTTTTTGTTAAGTTTTTTTTTATTAGGGCTGTGTATTTGGCTGGTGATATTGAGTAGAAGTTTACGGTTTTGTCTGACTTTACTAATAGTTTATCCGAGAATTTTATTTTTGAGATGACTCGGTCCAGATGTATTTGAAATTTATTTTTTCTTTTGTTGAAGGTTATGTTTTTTATTACTTGGAAAAGGTCATTTTCAAATTTAGATAATTTTTCTATTGTGGATGCGTTTTTTATGTTTTTAAATCCATAAAGCTCCGGGTCTTTTGGTGTCTTGCTGTTCTTTAAGAAGTAGGCTTTCCACCTCATCCTTCTAATTAAGTCCTCTGTTTTATGGATTAGTTTGACGAAATATTCCCGTTTGTTTGGGTTGGGAATGTTATATATATATATATATATATATATACACACACCACACACACACATACTTTTGGAAGTATATATATATATATATATATATACACTTTTGGGAGAATAGGAAATATACATTTTTATATATCAGAACAATGTTAGAAAAATTAATTAGTGTGGAAAATTTTTTTTGTGTGGTGTGTTTCATCCTTTAGGACTTGATCAAACTAAAGTAATGTTTTTTGTTGATGTAATTATCTGTGTATAGGAAAGGAAGAGATTATAAAAAAAACTACAAACATTAGTTATAATTATACATAGATAGGGAATATTGAGATTTTAAACTTTTATATAAAACTGTTTTTTTAAGATGTATCTGATGATATAGTCTAGCCAATTTCATTCTTTCATTTCTTATTGCTTTTGTTTTTATTTCTTTTATTATTAAGTATCCCACATTGTGATAATAGAAGATCTGCCTAAGAAGATGAAATTTTGCAAAAACTTGGATGCAAATTTCCATTGGATGATCTAGTAATTAAAGCACTTTCTATACTCTTTCGTCTTAGTAAATTGCTCCCTCTTTTAATTAAAGCAGTATTTTTTTATTAAAAATTATGGTCAGAATCATTATGGTGATCAATAATGAAGAAAAAATTTGGTTTAGTAATTTTAAATCGCAGCATTGCAACATTTTCAGCATTTCCCATCTAGGCAGTAATTTTCTTGGACAGTATATTAGCTCAGTTGGTAGAAAAAAAACATTTTGCAAGAGATATTTACCAGCTTTTAGTTTATAAATTTTTAATTTTATCATTTTCAAAAAGATTTCAGTTATTAAAGTGTCAATGACAGTCAGAAACATGGTCTAGTAATAAAAGTTATAAAGAATTAAAAACCTGTAAAAGAAAATGACTGCAGAGGGAAAATGATTGGGTCTCAGTGAGGATTTGTTAAACTGTTTTAGCATCGAAAAGGAGTCTTAACTGCATCGGATTAGATCAAAATCTCTTCGAACACTGAATAAAAAAATAAAGTTTCAAATG
Organism: Ascarosepion bandense; assembly: GCA_037127315.1. Classification (NCBI taxonomy): domain Eukaryota; kingdom Metazoa; phylum Mollusca; class Cephalopoda; order Sepiida; family Sepiidae; genus Ascarosepion; species Ascarosepion bandense. The sequence continues at coordinate 3,067,495 of JBBBDQ010000238.1, read as the reverse complement.
TTTAAATAAATGCTATATTTTCTAGATGAAAAGGAAACAAAAATTAAGTTGTCAAATAATTCTCTGTTAAAGGTATGTCCATAAAGTATACAACCATTTATATTAATAAAAAAATAGCCTACCTATGGACAATAGTCTCTTTCAAAGTACTCCTCTAGAAACCTATCCCACTTTTCGCAGCATCCCTTCCACTTTTCAAAACAGACTATAAAATCTTCTTTCAATAATTGTTATCAACTGCCTTGTTATATTCACTTTAATTTTATTCACAGCATTTTGACAATTATTTTAGCTTTAGGAAAAGCCAGGATATGCAAGGAGCCAAATTTAGATTTTAAATGATGCTGAAGTGATAATTTGTGAGAAAACCCTGAATGAGTTGTAAGGAATAGACAACTGAGATATTCAAAATGGCTGAATACATTTTAGACAGACCTCATCTCTTGCAGTTAGTTACACTGATCCTGTTTTTACAAGAAAACATTTTTTTCTCAATCAGAAAAATAAAACTTCTTTATAAAAGAATTTGATATCAGTTTTAATAAGGAGTTCATCAGCCCTATGTTTTTGAAAAAACTCTGTTTTGCTTATAAAGATTTAAAATAGTCTTTTTTTTTTTTTACTATTCTGCTATTAACGTGTTTTCCCTGATACCGCACCACTCTTTACTTTGCCAGCTTTATTTGACCTTTTGGGTTTGTCTCGTTTCCCACTTTTAGCACAGCCAGACAGACTTCCAAGTTTGTCTAAAAAAAAAAAAAAAAGAAAAAAGAATATCTGATTTCTTTTGGAGATTCAGCATTAAAACAACTTGAATATCAAATAAAAATATGAAGATAATGTTTACTTTTAATATAATACCAATGTTCTATATTATCCCAATATTAAAAAGAAATTGGTATGAAAATGTCAGTGACAAAGAAAAAATTAAAAATGTGACATTATCTACAAGTTTTCCTAATTGTTTTTAAAATTGAAATACAGAAGTAGTGTTCCTTCTCTCATTTTGAAACTATTTGGATAATACCTAGTTATTTAATTAATTTAAAATTTGTTCTAGTCTATAATGATAAAAGATGAAAAAAATCATTAACTTTGCTTGTATTTTACATTTTAAGTTTAATCACACAACAATAATGATAAATGTTCCTATTGAGTACAGAAAATACACCACTATAAAAACCAGTGCACAAGTTAAAACAATTCATAGTTCAATATTACAGCTTCATGAAAAATTATGACATACTCTTAATCATATGAAAAATCTTGTAAATAAGTTATGATTTTGCCAACATCCTCAATCTACGGAGAAAAATTCAAACAGAGAATATAAATTTCACATTTATATTTTAAAAAAAAAGGCAAAATTAACTGAAATATAATAGATATACATTCAAAATAAAAAATAATTATCATAATTGTAGAATTACTTATGCAATTAAAAAGCTTGATTACTGTTTACCAGATACATGGCTCTGAAAACAGTTGACTAAATGGAGAAAGTCTAATTAACTAAAATAGTGATGCAATCTCATCACAATATTTTGACAAGCATATTTCAGACCTCATTAAACAATCAGGTCACCATAACTGAATTATTGTCACTACTTTACCTACTGTTAATTGTAATTAAGTTGAATATAATTGCTTATTGAAGGCAGAGCTCGAACAATAATAGGTAAGGTTATCTTATTTAAATTATTAGTTGTTATTAATACATTTTCTTTGAATTTATTCTTTCTTATCATAATTATCAGTACAGTATGTGAGTTTATCAGTTCCATTTAGTCAACTGTTTTATTCAAGTCATTGTCTTCTTGCAAGACCATGTGTCCCATAAATGGTATTCAAGCCAAGTAATATCACATCTTTATCATTTTCACATGCCTACTGCCCATACAATAATAATGTAAAATTATAATAACTTGACAGGCGCTGACATTGCATAGTATAATATCACAGCAAAAATTTTATATTGGCTATACAAAAGGCAAGTTTGGAATAAGAACAGAAAAAAAAAGAATTATTAGATCATACAAATATGTTCAGTCAGTCAACTGCCTAGTCTGTCTTTCGAGACATGACTGACTGAGCAGAAGATTTTCTCACAATAGGTTGCCATTTTTTTCTGTGGTAAACTGATTACCAACCAAAACTATCTGTCCTGCTATTCAATCCATAACTGGAGGAAGAAGAGATTGATTAATACCTTTCCCAAGGGTATTTGTGCATAAGTGAACTAAACGAATTCAACTGGAATTCAAACTCAGTTTTCCGATTTCTCATTCCATTACACCACAAACATTTTGTTAATATTTTAAAAAGAAGAAAAGTAATAAAGCTATTATTCCAACTGCCTATGTAGCACAGACTTTACAAATATCTAACCAGACATATGACTGATTTAACTATTTAAGAATAAAGTAGTAACATATAAACAGTGCTGGATTTAATATAGAATCTTGTAATATCCAGTTTAATACAATATAAGATCTTTCAAATGAAGTTGATATTTATTCCACCTATTATATATAGGATCAAATATAGGTTCAATTTAGGGTAAAATGAGTTCTGTCTGACAGTAGAGTTTTCTATTTTCAAGTGATATCACCATAAAGTTTACATACCCAAAACTGAACCTTAAATGTTTTGACCTTGAAATTAACTCACTAGTGGTAAATGATGTATATTATTTATTTTATATGTTAAATTTTTCTGAGATTTTCTTGATCTTCAAGCTAAAATTTTTTTGAATTTGCTAAATTAAATTTTGAGTAAAATCAATATCTGCCTTTGAATTTTGTTTTTTTGTAGTTAAAAAAAAAGAAGAAAGAAAATCATCATCATTCTGAAAAATTGTAATTTTAAAAGAAAAATGTTTTCTTTTTTTTTTTATTCTTACTGAAAATAATGTGCCTGTAAAGGTAGAAGTTAATTTGTTCATTGTATAGCCAAGGGATTAACAAACAAATGTAGAACTAAACAAAGAGAGTTTACTTACTGAAAATTTCAGGATTTATTTTATCAAGGTTTTCAAGTAAAGAAACATACCGAACACCACCATTTTCTCCTAAAAGTTAAAGTAACAGATTAGAACATATTTTCCAATTGCGAAACTCAAAATGAAATAAATAAAAAAACAATGACAGGTAAAAACTACAATATGTAGATGAATCAAATATGGATTTAACATACATATATTATTATCATTGGGTTGTCCAAAAAGTCCATGCCAATTTTTAGTCGTTCATGTTCTGATACGTTAGAACATGTCAAATTTATTGACAGATATAATATATTTACATTTCCAATTAGAGCACACTCCAAACTATCTCTTGCGAAAGAAAATTTAAAATCATTTGTGTCAATTCTGCATCCCTATAAAAATTGTTCGCTAAGTTTAGAATTGTTGATTGTAGCCTTATTGATGATAAATGTTCAGGCAGACCCCCTGCTCCAGATGATGACCCAATCAAGACATTGACTAAGAATAACCTGAATTATACAATGTGGGAATTGGCAGAAACACTAAATTTATCAAAATCTATCATCCATGATCACTTAGTGAAGCTTCAGTACTTAAATTGCTATGATGTTTGAGTAACATACGATCTGAATAAAAAGAAACTTTTGGATTGCATTTCTATCTGTGATTTGCTGTATAAACACAATGAATATGTACTCTTTTTTCAGCAAATTGTGACAGGTGATGAGAAATGGATTGTTTACAACAATGTTCAGTATAAATGATCCTGGGATACTGAACATGAGCCAACTGTAGCCACTCCAAAAGTAGGTCTTCATCCTAAGAAAATCATGCTGTGTATCTTGTGGGGTTAGAATGGAATCTTCTGCCAACTAACCAGTCAGCTGATTCTGAAAAGTACTGCTCTCAACTGGACGAATTAAAGGCAGTAATTCAAGAAAAACACTCAGAATTTGTAAAAAAGAAAGGTGTTGGTTTCTATCAGGATAATGCAAGACTTCATGTTTCGTAGGTGACCCAGCAAAAATTGTTGCAGCTTATCTGGGATATGTTATCCCACCTGTCATATTCACCAGACATTGCTCCTTTGGATTTTTATTTATTCAGGTCCTTGCAAAATAATCTCAATGGTAGAAATTTTAATTCTTTGAATGACATAAAAAAAACACCTTCATGAGTTCTTTGCCAAGAAACAACTAAAAATCTAGAAAGATGGATTCTTTTTAAGTTGAAGGAAAAATGGGGAAAAATTGTGCAACTGAATGGTTCTTATTTAGTTGAATAAATATTTAATGGCATAACTTTGTTTTGTGTTTTAATTTCCTTTAAAAATCGTCATGAATTTTCTAGACAACCCAATAATTTGCAAATTTCTGCCAACCAATGAGATGAGTAAACTGCACACACCATGGATGATAACTTATAATATCTATGTAGATTTTGAATGGTCATGAAAGCAGGTATGTGCAAACATTTTTGCAAAGGCAAAGGAAGTATCACGTATTTCATTAAGGGATAATTGATCATCATCATTATGAAATATAATCTTGAAAGATCTCCAGTGTGTTAAAGATCCATATCAATGTGATTATAGCCATCATTTGAAAAAACATTACCAATCTACCTTGAAAAGACATCCTCATAAAGTAATTGAATGTACAGCCAAATCTATTTGTCAGAAAGAAGTGCAGAAGACATTCATAAAATGAGAACTTCAGAACAATCTAGCACAGACAGAGAAAGAAGAACACATTTTATATAACTCTCAAAATACAATGTCAACAGTTTAAAATAGTGGAAAAAGTATGATGATTTCAGATTGTTTTTCCTCCAAATGATATAAGTGCACTATATATCATCAAAGGAACATTAGATAGTGATATGTACCACAAAAACTGAGGAAGAACATGTTTATATATGTAAAATGTCTTAAACTACCAAGAGCTTGGATTTTTTATCAAGCAAATGACCCCAAGCATATTTCAGTGAACATGAAGAAGCAGTTCTAAATAAAAAAAATAAAAATTTTTAAAGTGGCCTGAAGTAGAAACTATTTCTTAAGATATTCAGTTTGAAACGACCTAAAATCTGTGGAAAGGCCTTAAAAGTAAAGTTCACCAGAAGAATCACCAAAAAATTTGACAACTTCCATATCAAATAATGCATACACCATTAAATATGAAATGCAGTTTATTGATCTGAAATACTTCTCATACAAATTTTGGATAAAGCAAAATTTACTTATTGAAAAAAGACATGCACCCACTTAATAGACAGACAAAAAAATTTAGAACAAAAGGAGCTTAGGCAATTTTGAATTACCAATGTCATGGGAAGTTTTTTTCATTTATAGAATACAGTTCTCATAACGGGCTTATTTCCTTTTTGCATATTATTCTCCAGAGGCAGTCAAAAAATTAATTTCCCTTCTGGGTCCTTATTCTGTCTTCAGAGTGAATTTTTTGTGTCAGTTCATCTTGGTTGAAATATTTGGTTCTTCTTTGAAGATCTGAGCCCCTTTGAAATTTGAAAACCTTCTGCAGCCAGCAAGCTCCATCCCTTTGTATGACTTAACACTCTTTTCAGCTGTCTAACCTCTTTCTACCTTGAAATTTGATTACATTCTAATGCTTATCTGTTGACCCTTCTCTTTATATAAAAAATGAAGTTTAAATTTAAAATTTATGAAGGCATAAGCCCATGATTTTAATTGGACAATAAATTGAAATAGTACATATTTTTGAATTCAAAAAATAAATATGAAATAATCCAGCTAGAAAGAAATAATTTTGGCAGTTCTTTAACTACCAATTCTAAAAATAGGAATTTTAGAAACATAATGTAACACTTTTTTCAAAACTGCCTGGCTTTCTTTAAAATACACTTCTCTAAAAAGTGCAAGTAACAGACAAACCTATACAATTATAATATTTATTTGTTTAGACTTTTTAATTAATTATTAATTTTTAATTATTTAGTATTATTAACTAATAATCTCTTGGTAACACTTAGTACCAAGTGTCAACAAGACTATTTTCTTTTTGTTTTTAATCATGTCACCCCAAGCAAGGCAATAGAGCCACTAAGACACAAGGAGTGACAGAGTGTGAAAAAAAAAAACAAAAAAAAAACATTATTAATGAGAGAGCACAATAAAAGAACAGGAATAAAGACAGAAGATAATGATTGTCAAGGCATTTAAGTTTTTGAAGATCAAAGTTGAGAGACAAGCAACTGGCTGGAAGAGAGTTACACAAGAAAGTAGTGTGAAAGAAATTGTTAGCATAGAGCTTATAGTTACATCTAGCCCAGTGGTTCCCAATCTTTTTTGGCTACACAGAAGCATCTCTATGACCCCTCCCCCATGACATATAATTATTATTCAAAAAGTGAACTCCTATTCATGTGGCAGAGGCTTAAAAGGCCATTAACTTTTACAAACGTGAAACTGCATATACGCAATAGTATTATCATTTAGTTTTAGAATCTACAATACATATAAAAATATTGTGTTACTAATATCTACAGTACATAATTACACATGTACATACATACACACAAATATCTTTATGTATGCATGCCATATATACACACCATATGTGTTAGCTTGCACACACATTCACTAGAATTTACAAACTAACCAGAAAAAAATTGACTTATTCTCAAATGGACCATTTCAACAGTAAAATGATGAAACCTAACTGATAATATAGCACTGCACTTGAATTCGTAAAATTCAGGTACCAAAGAGGAAAGCTCCTAAGAATAATTACCATAAAAATATTTATAGAAAATTACAGAGATGCTACATTATAGAAATGGGAAGGTGACTGAAATGGAGATACCAGGTAAATACTGATAACATTGCAGATTCTTCTTTGTAAGAATCTCTTAAATATATAGTAGAATCATCAGAGTGTATGTGGCAGCAATATTCAATGCATGGACAAATGGTTGACATATGCCGAAGATTGATTCTAGAGCATATAACTTAAATATTAAAAAAGATACCTCAGCTTTGAAGTTAAGGAGATATCTAAACTGATATTGTGTATTTAAATTTGAATGTAATGAGCACTGGATTTAAAGAATTTGTAACATCTAACATTTACATTTAATAGACATATATAGACATATAGTCTATATACATGTGCATAACATACATTTCTTTGCATATAGCATTTTAAACAGGAGATGATATAAAAACTACTTACTTTCTACCAAGATGAGTATGTAGGTCTCTCCCATGTTAATGATGTCATTTACATATGACCGAGGTGCAGCTGATAAGTTTGTCAACTGACCTGTTGAATCAACAAGGTCAAGAACCACTGTAAATAAAGCAGAATATAATCTTTTATGCAAACAGATTTTAACCATTCTTAAGTGGTAACTTCAATAAGAGATTACCTTTCCATTATTAGCTATTTACTAAGGTCTAGCAGGTAAAAAGCCACAAGTGTTCAGCACTAGGTCAGAATTAAACTAACTACACAGACTAGCAAGAAACCAGTAATGTGGGGTATCCAGTTAGAATTAAACTCACTACACATTAGTAATTGTCTCCTAAACTAGCCTGTTGAGGCATCCAAGTTTGGATTCAATGTAGTGATGATGGTATGTTTTAAATTGAGAGTAGCTCTGTGGTATCAGACAAATTTATCTCAAATTCAATGAAAAGCTAAAGATCAAAAACAAATTATTAATTTGAAAATATTAGTAGATAATTTTCATCTAAGTTTACTGTATCTTAATTGATCTTTATTCTTTTGATGTATGTTTGTGTGTGTGTGTGTGTGTGTGTGTAAAGATATGCATTCATTTTCTTCTACATTCAATCACTATATATATATATATATATATATATATATATAAACTTATTTATAAATGGAAATTTGTCTCTGTGTGTGTGTGTGTTACCTATAGACTCCGAAACGGCTGAACTGATTTTCTTGAAAATTTACACAGTTGTACTATAAGCATCTGTGAGTGTTCTTAGCTAGGTCTTGTGTCAAGGTACCCCCAATAAATATCGAAAATCGATAATCAAAAAAATCGGGTTATAGAAGGAGTGGTCAGATTTTAATCAAATTTGATACACTCATAGACAAAGACATAAAAAACGATATTCAGAAGTTTCAAGGTTGCAGTACTTACAATAGTGCAGAAACTCGATAATATATATATATATTCATAAAAGGCAAGATGTTTGTGTGGGTGTGTCTGTTTATGTCTGTATGTCCTTTATACAAATCCACAATTTTTATCCAATTCTCACCAAACTTCACACAAATATTCTTTAGGCTGAGTTTGAGCTCCAGGACCATGGATTAGTTTTAAAGCTTTCATTACACCCGAGCAACACTGGGCTATACTGCTAGTATATATATATATATATTTTTTTTTTTTGAAGATTGTAGCTACCAGGGAAGCAAGTAAATGAAAGGACATTCCACAGGCAGAAAATGCAAGGAGAGAAATTGTTGAAGTAGAAGTGGCAGTTACATTTAACTATTTCAACAGTAAAAGGGTGGGACCTAGATGCCAATCTAGTAGCATGCTTAAATATTACCTCTGTTCTATAATAATTGTTACATTTGCAAGCATATTTCAAGTAATAATTGCAGAAAAACTTATGGAACAGAGGTATGATATTCTCATGACAGTAACAAAACTAAAGACGTTAATTAAAGCTATTTATGGAGGTGGATAACTTCTTTGAGCTAATTAGAGATTATGAGTAAAATATTAAGCTTAATGAAAAGGTCACAATTTCTTTTTGTAAATTTTGTTGCATTGGAAAGAAAAAACTGTTTCATGAAGATGAAAGGAAGGAACAACTTACCATTTTGTTCAAAATTACACTTTTTCTTTATCCATTCAATGAATGTAGCTGTTGGACAGCAAGGGTTGAGAATTATTTTCTGATTATCTGTATGTAAAAAGAATTAATGTGCAAATTAATACTTCAGGTTCTATCAACAGTCTAATTTATTAAATTGTATAAAGTAAAGGATTTAAATATCTTTCTTATTTTTGTCTGAATTTCTTAAATTATGAGTTATTTACAGTATTTGTTGTGGTGCAGTGGATATCGGATTAGAACAAGAAATTGGAAAACTGAGTTCAAATTCCAATTGAATTTGTTGCATTCACATATGTACAAATACCCTTAAGAAAAGTATTAATTACTCTACACCCTCCAGATATGGGTCAAATAACTGAACAGATTGGGTTCTATAACCTTGGTTGGCAATCAGTCTACCACAGAAAGTAATGGCAACCTACTGCAGAAAAGTCTTCTGTTCAGTCAGTCATGTCTCTTTCAAGACATGATTACCCAAGTATGTATCATGTATGGCACTTTGATATGTCTGAATATATTGTCCTCATCTTCATTGCTGTTATCACGTTTCAGCCATTGTGCCCTCCAGCCTTCCTCAGGTGTATATTGATCTGGGTAACCTCCAAGGAATTTCAAACCAAACCCTTTATTTAATCTATAGGAGTAGACCATTCTCATTCCACTGCACATGACTAGATAGATATATTGTCTAACTATTATTTTATTTAGTGCTGCTCAGTTATTGCTCATCCATTTTCACTGAGTGCAAGTACACACAGCCTGACCCAAGAATTGAACTCACACCACTAGTCACCAAATTCAAAAACCAAAGCTTTTACCTATGAGGCCACTGTAGATCAATATACATCAGAAGAAGGCCAGAGTGCACAACAGCTGAAATATTGTTACATTGTAGCAGTGCCCTATCAAATCTCTGCTCCCTTCTGATTACTTGGCCAATTGAGAAATGTAGATAAGTAGTCAACTCAAATCACATGCTTGACTCCGATCACAAGCTTATTTTTTAGGTGGTAAGAAATATGACATGGATCATAAAGTTCCATTTGTTGTTTTCTGTCCAATCAGAATCCAGAATTACTAATCTTCACACTGGCTTGCGAAATTTGCATTCATCTTTTTATTCTTCAAAATTTGTTTCCAGTGATTTTAATCTGATTTTATGTGTGTGCAATTCTACATTTTGTGTTTCAGATATTTGCTGGAATGATGCAGGATTTTTATCCTTTAATGCCATCTAATGTTATCCTAATGAAATATCTTACCCTTTCTCTTGACTAATTCCAGATGGATATTTTGTGTCAACTGCTGATTTCATTTGTTCTAACTGGGAGCATCTCTTCTTTGAACTGATCTTTTGAATCTGAAGGAGGGTTTCATACTAAATGTCTTTTTTACAGTCCCCTCATATGTACAGTATCAAATTCTTTGGTTGGTACAGTTCGTGGTGATTCATTTGGTTTGCCTAACAACCTTTTGCATTCACTGTTAGTACAGAATATCTACTTTTCATCACCTACCATAGTTTATTAAAAAAAAAAAAGAATTTTTATTATGATTAACGAATCACACAGAAATATGGTCCAGTAGTAAATTTTCACATTTAACTTTTACAGAAGCCACACATCAATGTGACAAATAAAACCAAACTGGAGTAAATAATTTTCAGTGAAATAATTATTAATAAGATCAAAGAATTCAGTCAGTTGAGTGCCATACATGATACACGCTTGGGCGATCATGTCTCGGCAGAGACATGACTGACTGGGCAGAAAATTATCCTGCAGTAGGTTGCCATTGCTTTCTGCAGTAGACTGGTTGCCAACCAAGGCTAGAGAACCCAATCTGTCCTGTTATTTAATCCATAACTGGAAGGAATAGGCGGATTAATACCTTTCCCAAGGGTATTTGCGTGTAAATGAATGCAATGAATTCAGCTGGAATTTGAACTCAGCGCCCCGATTTTTCGTTCCGAGCCGATATCCAATGCACCACAATGCACATCCGCATCAAAGAATTACTCTTGCTTAAAGGTTCTGATAAACATAAAATGTCTAGTTACAAGCCAGTTAAAAGGGGCTCGGATTGCTTTTCTTCTGTACTTAAGCTTTAGTCTGAGTTTAAATAATAAAGACGAGGAGGTAAATGAATGACAGAATTGACTGAAAAGACATGAATATTACTGAGAGCTGAGGTGGGAGGAGGAGATGGATTCTTACCTTTCCCAAGATTATTTACACGTCAGTGAATGTAATGAACCAGACTGAAATTCAAACTTAGCCTCTGATTTCTGATTTGAAACTGTTATCCATAACACTCGGAACAACAAATTGGGGTGCCGAGTTCAAATTAAGTTGAATTCCTTGCATTCACTTACGCACAAATACCCTTGGGAAAGGTATTAATCTGTCTCTTCCCTCCAATTATGGATTAAATAATAGGACAGGTTGGGTTCTACAGCATTGGCTGGCACCCAGTCTACCGCAGAAAGCAATGGCAACCTAATGTGGGATAATCTTTTGCCCTGTCAGTCATGTCTCTTTTGAGACATGATTGCCCAAAATGTGTAACACATATGGCACTTAACTGACTGATCCATTACACCAACTGCACATACAGAGAAATGGGAACAAAAAGAACACTTGTCCTTAAAATCAGAAAGATGCAAAATGACATAAAACTTTGAGAATTTGACTGAAAGATCATAGTGAAGGCAAGAAGAGCAGAGGGAAATAAAGTAAACTTGTGTAAAATGATGGCAGTATAGGAAAGGGTAGTAAGGAGACGAACACTGCTTAGAACTACAGAGGATAGGAAGTTATGGAGAGCCATGATAACCACATACATAGAACTTAAGGAATACAGTACATAGAAGAAGAAACTTGCTGACCATTATATCACAATAAGGTGTATATAATTATTTACTAAGTAAAGTTTAGTTTTAGTACAAGGTCAGAATTATGGAGTACCCATTGAGGAGCAAACTGATAATTGTCTGCAAGAACAATTTGCCAATCATTACATAAAAAAAAGGCACTTCACTATTGTAAAAAGGATTTCCAGATTTGCTAAATATAAATACACGGCACTAATTCAGATGCCTTCTAATTTACACCTACATCTGTTGAGATAAAATAATGTTACTGCATGGGACTAACCTATATACAAAAAAATATTATTATTAGAATGTATATTTGAATAGAGTGACCTGTATTTTATTTGACAAATCAGATAATCCTAGTTGGTTGGTTGGTTGATTTTACAATTCAATCTTTACTGGGTCAGTTAATGAATTCATTTTTTTTTATCCATAACTAAATATTTAAGTGTTATAGCACAAAAATCGTGAGAAATTAATAGTTTTAAAGTTAGCATTTCTTGATTAATTACTAACAAGAACACATTTTCATAAAGGTTTTATTTTATAAAAATTATATAATTAAATTTGTTTTTTTATTTAAAATTAATATAATTCACATTGTGACACGGAAATTTCTGTTTTGATATTTTTACCTGATGACGAGGCAAAAATCTTGAAACAGAAATTTTCGTGTCGCAATGTAAACTATATTAATTTTAAATAAAAAAAAAAATTTAATTATATTATGCTCTACAATATCTGTTGTATTGAGCACTTTTTTTAAAAAGTAAATGCCAGAGAACTTGGAATTCTAAAACTGTTGGTTCTCTTCACCTTGATATATATATATATATATATATATATATATATACACACACACTCACACACACAGAGTGCTTATCAATGAATTGTCATCTAAATTATGCAAAAATGAAAATAACACTGACATCTCATTTTAACAGATATATTTACCAAAAATACTTAAAAAATATCTTGTAAACCTAAAAAGTAAATGTATTCAATCAAGGCCTCAAGTCGACTTTGGAATCTCCTGCATCTCTTCTGGACGGTCTCTTTGTTTAAATTAGTGAACCCTTCTATAATGCTTGCTTTTAGTCCATCTTTGGCATTACAAGAAGTTTTGTTGGTCTCCTGCTCAACTGCACCCCACACATAATTATCAAGAGGTTGCAGTCTGGGAAGTTAGGTGGCTAGATATAAAGGGTGATGTGGTCGCATAAATTGTCTGACAGCCACAACTGGCTTTTCCTGATTGTGGCATGGTGCAGAGTCCTATTGCCAGATATAGAGTCTTATAGCAGCCACCTTCCTAACCTAGAGCAGCACTACCCCCTCAAGGCACTTGATGTAGGCCTCTGTGTATTGGAGCTTCCGGTGTGAATGCCAAGCAGTACAGTATGTCATTCCCAAATTTCTGGTAGAGTGAATTGCATCATAGGACTCTTTTTCTCACAGATTGTGTCCAACTGAGCATATTACACTGCACAGTAACCAAAATCAAAAACAAATAATGTGCATACATGAAATTAAAAATATAAAATTGCGACAATTTACCCATTGCTCCCATGTGTGTGTGTGTGTGTGTGTGTGTGTGTGTGTACAAGGTCTGACCAAAAAGTATCAGGAATGGTGCTATAAAAAGAAAATTACAACACATATTTAGTCAGTATTTAATCTTCTTCAAAATAGTCTCTTTCTGAATTCACACACACTTTATCCAGTATTGTTTCCACTGATAAAAAGCATCCATGAAACTCAATTTTTAGGATAGAGAGCATATACCTTGTTGCATTTTCATGGGCTTCCTCAATGTCTTGAAATCTTATTTCTTTTAAGGGGGGATTTGATTTTTGAAGTGGAAAAGTTACAAGGAGCAAGATCTGGAGAATATGGTGTTTGTCAAACTTGAGGATTATTTTACTTGCCCAAAAACTGCTGCATACACCATGGTCACTGATAGGAACTCTGATGTGGCGAGATGACCACACTCTCCGCACTTTCATTCCAAGTACTGTTATAAACAACAAAAATTAGCAAGAATGTTATAACTTAGTGTGTATACGTGTTATAACTCGCTACTAATGGTTATACTGTTATTTCTTCACTGACTCCAATGGTTCTCTAACAAGCACTCTATCAGAACTCGCTTGGAACTTTGTCCTTGAGTTCTTTATTTAAGGTGTCTTGCCTAATTCATTTGTGTTACTGGAACTGTCTTTATTTACCCCACAACATCTCCCTTTTGAGATTTTTTATTTTCTTAAATATCTTTTTTTATTTCTTAGTATTTACCCCTCCCCTTTCTGCTGAGTTCACCACATACTGAACTTTGTATTTCTTTAATTTTGGGTCAACTACTAACTATTTTTATATTCCCTTTTTCTGGTACTCATACTTGTACATTCAAAGAATTCTTGGAGTTTTGGTACATCAAAAACATCATACATAACTTGCATAGGGTCTTTCTTTCTTACAGGCTTTTAAACCATTTTTTTTAACTGATTCTAATGCTTTTTATGTTTTCATTTTTTTCCTTTTACCAAATAAATTATTTTCACAATTCATAAACTTATAATACTATCTTTGCACATTTCTTTTCTATTTTTCTATATCCTGAAAAGCACATTTTCACCAATTTTGAAATATTTTGTGTCTTTTTTGTTATCTTTTCTTATTCTTTTTTGATTTGGTAACAACTTGTCAAACAACAACTTAATTTTCTTGCAAACATCAATTCTGCCAATGACATGCTTGTCCATATGTTAAGATTCAGCATTATCCAGTATACTCTCAATTTTTGTGTCTCTTCTGGACTGTCACCATTTTTTTTTACATTTCTTTTTATTTTTGGAGGTGTGAGTTTCTATTTCTTTCTTTATTCTTTCCTTTTCCCTTCTTTTTTCTTTCCTTCAATCTGTCTTTCTTCAAATTTGATTTGCAAATATTCCTCATAAAAATCCAGCTTTGAAAAAATTTTTCCACTGTTTAATTTCACAAAACTTCCTCTGAGATTGGTAATGGGTAGTTATGTGATTGTAATCATTTGCTTAACCCAGTCAAAAATTCAGCACAAACATAAATTTTATTAATTTTTTTCTTTGCATACACTGCTGGTGCTGCCCATTTTGAATGGTCATTTTTTTTTCAGTTACACCCATTTTTTCAAGTCTGTCTAATTCTTCATTAATAGGCCCAATGCTGCAAATGGTACCCTATATTCAGGCTTAAATACTGGCATCGACCCTTTCTTCACTTGAAATTTTGCTTTGACAATGGAACACCGGCTTAACGCATCTGACAACATCCAAAAATCATTTTTTTAATTCTTTCTTTAAATTTTCACATTGTTTTTTCTTGTTTTTTTTAAATTGGTCACTTGTCCATTTACATATTTGCAATAAATATTTATTGGTAAATTGTATAACTGAAATAATTCCATCAAGTTAGTACTGAATAAGTAGTATTTTCATCCTTGAAATCCCAGATGTCCACTCTGAAACTCATTTAATATCTATATTATTAAATTTCACATACGCAAATTTTCATTGCTTTTCTGTAATTATTTTTTTCACTGAAATTCTGTATACAAAGTTTTTCTTGTGAGACTTTTTCCTTGTTTTATCTTTATAGTGTGCCTTTTTATGTTCTACTTTTCCATACATGTAGCACCTTGAATTCTTAAAAGGACAGTTGTCTCTGAGATGTAACCTCCCACATCTGAAACGTGGATTAATTTTAATTTTTCCCCAGTTTTCTGTCATACCACATAGACATGTGTGAATCATCCCCTGTCCCTTCATATTCCAATAGTAAAAATTGTTCCATTTGGACAGCTTCTTTCAAAGAAATGCTGCTTTGTGGAATAGACACCTGGCAGGATATTTTTCCAGTCACTACAATCTTGACTTCTTCATGTTTAGGCTTTAACAAACAAAAATAGCATCATCAAAACATTTCTTTGATAACAAGAAGATAACTCATGTTATAATAATAATGTCATAGTAGACCTTCCTATAATAGTATCAACTGCTAAAGTAAAAGAGAGAAACAGTCAAATTGCATTTAAGCTTGACCCCCAAGTAAAATGATTTTAAACTTGTGGAGAATGACTTAAAAGGGAAATTAGTTATTTTGACAAGAGTTCTGATTAGATGATTGTATAGTATGAAAGAACCCTAAATGAAAAATGTCCATAATTAAATGTAAGTACTCTAAAGGATTTTACTTTATTAATGGTCAATTGCCATTTTATGTTAATAAAGTTAATCAAATTGTCTTTTTTTCTGTTTTATTTTATTTATTATTTTTTTAATCATTTCACCTCAAGCAATCATCCTGGACATCACAATAAACTTCATCTGGCAGTAAGAACTTTGATTGGAAGATTAGAGATTTTGAGGAGCGTGGAACCATTTCTTAATTGATGCTGTTCTCAGGTCCACTCTGACTCAGGTGGTAGCACCTTTTGGGGTCCCAACTATGGACAAACAGTGACCCCTCCCCCACAAGAAAGAAATTAATAGTATATTTCTATAGTAAATTTACCAACAATATATTTTATGAAATGAAATATATATCTAAAAACATATCTTTTCTCTAAAAGTTTAAAATCATGTACAAAATATCTGTACTTGAAAGGATAAAATTATATATATATAAAATAAAACAAATTGAATATATTGCATTGAGTCCTCCAACTTGATCAGTTTTAATATTAATATAATTAATATTAATTAGGATCGGGTTTTTGGGATTTACCTACCTGCTTTTCCTTTAGATTAAAGTAATAATATATATATATATATATTTATATATATATATAGGCATTAAATAACTCACAGAGGTTGATGCTACCAAACAACATAAACCAACCAATCAACATGAAAGAACTCTTTCATGATATTAATCCATATAATATCCTACAATTTCCTAAAGAAATTAAACTGTATTCCAAAATATAACTTCAACAAAACAACATAAAACACACATATCACAGTGTCTAGTAATTATATCACACAAACAAGTATATGCACAAAAGCTGAATATCATCTATCATGTATTCAGTTGTGAAAGCAGAATATGATATCATTTTTATTACTTCAAGCTCCCAAGAAAATTAGATCCGGTATTAAATAACCAATAAGGAGCTGATATGCTGTTAGACAAATCAATCAATCAATCAATCAATTCACCCCAAGCTAGGCATTAAAGCCACTAGGATGCAAGAGGTCAGCAAGTGTTAGACAATGTAAGAAGAGAGGATAATAAAAGAAAAAGAATGCAGATGACGGAAAATTTCTCATTTGCATTTAAATTTTTGGAGGTCAAAGTTGGAAAGGAAGAAGCCAGAGGAGAGTTCCATAAGCAATAAATGAAACTGTTAACATAGAACTTATGGTTATATATATCCATTTCAACTGTAAATCGATGAGACCTTGCCACCAATCTAATACTGTGTTTAAACTTATAAAGTCCAAGCACATACAGGAAAGCTCATCAGAACAATTACCATGAAAATATTTATAGAAAAGGCACATCGAAGCTAAGTTACAGTGGTAGGAAAGACTGAAGTCAAGATGCCAGGTCAAGACTAATAACATTGCAGATTCTTCTTTGAATTTTATCAAGAATATATAGCAGAAGCACTAGACAATTCAAAGCAAGGTCAAATGGTATATTTATAAATATGTAAGATAGAAACTGGCAAGAAAAATTATCTAACATGATATAATGAACCAACTTTTTTAGCTGCAGACTAACAGAACTAAAAATATTGATTAGTCTATCTGTCAGGAAGATAGTGTATTGTCTAAGCAACTTTGTAATACTTACAAATCCCAGCATTTCACAATCATTTTTCCTGGTTGACAAAAGAAGTATCAAGATGTTAGGGGTTGATTTGATAATGATATTAATTCTTTAAAATTAATAATTTTGATATAAACTGAACAAATTAGAATTTAAGCCTCCCACATCTACATCTAGTGAACATTCTTCTTGTTATTTCCTCCTATATCTTCTCTTTCTTGCTGTCAGACAACTCAGTAAAAAATAGGGCCACAACCTCACCATGCTTAGTTTTGCTGCTGTGGTTTCTTTAGCCAGTAGGTTTTTACAGATTGGAAGTTGCTAGCCATATATCCAACCAGTTTCAAATCCAAAGTTGTCCTTCTCTTAGATTGGGAGACAATCAAGGCTTATTAGCGCAGTTTACTCTGCTAGTTAATTCATAGCTGGGGAGGGTGGTGAAAAAAATGGATTCGTGCTTTTCACAAGGATATGTGTGCAAAAGTAAATGCAATACTGCAATCATATTCTCTTTAATGGTAAAATCAGTTGGCCCAATATTGCTACTGCTCTTCTCTAACACATGCATATACACACAAACACACACATGCAACATACACATACATGCACATCCTCCCAACACACATCTAACAGCAAATAAAGCTGATAACCATCTTTGAATAAATTAAATAATATTAATTTTTTTTTTAGTTTTTTATATTCATTTTTTAATTGATTTATTTTAACTGTATTATTCACTTCTTTTTGTTTTTGTTTTATTGATATCTGCTGTAATTTGGTATAGTCAATCAGCTGAAAAAACATCAACTGTTCTTAATTTTTACAATATTTTCAATAAAATGCTTTGTTTTTTATATAAAAAAGAACCTTACAGTTTCAGTAAATGATTTTTATCTTGGACAAATATCTTAAAAATATTTTTTAAGGTTTGTTAATGTAATGTACTTTATAGCTGAGTTGGTAATTAGCCATAGTCACAATCTAGTAAATAAATAAATTTCCAATAATAATTGTAAATGTGGGAATAATATGCAATCTTTTTTCAAAGTTAATTTTTGTGGATGAATCTTTTCTTTTTTTCCATTGATGTGCATGTAGAACACGAAAAGTGGAATCAGCAAACCAAGTGTGTTGCATTCATTTTCACACAAATACAAGTCTAGGAAAAGAATAACTTTGAAATGAATTCAAACCAGTTGAGTAAGATAAGAAGCTAACAAACTTTTTACTACTCCATAAAAAAACCTACTCGCTACAAAAGTAAGCACATGATAAACATAAACATTGTGATAATAACAAAAACAAAGATGAGTACAACAATAATAGCTTTTTTTTTAAAATTCTGTCATTAGGAAGAGAACACAGTACACATAATCACTTTAAAAATCATTGATTCTACATCTCAGGCGGAACATTAAATGCATTCTAGAAAAAAATTAAATTCATTTATTTGAAACAAAAAAAAAAAAATGATGATTTACAAATTCTCCAACGAGTCCTGCTTTAACTAATAAAAAAAAACTTCGAATGAAAATTTATTTCTCAAAATTTCATGAAAAGTGACAGAGTTGGGGGTAACATGTTAAAAATACCAAGATTTTCTTAAAAAAAAAACGCGCAAAAAAACAAAAGAAAAAAAAAACACTATATAGTCTAAGACCGACCGCTGACGCAAAAAAAAAAAAAAAGAAAAAGATTTTTAACTAAAATTTCGAACATGCGAGAAAGGATTCAAAAATTTAATAAACTAACTAAAAATACTTTGGTCTTTTTTTCTTAATAATAACAAACATTTTGACGATAAAACTTTGTTTTTATTAAGTTTGGGGCCTTTTTTCATCATGCTAGCTACGCTGATTTTCAGCGAAAATTGGAGGTATCTCTTTACTTAAACTGTTGTATTCGGCCTTAGTAGTGATTGAATTGTTAATGAAGAAAAATGATATGTCAATAATCAAATCAAACTGAAATTGAGTGTCTAACTACTTGAAATAAAAAGTGAAAATAAGAAGTCACAGGCTTACCTCCGTATCTGACAGTTACAAACATCTGTTCTGACATGATGATAAGTATTTTTTTATTTCTTATTGGTAAGAAATTGCACTTGGTTTAAAAGCGAAAACAGAAAATAATTAAAGTCTCTCTAGATAAATCCAAGCTTTATCACGTTTATAAATGTTTTAAACTTTAACGATTTTTTTAACATGTAACATTTGTCGAGTTAAATTACTTAGGTCCTTAAAGTACTAGGCATTGTGCCCCAAACCAACTAAACGTACAAGTAAAAAACACTGTGTAGTTCATTTAATGTGGGTGGGCTAGTTCCGAGTATAAAACATTGTTAGAGCTACAAACTTGTCCGAACAGAACGGCGTACTTATTGCTCAGTTGAATAATAAACGTTAATAAAAATTCGAAGATTGATTTTCTTTCTTTAATCACTCATCCAAGGCAGTAGGAGGAGCTAGAGTGGAGACATAAAAAAAAACTTGCAATACGGATCTCAAGTCTTACCGAACTAACAAGTTAAAAAAAAAAGGTTTGTTTAAAAAAAATCTGTAGTAAGATAACTTAATAATAGTAATAAAAATAAGTTATTTAAAAAAAATATTTTTCTTTCACACACACACACACACAAAAAATACTTTAAATTAAATAAAATTTCTTGTAAGTCTAAAGAAAAAAAGCATGAATTTTTTTTTCAAATTGTGTTAGTTTACTACTTTTAGCTTTGATTTTTGATTAATTACTAAACTTGATTTATATTGCTTAGATTAATTTTTCAACTTTAATATTATTAATCATTTAAGTCTTTGTTGTGTGCATTGTAAAAAAAAAAAGAAAAGTGGAGTAGGGTTCGTCCTGCATCAATACCTTTTTTAAAATTTTTAAATTTAAATTAAAAAATAAATAATTAAATAAAATGAATGGTTCCTATTTCACATTGTTTTAAAAAATATTCATAAAATTTAAACTTATATATGAATCCAATAATGGCACTTCCAGTAAGAAAACTTTAAGAACGCATGTATGAGAATTTTTATTTAAAAAGATTTTTTTTTATACCTGTCAGGATCTCGTGACCACGCGGATAGCCGCATCTCCATAACAACCAGAATTTTCATTTTTTTTTTCTTCTCCTAAGAATATTACCGTGACCTTCGTTAAGGTCACGATACTACTCGTAGTATTGGTAGTATCCTCATCATCATTATTGTAAGATAATTGTTAGAGGCAATTCATATTGGTTTGAATGTAAGCTTTAGTGAACTAATCTTTTTTTTTTTAAATTAAAAAAAAAATGGAGTACAAGGCCAAAAGTGGGGATGGGGAAGTCTGGTCTTCATCTGTCTTTAAACTTAGCTATCCACAATGATTGACCCAAACAAACTATACAATAATTCTTACACCAAAATGCCACTTAAGTCATAGCTGGGTGACCATTATGGTTTAGATGTGGTTGTGATAATCAGAATCTATATATATAAAAGGCAAGATGTTTGTGTGTGTGTGTGTGTCTGTCTGTCTATCTATCTGTATGTATGTCCTTTATACAAATCCACAATTTTTATCTGATTCTCACCAAACTTCACACAAATATTCTTTAGGCTTCCGGTCAGGTCATGGGCTACTTATTTTTTCTGATTTCACCCCATGATATTGGAAATTGACAACCCAATATCCAATCAGGTCTGATCAAGATCAGGATTTCAGCCCTTTTATCATAGTTCTTGCTACAGAATTTGCTCTAACTTGGTAAAATTATAATTTTTAGTTTCAAACGTTAGTAGATCTCGGACGACTCATTTTCCCGGATATTGGAAATCGATACCCCCGATATTCTAATCTGATCAAAACCAATATTCAGCCATCAATATGGCTCATTTTATCCAATTTTACTCCGAATGGGCACGATAAGTTTTCATGAACTTACTTAGGTTAGTTTATTCTCGGATGACTTATTTGACTCTGATATTAGAAATCGATACCCTGGTATCCTATTTTTGTGTTGACTTCATAAGGTTACATATTTTTGTTATATGTGAATGTTCATCATTATATATGTATCGCAGTGTTTCAAGTAATAGAAAGCTTTTATTTCATGTATAAGTGGATTCATATGAATATAACATATTTGTTACCACATGGTATCTCCAGTGTAATGTAGTAGCAGGTTGTTGTTGGTATGTACTGTGTTATAATTTGTTCTGGTATTTAAGTGTGTGGATTGCCTCTTGAATCACTTTTTGGTTTTCTGTATATTAAAAAATTATTTTAGCACATTTTCCTTTGGCTGGGTGGTATTGATTGAATCTCCAACGGCATGATGCAAACTCACTTACACACGTGTGTGCGAGTGTGAACAACTAAAAAGTAAAGCAAAAAAGAAAAGAAGAGGATATGCATGTGTTTGCTGTTCTTTTTATATTTTCTTAATGCCTATGGTTTCTGCTTTAATTTTGGCAGGAGCATTAGTGATTGGTTAGCTTTCACATGACAACAAGTGACCAAGTAAGTTATGCCCAGGTTATAATCTAGGTTACCAGAATAATGGAAAAATAGAAAGAAAGGTGAGGATATATGTGTAGAAAGAAAAAGCGAGAGTGAGTTTCTCTGTCACTCACTTAGTAAAGATGAAAGGGTATATTTCAATACATTTACTACTAATCACCACACCACATTCTTACTTACCATTCTTACTACAACTACCATAATACTTCAGAAGTCTCTATGAAGTCCTAACTAATCCCCATATGTGCAATTTGTCTGTGGGGGTAGGGAATAGAATAACAACATTTAAAAGTGAAAATGCTAATGAATATTTACAATAAGCATAATACTATACATACAAGAAACTAAACAAAATCTAAACTTATTTATAAATGGAACTTTGTCTCTGTGTGTGTGTGTGTGTGTATCCATTACCTATAGACTCCGAAACGGCTGAACCGATTTTTAAAAAAATTTACACAGTTGTACTATAAGCGTCTGTGAGTGTTCTTAGCTAGGTTTTGTGTTGAGGTACCCTCGATAAATATCGAAAATCGATAATCAAAAAAATTGGGTTATAGAAGGAGTGGTCCAATTTTAATCAAATTTGATACACTCAGACAAAGACATAAAAAACGATATTCAGAAGTTGCAAGGTTGCAGTTCTCAACGAAAAAAACTTATTTGATATCAATACCAGGAAATCAAAATTTGACTTACATCCATTTTTCTTTCAGTCTACAGTTTTGCTTTAACTGGAAACAACTATTGCTTTTTAGTCTTTCGTGCCAACGTCCAAAGAGTCTGAGCTCCAGGACCATGGATTAGTTTTAAAACTTTCATTACACCTGAGCAATGCTGGGCTATAATGCTAGTGCTGTTATAAATCCCCCCACACATTCCTTACATATTAGTTAACTGGACAAAATTAATGCAGGATTTGGATGAATTAAAAACTAATCATTCCATCAAACACACACATAAATACAAACTCATTCAGATGTGACAACAATTCTAAAAGAACACACTCAAAAAAAAAAGTGTCCCACATCCACCAGAGAACTAACATCTCTGGTTACCTAATGGGGGAAAGGATGGGGAATTAAACTAAAGATAGTGGGGACAAAAAATAAAGAGGTCCAATGACATACAGCCCCTAGCAAAGTTAATTGGCATAAGAAAAAAACCTAAACTACTCTATTTTGGATGGGGTTGTCAATGTTTAATACAGGGCTTCCAAACTGGCGTCAAAATGCCACTCTAAGTCTGCTCCCTTCAATTGAGATAAATGTGTAAGACTCACCCACCTTTTGCCAAATTCTTACTGTCCTCATCTTCACTTTAAGCTTACTGATGCTTAAAAAACAAGATCAGTTGGGAAGAGGTAAACTTTTCATCTCCATCGAATTCCTTCCATCACGTTGTCAATATCATGACTCACATAGCACCTAGTAATCATGAGAATACATAGTGCTCAGCCTTAGTCAACAACATTACCACATTGCTACAAACAGAACTGTGTTCAAGGACAAAAAATTTTCAACACAGCATACAAATCATAATATCATTGTAAGGTCATATGCGCAATGTGCATATGACCTTACAATTAAAGATGGCATGACCCAAGGTCTCCACCGACTCACTGCAGTACATGCTGGCATATATATCACAAACAAGGCAAAAATAACAAATTTGGCCAAAGTGTTCAATTGAGGCCAGAACTCCAGTGGCCTTTTTTACTAAGTAGTGTTATGAGGATGCATTTATATATAAAAATAATATTAATAATGTCTAAAAAGTTGTAGTAAAGGACTCTATTGAGTCCTACTTGTTGTTACAAAAAAGTTTTAATTCATGAAGTAGTCGTAAAAATAGAGAAATTAGGAATAGAACGTTTGGAAGATTATAGAATGTTCCAGAGAATTCGAAAGGTTCTAGAAATATGCAAATTGGGTGTTAGCCCCTATAAAAAAGTTTTTGGGCACAGAGCAGTTAGTTGTTAGCAGGATGGGTTGACCGCTACGGCTCCGGTTAAGATTCAGGATGTATATCCAGCCAAAAGAATCTCTAAGTTGACGACAAAAAACTAAAACTTGAAACAGTTGATAAAATGATGTGCTGACCTCATCAGTACCGGTTTCGATTCAAGGCATTATATCCAGTTGAAAGAATCTCTCTACGTCAACAACAAACAAAAACTTGAAAGAGTTGTTAAAAGGATTTGCTGTCATATCAACTCTGGTTAAGATTCTAGGATCTATATCTGGCCAAAAGAATTTCACAGAAAAGTTCAAACAACTAAAACCTAAAAGAAAACCTCATGGAACTATCTGGGTAAATACATATTTTTGCCTCTTTCATTGACCAAGCCCATAATTAGTCTTTATATATGCATTTAAAGATTTCCAAAAAAGTATAGCACTTAACTTCCCCTCCAACTTAACTGGGTACAAATATTTGACACCTTTCCTCCCCTTCTCTTCCTTGTAACACTTACTAGTAGTAAACTCTATGTTTCTTGTTTTGAATGCAATAAAAATTGTGTATTTGTAAATATTTTTATGTAATGTTTTGTGAATTAAATATTTGTATGTGATGGTTATCTCTGAGTTCTAATCAAAATTTTTTCTTTTATTACCCCCATAACCCGTAACAGTATAAGCAGGAGAAGTGACCAGTCTTTCTAAACTTCCAGCATGTTAGTTTTCAACCAACCACTATGATCAACATTTTCAGGTCTGCTCCATCAAAACAGATGGGAATGAAGAGGAAGGCTTCTCGATTGAGCATGATGTCAAAACTCCATACTTCATTCATGTTAACACAGTCAGCACTTAGTATTTGTCAGTACTGAGACAGGTAGATTGTCAAATGCTCTCTAATAACTTGATGAAGAACCTCGAGCACAGAATGTGGTCCTACACCTGTTGTCAGTTCTCAAGACCAGATTTTTGTGATCAGAGCATAGCTGGTTGCCTTTACACAGTCTCCATGCATAGGTAGCAGTATATCTCACATGAAAAAGCCCAATGCTTTAATTATTACCTCTAGCTTGCCCCGCCCAAGAACTCCAGTGACTCAACTACTGTGTCATTCATATGTTTTCATATGCTTGTCAACCACAGAAACTGATACATTTTTTTTTTCAACCTTCTTAAGTTCTTGGGGATCTTACAAATGTCTACCTTTTTTTATAAGGTGTATGTCACTCTTGGACTGCTCCAAAAATTCCATCATATTGACCACATATTTAGTGGGTGGACTTCCAGCAAGAGGATGATTCCCAGCTTCAGTATTTTTATTCTTTTCATTTATATTTTCATGACTATGTATCCAAGTAGTTTTATATTTTTACACCGAAAATAACATTTGCCTTGGTTAAGCATCAGTCGGTCCCTTTTAACAACTGCCATGAATAATTTGAGATTGCTGTCATGTTCTGCTCAATTTTTCCTACAAATGGTTACATTATCAATATAAGCATAGGCGCCTTGCAGGTTCTCTTTTGATATTATCTTGTTCTATACCTACCTATATACAGTAATAGGATGTTCCTATCCTCTTAAATATGTGGACACTATTGGAGTAGATTAGAGTGATTATACTGACTAGCAGTTCACTAGCAGTGTATCTACTTTACACAGCATGCGAGTCTTGTACTTGTTGATATACTGTTAATCCTAACCTCCATTGTAGTGATTACTCATGCAGTAATCTTTTAAGACTACAACACTTGTCTATCACCTGTTGAAAGCTAGATACTTCATTAATTATGCCAAATGGTATTCAGCAAAATTGATAGAGTTTGTTGCTAACTTCAAAGATCATATATTGTTTATCACTTTTGAGGTTCAGCATGCTAAACAGAGTGTTTTTAGCTATTTTTTTTTATCATTTTGTCTATTCTTGGCAGAGGGTAAGCACCCAGCAAAATAAACCAGTAGACAGTCAGTGTCTAGAGACCATTTTATTCTTATTTTTTATGTAGATCCTGTCCAGTGTCTATTGTTGTTAAAGCCTCTTTGTAGGACAATATGTCTGTGAAATTTTCAAAGATTTGTACTGAGGTAGTGAGGTGGTGCAATTTATTAAAACTTTTGTTGCAGTAAGTACTGAAGAAGTTTATGAAAGGTCTTCTCCCGTGACAATATTCTAATTCAGAGTCAGAAATGTTAGGATCAATAATAAGTTTCTTGGGAGAGAGTAGATGAGCCATTATCAAAATGGTTAACAACAAGAGTTCATTAAATTCTAGTAGAATTGTTAGAAACAGTTCTTATTGGCTTAAATGTAAGCTTTAATGAAATCTGAATAGAAGCATTCATTTGCGTCTCTGTTCGAGAACAGATATACTCCTGAAAAAAAATAAATACTAAGAGGTGCCTGGTCCAGAGAACAGATGCCTGTAGCTAAACCAATCCAATTTTACTAGAGGGGTGGATAGGTGGTTGCCACTGGGGCCAGTGTAACCAAAATTGTTGGGGCTGGGCAATTTTTGCTCCTGGCCTGAGCATACGTGTTTAGGTTCCCCACACTAAACTCAACCTTGTGTTATATTGCATCTCAGTGGGGAAATGAGGTAAATATTTATATCATTTCATTTTTTCTATTATTAGGCTATAAATTTTCAGTAAGCATGGACCTTTGTGCCCAGAAAAAAATGAACATCAGAAGGATGTTTTTTCCATGACACTGCTTTTATTTTAACTGCCTTTACTCTTTGACAGTATTGTTTTAAAAAGTGAAGATTAGAATAGTAGTAAAACTTAAACATATTATTATGTCCATATAGAAAACAAATACATAAAAATTAATTATAGTGTCACTTTGTCCATAAAAAATAAATAAATAAAAATGTACTGTCACAAATAATTATAATAAAATAATTATAGCAATTATAATTATCATTAATATGATTCACCCTTTCTAAACCAATAAGAATCAACCCCATTCTTCTTTTCTACACACACAAACACATGACCCCCCACTCACAATTGGACAAGTGGTGAACAAAGTTTCAGCTACTTTACTTTTCAGACCACAACTGTAACATTTGTCTCTTAACACTCATAACCAAAAATTGAGGTAAGAAAACTCCAATCACTTCTTTTTTGTCTCCAACTAAATTGTCTGGACTCTCACTACACAAAATTGTATAAAGAACATAAAAGAAAAGCTGTATACAACTTATTTATTCTTTATCTTATCATTCTGTCAGATTCCAATCCCTATTTGATCCCAGCTTACAATTTATTCAGTATTACTATCTCTTGTGTCTCTAAAACCACGCAGCTGTCAACTAGATAATAAATAATACTTGTTTTGTTGTTTCTCATTTTCTACAAGTATATTTGTATGTATAAATGTCAGGGGGCTTATGATGAGTTATAACTCCTCCACAATATAAATGTTAATTTATACTTTATCTTTGTTCTTGAAAATTGATAACAAAAATAATAAACACTATTTATTTATTTGATTGTTTACTAGAACGGTTGGCAAAACATATACTAACTGCCAATTGATTCAAACTTTATAAAATGGTAGATAATAAGGAGTTACTTATAGTTGGTTTATATATTTTAATAATTCATTAAATTTTTATAAATTTATGAATAAAAAATTGTTTTCATATTTATTTCTTAATAAATTGGTAAATAAATATTACATTGCATTAGTCTTAATTGTATTAGCTTTTAGAATGTCGTAAATACGAAGTTATTCTATTCTAACAGTTTCCTTGCTCACGCTTCTCGTTTGTGAAACTCGCTTCCATTTGCTTGCTTCTCTGGTAACTACAATCTCCAAAAGTTTAAATGCAACATCAATTGCCATCTTCTATCACTTATTCTTTCTTCGACATCCCCTGTACCTTGTTTTTATCTCTCGCTGTAACCCCCTGCACACTTTGACACTGTTTTTCTGTGGGCACAAAAATTCATGTTAGCCAAATTTTCCTTTTAAAATTTAAATATTTATTGCGCATATCACAGGGCTATGGCTATAAAAAAATTGTTTGGACATTTTCGAGGAAAGAGCAAAGTTAGTGGTGGGTGGTATTCACAGGATGTTAACTCCCATGATCTACTGTGCTAACAAGGCATAACTTTATAATTTTAAAAAGTATCTCAATTCTTGTGGATTCATTTTATGCTTCCTGGAAACCTGTCCTACAAACAATATTTGGCAGACTCATATGAGTCTGGGTAAAAATAATTCACAAAACATGGAATTCAAACAAACAACAATACATCTATTAACAAAACATGTTACAGAAGGGTAAAGTAGGAAACAAAGTTAAAGTTATGAAGAGTTCAGAATAACATTCAGTATTTATTGAAGTACTTACATATACTTTGGATGTGCGTTGTGGTACAGTGGATACTGGCTCGGAACGAGAAAGCGGGGAGCCGAGTTCGAATTCCAGTTGGATCCATTGTATTCACTTACACACAAATACCCTTGGAGAAGGTATTAATCCGTCTCTTCCTTCCAGTTATGGGTTAAATAGCAGGACAGATTGGGTTCTATAGCCTTGGTCGGCAACCAGTCTACCGCAGAAAGCAATGGCAAACTACTGCGGGATAATTTCTGCCCAGTCAGTCATGTCTTGAAAGAGACATGATCGCCCAAGCGTGTATCGTGTATGGCACTTAACTGACTGACATATACTTTAGAGACAGAGAGAGTGGTAATCTTATATCTATTGTAGTGAGAAAAAAAACATGTCTTGTTGCATTGTAAATCAAAGGAGAAAGAAGCTTTCAAATATTGTGCTATCTGTGATTATTATCAGAGGATGATGTGATTATATATTGTGATTGTCATGAGTGGGCAGTAATCCAACAAGGCGAATAATTATATAAAATCACAGAATTACAAAGAAATTCTTTCAGTTTTAGATGCTTGAACAGAAGTCACTTTATTGTGGTACTATTATAATCAAGGAAGTGATGCCATGATTAAGAATTAGAAAAAACATCACCCAACTTTTAAAAATTCAGAATAAAGAACATCATTGATTTATTTATTTTTTTAATCATATCACCCTGAGCAAGGCGGTAACACCACTGATGTGCAGGGGCTATGTAAGAGTGAAAAGATTGGAAAAGAGAAAGCCAGAAACCACATCCTAAACAGGGAACAAGGGATGAGCCTCTACAATGTTCAATAGACGTGGGGGGAGTGTGAATCAGGCAATAGTTTAGTCTATCTGCTCCACTGATTAAATTATAGAAAATAAATAACTAAATAAATTTAAAAATCAGTTTAATACTTTAAAAAATACATAACACAATGAAACAATTTTGCATGAATAAGTATTTTATAAACTGTAACAGAAGAAATGTTTTAATTTTTTTCCATCATAAAGTTGAATAACCAGAAAGAGTACTGAAAAAAATTATTCATTTGGCCAAAATACACAGACTGTAAACTGTTACGTAATACTAAAATTTAAAAAATACCTGAAGTGTTTCCTAACTCATCGCCAATAATCTTGAAGAAATCATTTTGAAGCTCACTTGATAGGAAATCAGCTGGAAGTATTTCTCTCAGATCTCCTTCATCAACAATAAAACTATTTATATTAAAAATATTCTTCATTATCATTATCATCATCATTATCTCATTATTATTTTTAGTAATAGTAGTTTCATGGTGCAGGCATTGTGGTGCAGTGGAGGATTTTGTTGTGGTGGAGTAGAGGATGTGCATTGTGGTGCAGTGGATATCAGCTCAGAATGAAAAATTGAAGAGCTGAGTTCAAATTCCAGTTGAATTTGTTGCATTCACTTATGTTTAAATACCCCTGGGAAAGGGAATTAATCCATTACATCTCCCTCCAGCTATGGGTTAAATAGCAGGACAGATTGGGTTCTATAGGTTGGCGATCAATCTACCATAGAAAGTAATGGCAACCAACCTACTGCAAGAAAATCTTCTGCACAGTCAGTCATGTCTCTTTTGAGACATGATCACCCAAGTGTGTATCACGTATGACAATTAATTGACTGAGTAGTAAAACATAAACCTCATAAAGTACCTAGTGATTATAGCTTGCAACTTGTTAATATCAATGACTATAATTGGGTTTGAACTTCTCAGCATAGTTATGTAGATGGAAACTAAAAGATTTGTTAAGTTAGACAAATTAACAATAAAATAATTATGCTTTTATTGACTAATGTTTACACAAATTCCATGTCTTCTAATTCCAAAAGGAAACAAGAAATACTGGTTTAACAGAAATCACAGAGAATATTTATATTCCTTTTAAACCTTGAAAAATAAGAAAAATACATATTTCATACATTTAATAGGTGTTATGCACAAAAGGATATTCCCCAGTTTGCATTTCCCCCATTTTAGACATTATTATATCCATGATAAAATAATGTCTTAATACACTAATGTAAAAATAACTGAAAGAAAAGGATTGATTAACATGAATTGTTCTAAAAGAGATCTTTATACTGCTAAGTTATACACAAAATCATTTCCAAATTTTAGGCTAACATTCTTAGCTGACATGAAGTGGAAAGATTATTGAATCAATTGCTCAGTCAGCTGCTAAGAAATTTGGTTCACTGTGTCATGTTAGACAATTTTTCTCTCCAGGATCTATCTTACAAATCTATAAGTCTACCATTTGCCCATGCTTAGAATATTTCTGCCAAATATGGTTTGATACCCTTGCTTTTTACACTGAGTTCCTTGATAAAATCCAAAGAAGAATCAGCAATACTATTAGTTCTGAGCTGGCAGCTTGGCTTCAGGCACTTTCCCACCTCCGTAAGGTCTTCTTTATAATACTTTCATGATAATTGTTCAGATGAGATCTTCACTATGGTACCTAGACTTTTTGAATTTAAGTGCTATATTAGACTGGCATCAAGCTCTCATCAATTTACAGTTTAGCTGGCTACATGTCATCCTAAATTAAAGTTTCTTTTTCTCACACTTCTAACATGTGGAACTCCCTTCCGGCTCCATGCTTTCCAGCCAACTTTAATCTTCTAAACTTTAAATGCAATGTCAATCGCTATCTCCTATTGTCCTGATTACTCTTTTCCTCCTCCTGCTCATTATTAAAGTTTCTGTTTCTAATTCTCTACACCCTGTAACCTCTGGTGTTTTAGTGGCTTTACTACCTTACACGGGATGGTATCAGTTAAAAATAAAAAAAATATTTGTACTTGTCCCACACAGAGAAAGTACAACACATGTATGCAACAACAAGTAGTGTAAAAAATGATTCATATCAAGCTGAAACAAGGCAATAAAGCTACTAAGACACAAGGAATTACTGAATGTGAAAGAATCTATGAAAGTTAGGAAGTTAGTGATGCATGAGTTGTTTATCTTCTGACAGTATCTGTTCCCACCATATACTGGTATTGTTTTGTGCATTGATACATACAAAATAAATCTTTATATAACACAATATAATAATTCAGAAAGATAAAGTGAAAATTGAAGATTCAGGAGTTCAATTGTAAACATCCTAGTGCATAAGAGAGAAAGAGAATAAATCAGGATGGAAGTAAATATATATGCATATAGATTTATGTATATATTCAAATGTAGTAGCCACTAACTGGAGTCGTAATATGATACATGCACAACTCACAGTCTCACTTAGATACATTCAATACTTAACCCTCTACCAACACTGGCAACCTTAGATGTTCACACAGTCGTGTGTTGACATAAAAGAATACATAGTTTCTTTCATCCACATCCTTAAACTGCTACATTATTTGAATACTTACATGTGCATATATATATATATATATATATATATATATATATATTCTCCTATACTCTCTTGTATGTACTAGGACATTTACATTTGAACTCTTGAACTTCAAATTTTCACTCTATCCTTCTGTATATATACACAGGGTGTGATGTGTAAATTGTTGTCATTTTATATTTTTAGTTTTGCACGTGCATGTTGTTTGTTTTGGATTTTGTTGGCTGCATAGTATAGTAGGGTCAGTTGGGTACCATCTGTACAAAAAAATGCACCATGACACAATTCAGTCAGTCAGTTAAGTGCCATACGTGATACACGCTTGGGCAATCATGTCTCGAAAGAGACATGACTGACTGGGCAAGAAATTTCCCCGCAGTAGGTTGCCATTGCTTTCTGCGGTAGACTGGTTGCCCGCCAAAGCTATAGAACCCAATCTGTCTTGTTATTTAACCCATAACTGGAAGGAAGAGACAGATTAATACCTTTCCCAAGGTTATTTGCGCATAAGTGAATGCAATGAATTCAGCTGGAATTCGTACTCGGCTCCCTGATTTCTCCTTCCGAACCGATATCCAATGCACCACAACGCACATCCTACACAATGCCAAATAGATTTCTGGTGAGAACAGATATTGTCATAGCATAACCTCCACCAAGCACGAAGCTATATTACAGCAGTAGGAAAGTGACCAAAGCTGAGATACCAAAAATAAATATTATTATTCATAAAAAAAAGAAAGAACTTTTTTTTCTCTTAATTGTGCCTCAAGTTCTTTGAACTTTTAGGCTGTACCTCAAGTAAATGTCATAGTCAAAACAAAAGATTTATGCATAAATACGTCAAAACAAATGCTATGTATACACATTGACTTACAGCTGGTTTGAATAAATATCACCAAAATAAAAAAAATAAACCAACTACTTTTTTGTTTGTTTATTAATTACTAGCATAATTCAGTTTTAGTAAGCACATTTAATATGTGTCTTCTTGGTATTTTTGGATAAAAGAAGAAGGCTGATTTTTTTTTTTTAATCATATCACCCCAAGCAAGGCGAAAATGCCACTGATGCGCAGGGGGCTACGTAAGAGTGAAAAGATTGGAAAAGAGAAAACCAGAAACCACATCCTAAACAGGAAACAAGGGATGAGCCTCTTCACCTGTTCAATAGACGTGGGTGGAGTGTGAACCGGGCGATAGTTTAGCCTATCTACTCCAATTGAAAAAAAATAAAATAAAAAAAAGAGTGAAAAGATTAGAAAAGAGAAAAAACTGGAAACCACATCCTAAACAAGAAACAAGGGATGAGCCTCTTCACCTGTTCAATAGACGTGGGTGGAGTGTGAACTGGGCGATAGTTTCCAGGGAAAGTGCAAAGTGGAAGTGCTGTCTAGAGTTTGGTGCAGGATGCTAGTATGTTTAAATGAATATTAGCCACTATTATCTTGTGGGAATCAACACTTTTGATATTAAATATATATATATATATATATATATATATATATATATATATTCACCCATAAAATTCATCCTGCAAGCAATATTAGCAGACTCAATGTAAGTTCAGGTTAAAATGACTAACGCAAAGCAATAAATATAAAACAAACCACAATGCATCTATTAACAAAAGGAATTACATGAATAGACAATTGTAATGAAAGGAAAAAACATTAAAAGTTATAAAAAGAATCTTGTTTGTGTGTGAAACAAGCATGTGTGATAGACACGTGTTTGTCTATGTGTGTATGAGAGAGTTCAAAATTCAAAGGAGGACCAAAGAAGTGAACAAGGATTATTGGCAACTGAGAGATGATAGGGTCAGGGTTAATCTAAGTTGTTTGTTAAAAAAGGACATGATAAGGAAAGTGGAAAATTTATGGTGCAACCTGTGTGTGAAGCTCCACTTTAAAGTCAATCTAGTGTTGCAACCTACCCTAATGAGGAAGTAGACAAATAGTGTCTCAATCTTTTGACTTTGAACAAAGTGTGGTATCTGTACTTATCAGCTCAATATTTGATATGTCTCTAGTGTGGAGACTTTGATTTGTCATTGAAATGTAAAGATTTCACTGGCAATATTTTTTTTTTTTAATTTCATGTCTTTTCAGACAATTATAGATCTCCACATTATTTTTCATTATTATCTATGAATTACAATGACATCTTGGAAAAGGTAGTGGTTTTCCATTGCTTTCTCCACACTTTTCTATTAACAGTCTTTCTCTCTTCAGGACAAAAGCAATCAAGGCTCTCTACAGATTCTTTTTTTTTATTATTATATTTGAATTGCCATGACTTCCTTGCAGAGATAGTGGAGTCATTTTCCATTACCTTTTCTCTTTTTTTTATTCAGACTAGTCCATGTAGACTGGCCGTCACTGAAGGCTTTGGGAGCCTTGTCTACCATGCTATTTAACCTATGGGTGGGGAATCTGATTAAATAAATGCAAAATGTTTACATTTTTTAATATTTTTAATTTTTAAATAGTGTTTATTATTAAGAATAAATAAATTTAAAAAATAAACACAAAAACGAAAATAACACTTAATATGACTTGGTCACATTGTAGAAATCATTGGCTATGTTTGCAAAATGGCCTTGTGTCAAACGTAACTGAAACCATCACATAAAGGCTAGAAGAAGGTCAGATGATTCCCAAATCTAGCATATGTTGGAACTCCTCTTCTGTGATGTGATATTTCTTGGGATGTTGTCGTTGAGGTTGAGAATAGACAGGGGATCTGTTAGTTTCAATTCAATGTTCAGCATTGTGTTGTATTATTTCAGAGTAAGTAAAAGGTTTAGTAATTTCGAAGTATTGTGATAGTAATTCTTCCAGTTTATTTTCTGCAGGTAATTCCATGCTGATTTTAGTTGAATTAATACAAGCTGTGATTTTTTTAATCTTAAGTTGCTTTGTTTCATCGATCAGAGACCTGGAAGCTAAATTTACACTAAGATAGAAATGCAAAAGAAAGTCTGCTCCTATTATAGGCATCTGAATTTGGGCATTAGTAAAGATTAAGAGAACTTTCTTCATAAACTAAGGTCCATTGTCATTAAAGTTGTGCCATAAGTATCTATTCTGCAGCCATTTGCTGCTTGTAAGGTTAAGTTTGTTTGTTTAGCTGTTACTCCTGGTTTCGGCAGGATTACACTAATCTGTGCATCAGTGTCCATTAAAAATGAGTATCCAGAAAGCTTATCACATATGTAGAATTGACAGTTTTTGGCATCCACAACATCTAGCACCGTCTTTATATGCTGCTGGGAAAATTGTTTCCCTATTGCTGACTGTTATGATTTTTTGATGAGTTTATTGAAAACTTGCATGGTTTAAGACATCTTCTAGCATCTGGTCCATAAGTATGATGGTACCAGCAATGACAATTACTTCTTCATTTAGATCTGTGCCTTTGCTCATTGCAATGCGACATGCTCGTGGATCTGCCGCTGAGTTGAATTGATTGTTGTTATTCCTCTAATCGTAAGCTTAATTCTGTCAGTTTCTTTTCCAATTCAAGCATTTCTATGCTATTACGAGCTATTGTTTACATGAGTGGCATTGCATTACTAGCTGATTGATTGTCTTGTATCTTGTCAGTAATTTCGGCCAGTCTCTCCAGTTCCAATTTCTTCTGGTAGTGATGAAAGACTCTATGTAATTTCTGGTCCTAACTTGTCCATCCACAGCTTCTTTAGGACAGTGTTAGACATCATGTTTTTGTACCTAATAGAGTCTTCATTTTCCAAAGTAGTTCTGAGGGCTTGCTCTCAGAAAGTCACAAATGGCTGAAGAGATTATGAGGTCTTTTCTCTTTGGATTCTCCAGTCCTATGTATAATTGCATCTTAGAGTGTGTCATATGGTTTCTCCTGTAGCATATCCTGAAGGAGATCAGATACTTCTAATGCTATATCAGCAAGTAGCTTTTCCATGATGTATGCAAAACAAGCATTTTGTGAAGTTATGTGTTTTGCAGCAAATATTGCATTGAGTTGGGCAAACCATATCTGTGTATTAGTTCTGTCATATATCGGCAAGGTGATATAGTTGACTTTGTTTGTACCTCAGCCATAGCGATGATCTGTGTTTGTGTGCTGTTTTTTTTTAAGCAAGATTTTTTTTAACAGCATGTACTTATCTGCATGGTTATTTGTTTTACTTGTAAAGTTCACTGAATAGATTTATGTTTTCATATGGTTCTTTGAAGATTTTTTCACACTGTCTCTGCTTTCACCACCAAAGTTTTAGTCAAGTTATCAATTTGTCATCTAGCTGTCTTGTTGCTCAAATTTTTATTTGGATTCACTGCCAATGGTTTTTGTTAGGTTGTTGCCAAAGGTTTTTGTTCGGGTCACCAATTTGTAGTGAATACAACCTTTATTCACCACTTTTTAATTTTAATCTTTAGCAATTGACAATGAACAACAAAGGATAAATAATAAACAAAGAATTACCTGATATTTGGTCACAAAAACAGATAAAATTTATATCAGGAAATTTACAAGACGTGAAAATGATATTAGATGTGGAGAGAATAAATTGATAATGAAAATGTATCTTATAAATGCAAAGATCATATAGTTATGTATGAATAAATTCTCTCCCTTCTACCATTAAGCAAAAAGCATGTAAACAAAACAGTTTGTTAAAAACATTGTTTTTAAATGAGTTCAAAGGATATGTCTTGAAAAAGGTTAAATGTTTTGTTCCTTTGAGTGAATATAATATTGAGTAAGTGAGTGATTGAGTGAGTGAGTGAGTATATATTTGAGTGAGAGAGTGTTGTAATTTTGTGTTCGTGTTAAGGGGTTCTTAACTTCTTAAAAATCAACTGTTAATAGTTGTATGGACATCAGTGGCACTTGATTGAAGTAATAATTCTCATTAAGGATTCAGACGAAAGTCTCCTCCTTATATACATTATGATAGGATCAAGAACACTTGTTCAAATTTCTGGCAGGATACATAACTAAACATATTCTGTGACATGTTCTCATGTGCTTTATATTTTCTGACCAATCAGTGATGACTAGCACAAAATTCAAATTTTAAATCCAGAGCCTGTGTTTAAGAAACAGGAGTTATTGTTCTGAAGCAAATATAATATTATTGCAATTTTTTATTTGGACTCACAACATGTGTGCTAGGTAAATTGTCATAAATGCCTTTTTTTATTTAACATTGTAAAGTAGATTCCACACATACAAATCGTACACTAGAAAATTATTCTGTACAGCCGTCTCATTCAACTGTCTACAACCATGCTAATTTTATGCACTACTTAACATGTTTACAACAAATATTAGCATACATACATACAGGAGCAGACTAGCTAAATTCTCTTCACTGTGGGATGCTAGTAGTAAACGAGCCTATCCCTTCTGGACTCTAGTGGTCAACTGACTAGCGTCTTCCTCTTTTCAAATCTCCTACACAAAACTACTGTCCTTAACTTCTACTTCTTACTCCTACTCTTACTCCTACCAAAAGAAACGGTTCCTTATTTTGCCGCCCAATTTTGAATTCTTGGCGTCAGTGTGTCTATCTTTTTCTATTTTTAGAACACTCGCCATTTTATAAACCATAACACATTGATTATGTCATTGATTGAGTTGCTTTTTAAATCTTATCAACTTTTTGTTAGTTATTTAAATTACGTTTTTTAGCAAGGTTTGAGGCAGTATATTAACACATGATATTACACAGAAGATTTTTTTCTTTTACTGAAATAACACATTCAGGAATTTTTTTTTTTTTTTGCATAAAACTAGAAAAAAATCGCAAACACCAATTAAAAGGACAAAAAATTAACCAAGAAATGAAAGGTTAAATTGCCCCACATACACATACCAAATATTTCTAACAATTAGTGAAGTTGTATGATAACAATATAAAACAATACAATTAATTTTCTTAATGAATAAGTTAAAAGTACTTGAAAAATTCGTTTACATATTGATAGAGTAATTCTCTTATTTGGAGGAAAATTTTAAAAAAATGTGAGTAGCATTTCTTTCTTTTAATTTCAAAAGAAAAGGCTATAAAAAAAAGCATCGTTTTGTTTTTGTGGTACGATTTTGACATTTTTGGCGTTTAGGCATATTCATTTTAGCCAATAAACAATAACAAAGAAAGGTGTGGTTTTAAAATATTTTTAGTGACTTTCCTCTCAGAAATTAAAAAAATACTCAAACCAAAATTAAAAATTATTGTTTTGTTTTTAAAACTAAGCAATAAACATTAAATCCTAATAAAATAAAATAAACTTTTTACTTTTCTATTTAGTTTTCGTTGGATGCTTATTATTGGTGAATATCTACCTCCGCATTACTTGAAATATTGACTTAATATTTTTCTGTAGTTTTTATTTTTTTCTTTATGATAAATAAATAATTAAAAAAATGGCATATTTTTTAAAATCCTGCGACAAAAGTAGGCATGGCAATGATGGAATCACTCTTGTCTTCTTACTCTTTCTAATATACATTTTTTTTTTTTTGTCATTTTTCTCTTTTTCGTTTCTCCTCTGCCCATTCCTCTTCCCTCAGTTTTTTCAACACTTTTCATTGGTTGGTACAAATCCGAGAAGGGGATGCAACCACGCCAAAAAGAAAAAAAAAAGTATAAATACAGACGACGGCACTCATCCGATCCCTTTTGCTTAATTTCTTTGTTACTTTTTGCTTCGAATCATTTTTATCATGGAAGAAACATTTATTGCTATCAAACCAGAAGGCGTACAGCGCGGGTAAGAACTTTTAACATTTAGTCTTGCAGTTCTACTTTTTAAAGAAAATGTGTTCAACCCATACGAAAACTTTTAAAGCCGGCATCAATCTTTTTCTTTCTTTCTTTTTTTTAGTAAAAAATTTGATGTTTTTACTTTTATAGCCATTTCATTTTTAATTTTTCCAAAATAAAATGTGCTTTTTACTTTTTCCTTTCTTCACTTTTACCGCTTACCTCCTTTTTGTCTTGCTTTGACAAATCGGAATGTCAATTTTTTTTTTTTTTTTTTTTTTACTAGAGAAGTAACTGTAGTTGTAGTACTTTGTTTCTTCTAAGGACTTTTTCTCTTCTTTCAAATTTTAAGCCGGCTTCTAGGTAGCCCACCACAATGGCGGGTAAGAGTTCTTTACTTCCATCTATAGGAAGTTTTTTTTTCTTTTTTAAAACCCTAAAAAAAGTCCGAAAGAATAATCGTAATCGGCCTCTTATCACTTTAGTACTCTTTCGAAAAAGTATTTTACTTTTGAAATGTTTTTGTAATGTAAAATTCATATTAGAAATGAAATTTTAATTTATTCCCTAAGTTGACTTTCATTTTCTTGAAATTTAAAATAAAGGCATGAAATTATTAACGCTACTTTTTTTTTTTTTTACGTAGCTTTTAGTTTGTTTTCAAATGTTGACTTGTCAAATTTTTGAAAATTTAGTTCTTTAATGGCGGTGTAAAAACAGTTAATCGATTTAAATGTCACTGCTACAGTATAAAAACATTTTAGTTTTATTATGAGAAACTCGTAACCAACATTATTTGCATAGTAAAAAAAAAAAAAAATTACCTTTTACTTTCGAAAACTCGCTTGACCTGTAATACTCATGAAAAATCGCAGAAAAATTTTTTTTTTTTTTAGTATTAATTTCAGTCGCTATCAAGTCTTTAAAATTTAAAGACTTGATAGCGACCAAGCCCATTTTGAACAGCTTGACACGTTGGAAGTCAATTCTGAAGAATTTAAAGTTTAAATTCTTCAGAATTGACTTCCAACGTGTCAAGCTGTTCAAAATGGGCGCTGGTAGAACCCTCTCGGCGATTAGTCATTTTGGAGTAATACTATATGCTAGAGAATTTCATATCGACCGCAAATATTTTCTACGTTTTTCCCCTCTTCACTCCGTAATCTTTTAGTGCTATTTCTGAAATT
This sequence comes from Ascarosepion bandense, assembly GCA_037127315.1. NCBI lineage: Eukaryota > Metazoa > Mollusca > Cephalopoda > Sepiida > Sepiidae > Ascarosepion > Ascarosepion bandense. The sequence goes on along the minus strand of JBBBDQ010000238.1, from coordinate 3,027,772 downwards.
AATATTAATTACCACTTAAATAGAATCTGAAGTTATGGCGTAATAATCAGTGTAATTTTCTGTTGACTCGCAAATTTTTAACTCCTAAGGAAAAATCTAATTAAACTTCAATAAAAATTGAAAACTAAAGAGTAACGCTTGAAATATATATATCTCGTAATACATTTTATTTTTATAACAGCTGGAATGTACAAAAATGAAAGACGCGAAAGTAGTTGGACGCATTGGGAATAGAATCCGTTTTAAAGGTGGTGCGAGCGAAGTTATCTTAAACCGGCACAGCAACGAAAGTTTCTAGGGAAAGTAGACTTCAGTTTCCGAGTAATCCCTTTGATTTGAACGAAATGCAGTATTTGACAACTTTTTGCAGTATCTTTTTGAGTTTGAATGGCAAAACAATTCAGTTTACGTAGAAACTGAAAAACTGTTTCAGAAATACAAATTTTACATTATTTCCTTTAAAAATTTTTCTTTCTCACTTCAGATCTAAAATATAGTTAATTTGATTGTAGAATGGCACTAAGAAGAACGTGTATTCATATCAGTCGGTAGATGGAATGCTAATCTAGGCATGAAGCAATTTTCAAGTGATTTTGAACTTCTAAATTTGTGTTCATTTTTTTTATTAGATTCTAAACCCCCTAATCAAGAATTATATTTTAAAGAAATGGCAAGAAACCTGGAACAACTGTCAAAACAACAAATTATTTAAAATCAAACCCGTTCTAAAGAAACATCAGAACCCAGTAAATCACGCAAGGAAGAAGTGATTATATCCTGTATTCAAATAGGACATACACATATAACCCATTCTTATATTCTAAAAAATGAAGAACCTCCTGAATGCATTGCATGTCAAGAACCCTATACAGTAAAACATGTTCTACTTGACTGCAGTGATTTTTACATATATCCGGCAATCTCTCTATAATGTTAACCTGAAAGCTTTTGAAAAAATGAACTCTAATACTATTTTAACCTTCCTCAAAAAGATCATTATATACAACAAAATATAATCTAAGTAAAGATCCGAAGATCAAAAATAGATCTGACCCTCACCAGTTGAAAAATTTAAAAAGTAATACAACATGGAAAAGTTTAAAAAGCAAGACATCTTCCAAAAGTATGTAAAAATAATATAACCTTACCCCAAAAAATTTGTTAGGACCTTAAATGATCCCATAAGGATTGACAGGCCGTTAAACCTCGAAACAAACAAAATCTCCATCCAAGAAAGCATTTAATTTTGTGATTTTTGTCTAACAATAGCTGGGACTATTTAAGACTTGAGCACAGGTGAAAAATTAAAATACCAGTTGTGGTAATGTCATTACAAACTGCATTACATTTTATTTTCTTAAATCATTAGCTGCTTACTCTTTCAGGTGAGTATACTTGTAACAAGATTTGAGATATTGTGTATTCTTTACTCAACTTCTGTCTTGACTTTATTAAACTCTTGCCTACTAAATCTTCTGAATGAGATTCATTGCAGGATTTTAGGCTGTTTTAGATGAGTCAAACTGAGGTTTTCCAAACATAAAAGGAAAATGGAGTAAGCTGTATTTCTCACTTTTAAGACTGTTGTGAAACTCAATGCAATTTTCTTTTTAGGCTTTGTGGTGAAGTCCTCAAGCGCTTTGAATCTAAAGGTTACAAACTGATTGCCTGCAAACTCATGGTAGCACCACGTTCCTTGTTAGAAGAGCATTATGCTGAACACAAAACCAGGCCCTTTTTTGAGGGGTTGGTCACTCATATGTCTAGTGGGCCAGTCATGGCCATGGTCTTCCAAGGAAAGAATGTTATCCAGGCTTCCCGTACTATGATCGGAGCAACCAATCCTATTCAGTCTGCACCTGGAACCATCCGTGGTGATTTTGCTCTTGACACAGGAAGAAACATTGTTCATGGTAGTGATGGTCCTGAATCTGCAAAGCGAGAGATTGATTTGTGGTTCAAACCAAATGAAAAAGCAACTTGGGAATCCTGTCATCACAGTCAGCTTTATGAATAAACATCTTCCTGCTGTTAAAAACTGAATAAATTTTTTTCTGATACAAAATAGTACAGCTTATATTTTATATTATATTTATAAAATTTAACTTTGCTTTGCCTTGTTCTGAGTACATTTCTCCCTTATTTAAAAAAAAAAGTCATGACTCCTGATTTTAATGAGCTTGGAGTATGAAATCTGAACAAAAGCATCTTAAATGGCGCCAATAAACTGTTATTGACACTTTTTCCAATAAAAGATGTGCTCAGAATGAGATTGATGAAAATCTAATGTAATTTTTTTTTCTTGCATTTCTAGCCACTCAGTAACAAGTGTATGTAGCAACATTCAAAAGCACTCGGGTGGTGGAGGATAAGATGTAAAGTTAATGAATTTTGGCAAATTTACCAATAACAAACCTTCAAAAATGTGTCAAGTTTAATAACTTGAGTGAGATTTGTCCATGGTATTTAAGTGTTTTACAAAATATCTTTGATAGATTAATCCTTTGTTTTCTACTGTCATTAAGTTAAAATAGCATGTTCTAAGTCAAATTCCTGCCACCTGGAGTATCATCTTGAATATTTTTCCAAAAATTTCTAATGAAAGAATTAAACAAAAGGGGAAACTAGTTTTGTTAAACACCTAGTTAACTACTTGCAATCATTCATGTAATGGAAATATTTTTCATGAAGAAAAATGGTTATGGTGTTTATTTGTGTTGCGACCAAAATAAAGCTTTGTTTCATAAGTTTTCTATTGGGTTGTATTTACACAGAAATAAATCTACAAATTTTGCCAGCTGGCCACTAAAACATGCACTTAACATTATCCTAATGTAATATGCCCTTTTCGTTAGCTAATACTGAAAGGACAGTTTCTATAAAATACAAAGAAAGTTCTTGAGTGTATTTCGCTCAATTTCCCTTTGTGTAGGTGTCTTCATTTTAACTTTAAATTGAGTTTGATAAAATATATAAAAGTAGCTAAAGAACTTGAATTCAAATTGCTTTCTCTATTTTTTTTAATGACATGTTTGACCAATCTAACTTTTTTTTTTTTGTATATGGAACAATGCAAAATGTCTTTGGGAAGGCTGTGTGATGATTCAAACAAGATGCATGGAATGGAAAATAGTTCTTGGATTTCAATGTATGAGGGGGATATTGACTTGTCTGAATACCGGTTCAAACTGTTACTAGATTTAACGAAGATTGATAATGCAAATCTTCCAACATTATTTGAGAAGGTGAGATCACCAAGTGCAGCACAAAGTACTTGTGAAGTCTTAAAACTCATCACTCATTCTCTTAGTGCTGGCCACAAACACTGAAACTCTAAGATCTTCCCCTATGTTTCAGAGTTAACACATTTACGATCGTCTACATGAAGTGATTTGATTAGAGGGTAATTCATGTGTACAAAGATGCAAGCTGATTTAATCAATATAATGGATGTTGCAGACCCTTTCTGCAAAGAAATTACATACATCTCTTGTTTGGAAAATTTTCAAGACAATCTTCCCTAAAACAGTATTGGAATACAGGACAATAGATTTTTCTTGGGGACCCCCCCCCCCTCAAGTCATTAATAAATCATAAACTTTCCCTGTAGACATTGAAAGTACTTGCTTTTGTAACAGTTCTCTATTTCAGATTTCTGCTCCTAGGTACTGAAGACTGTTTTTTGCTGTTAACCTTGGCTTTGATAAAGCTAAATTGTAACCAACCAACCAACCTGCCAATCAATGTTTACCTGATCATGGAGCATCATTTAGCACAACTTAGGAAATCACTCTTTTATAGTTTCATTCACAATACCTTTATAAATATTTTCCTCTTATTTTGAATTGTCTGTATTTTCCTTAAGTTCAGTTTTAGAAATTAAAAAACTTGTCTTTTTATGATATCATACCTGCCCTGATGTCACAAAAAATTTTGCTGGTTGAAGAGGGGGACTTATTGCATGTTACCTCATTACTTTTTTTTTTTTTTTTTTTTTTAAGTTTACACAAACAAGTGACAAAGCACTGAAAGCTGAGTTTATGAATTAACCAGTAAAAATAGATTAACTTGTGACTTTGCCTTGTTTGAAACAAAATGTAATGATCGGATAAAAACAGTATCACCAGAAGGCAAAATGAATTTCATTACTGCAAACACTTTTACAATACTATTAGAACTTCTCTAAGTAATCTAGTAAATTCTGTTTGATACCATTTGTTCAGATGAATAGAAAGAAATGGTTGTAGTGTTTACTTGTGTTGACACCAAAATAAAGCTTTGTTTCATAAGTTTGCCATTTATTAGGTTGTATTTACAGGGTAAAAATATATAAACTGAAGACATTTTGTTCTTTATACAATTGGGCCTGTCAAAAATGACAGCAAAATATGTTGATATGGTGACAGCATATATATTGATGAACCTACTATTTGAAATCTTACATTAAGATATAAATTAAAAATATCCCACAGTATGACGATATATATATTCACTATTCAACAATAGCAAGAAAAATAAAATGAGGTTCTGTTAAAGTGAACATATGACCAACTTTCATAACTGGTAGTAAAAAGAATGAGCAGACTGCCTTGCTATTGTCTCTCTCCATATGGGAAATGTTTATATATATATACACACACACACACAGGTCTTTAATAGAGGGGGTACAAATTAAATTCTGTCCCTAAAGAAATATCCTAAAATAGATTTTAACTTAATTTTCAACTGAACAATTGCTCAATCATGCTTCTTTTATGAACTGTTTAGTTTATTGAGCCTTTTTTGCACACTCCCAACTATGGCAATGCATATGCAATCTATCAGGTAGCGCTATTTCAATGCATGGAATTGATCTCAAATGATTAAAAAGAAGCACCAGAAATCTGATTCATGCAAAGTTGTACATTTCTATACGAAGGAGGCTAAATTTAGTATCATTTGAAAGTGAAATCAAACGTCCTATAAAATCAATTTGTAATCATTGATTTTTTTTTTTTTTTTCAGTAGCTTTTGAGGTTAATTTAATTGCATGAGCATCACATATTCATATTTTTTAATCAGGACAATTGAAATCTCTTAGTGTCTGATGGGATTAGTTTCAAAGTTTAGACAAGAAAGATGATCATAGGAAGAACTTTATTGGCATTGTAAAACATTTTTACAGTAACAAATTTTCAGTCTACTAAAATTCTTATTTATGAATTAAGTAAATGAAAACTGCTCATATTTTGAATCATGATTTCATACAATTTTGAAGTGTTAACAATTGGATGTGTACATAGGACATAACTAAAAGTACACTTGTGTATGTCGTATGTGTTAAAAATTGTTTTTCAAAATTAGCATTTCTGTTTGAACAGCAAACATGGATATGTGAAATTGCATTTTTCTCTTGTACAAATATTCTAAACTGTTGTGAGAATTTTGTAATTCAATTTAATTTTTTTCTCTGACAATTTTCACTAATACAAGTAGTTTATCAATGAATGAAACTTAACTTTTAGAATTTTTTTTAACTTTCTAAATACCAGGGTTTTGCTTAAATTAAAGCAAACATACTATTTAGGTCTACTACATTTTCCAGATGAGTCATATAAAGCTTTTTCTCAATATTGAAATTGTTTTAATGTAAAATGTTATGTTCAATCTAAACAACTATTAGCCAGTTTCAGAGTTAAGGTTAAGTACTTCCATAAGTTAGTATTTAATTCCCAGTGAAATCCAAAATTTTAAATCGGTCATAGACAGCATGTTTGCTTAACTTTATGAGAAAAGTCTTAAAACTTATTTCATTTCTTTCTCACTTGTTCTCTCACACTTATATATAACCACATTTATAAGCAAAGATTAATGTTTCTTGAATTCTGAAGAATTTCTCTGAAGGTAACTTCATTATTTAAAACTATTGGCAATTTTCAATAAGGAAGATATGTGTAAGCATCCATTTCTTTAGAAACTGAAAATATAACTTCTTCTATATAGAAGAAATGTTTTAAACTTTTAGTATTTTCAAATGAGTAAATCAAAATAAATTACATGCAGGTAGTGTAATCAGTAACAATATACCACGACTATCAATTTTAAAAAAAAAAGTTGCCCATGCCTGTTTTAAATTCTGGTTTTTCAAGGTAGGTACTTCAGTTTCCTCTTAATAACTATCAACATGAAATCCAATTTCATATATTTTAGCTCAGGGTTTCCCAACCTGGGCAGTATCATCCACTAGTGGGCAATTTCAACCTTAGAATAGGTGATGAGCAACTGAAGAGAAAATAGGTGATTGGAAATTTTGGTAGATAATATAGAATTTTGTTTAAAATTGTATTTCAACATATGCTACCTGGAAAAGAATATATTCAAAGGAGATATGCAAAAGAAAAATCTGTTTAAAAAGCAGGAATAACTAGGTCACATTCTTAGATAAGATATAAATATCCCCACAAACAACAAATATGAATATTTTGGTATTTTCTACAGTTTCGAGAAGACTCATAACAGGAAAGATTTCCCCCCCAAGATGAGGGAAGATCAAGCAAAAATATTAATTTGGTGATTTTTTTTTTTTATTAATTTTTTTTTTTTTTTTTCATTGTTAGTAGCGTATATTCTCTTTAATTTTATAATTATGAATAAAAATCCTTTAATTTTTTTCATCAACACTCATGATACTTTTTTTTTTCTTTTTTTTTTTTTCTTCAAGGTACCTCCACACAATTGCTGAAAAAAAAAAACAGCATTGTTAAGAGCTCAAACTTAATAAAAAAGTTTTATCAAAATATTTATGCTGTTAAGAGGAAAGATCAAATTTTGTAATTTAAAAAAAAAAAAATTTTTAATCCTTTCTCACACATTTGAAATTTCAGCTAAAATTCCTTGTCGGAGATTCACACCATGTTTATATAATGTGACTTAAGGGAAAGGTAATATTACGCTAGTTGTTTTTTGACATTGAAAGACATTATTTTAAATTCTTGCAAAAATCAACTCTTATTTTAATGAAACTTTAGGACTTATTCACAAATGAATGAAATTATTTATGCAATTAGAAAAACTTGGTAAAAATATTTTTAACATCTGTTACTCCCCCACCTTTTAATTGCATAAAAATTCTACAAATACATTATCTATACCAATTTTTTTTTTTTTTTTTTAGTTAAATGCATTGGGGAATGTAAATCATACAACTTTTTTTTTTAATTATGGGACCAGTTTTCCAAAAATCTGCTCTGAATAGTAAAATAAAAAATGCATTAAAACTATGCTACTTTTAATGTAGATAAACTTAATTGATTTTATAAATAATATAATTTTAGGATACCATATTTGGAATAAAAAATTGAATTTTTATAAGAAATACTATTTACAAATCAAAAACTTCAAAAGCTTAATACAAATCATTTAGAATTAATTTTTTTTTTTTTTTTTTTTTTTTTTTTTACTATGAAAACTTATTAAAAGGTCACATGTTACAAAATGTTAAAGTTGGTTATGTCAACTTTTAGTTGCCGTACTTCCAGATTGATTGATAACAGGTGCTGTCATTGCCTACTTGAAAGGTCAACGAGTCAGACCTCTGTGATTAAAAAATACTTTTATTCTAAATTTCATTCCATAATATTTGTTTAAAATAAGACAATTTAGCTTTAAATTTGCTAATTTTCCACAATTAACGACTGAGATGTATATTTTATTTTTGCTTTATTTAAAAATGAGAATGTCGATTGCTGAAAAAAATTAAAAAAAAAAATTATCGATTACAATTAATAAAATTTCTGCTTGAAATACACAAGTATTATGCTTAGTGAAAATAGTGAATTTAATCATTTAGTTTTCAATTAAGCTAAATTAAAGTTTCAAGAAAGTTTTCTATTTTTAAAAATTAAATTTAAAACTTTGATATTGAAAATGGAGTGGCGGTACCTATTTTTTTTTATTTTTTTTTTTTACTACAGCCTAATCAGTTAATGAACTAGTAACAAACAGATGTGTGTATATATATATATATATATATATATATATATATGCACACAGTTGGGTGGTGGGAAAGTGGACAATGATGCAAAAAGTTTAGGGAGCCTTATTTAGTCAAAATAGCGCTGAAATAAACTACTAACTCAAATATCTTCATCTGTGTTTGTTGTATCAAAAGCACTTAATTATGAAAAAATTCCAGCCTTGGTTTTATAAAAAGTTTATTAGCAATATATTAAAAAAAAAAAAAAGTGTAGATAAATATTTTAATAGTCTAGATTTGTCTTTTGCACTTACTTTTGGGAGAAGTGTATTTAAAAGAAAACCAGACAGTTAAATTACTCTTTGTATTTACTGTTGAATCAAAAGACCCATGTAAATTTAAAAGTTGAGATTCATTTGAGCCTTTTTCAAGAATATGTAAAAAGAAAGGTCAGAAGATAATTTGAGGTGAATTTAAAATTTTCAGCTAGAAGTGTAATAATTCCCATCTGGAAGGTAACAAATTTTGAAGAAGCTGAAAAACAAGGAGAAAATTTTGACCTGAAGACATAATAAAGTTCAAGAAAGAAAAGCTATTTTAGTTGTTATCTGTAGATGAGTTCTCACAGAAGTAGCAAACAGGAAAAAGAAGTGAAGCCTGTGAATACAACTGTTCTAAAAAAGAAAAAATGTTGAAAGTTCTAGTCACATAAGTGAATTTGCCAAAGCTATTGTTTTTGTTTTGGTTTTTTTTTTTGTCTTCTAAATAGGTGGATGTCCCTTTTTCAAAGTATTTTCAACCCTATTTAAAGTCTATGTATAATGTTCTCCAGGTTTTGTTTCGTTTTTTTTTTTTTTTACCAATTATTGGAAGTTTGTATTGTACACAGGGCCAGATTTAGGCCTTAAGTAGCCCCTAGACTAATAGAATTTGGAGGCCGTTTAAGTTCATGTTGTGCCATCCATTTACAACAAGCTTGTTAGGTAGGTTAAAGTAATGTTTCTCTTGCCTTCAATATGTCATATTCTTCAAACTCTCTTTTATCATTATGTGTATATGGAAAGTAGCATGAAAAGTTTGTTTCTTCAGCTTTTGTATTAACTTTTTTTTAATGTGTGGAATCCACCTTGCAAAGTTTAATTAAAAAAGCAGATATGACAATTTACATATCGCACTTGTCATGAGACCAGATTTTACATTAACTTAAATCTTTTCTGATTGGCTAATAAACCGAAGATATGTGAGAACATGTCATAGGATGTGTATAGACGAATTTTGTGCCAAAAATTTCAACCTTTGTTTGATCCACTTTGCCCGTATTTAAGGAGAATGCCAGTGAGAAGATTCACTTCAGGCCAGGAAGCTAATGTCCATGCAAGTCACCATGTAATAGACCAAAGAAAAATCGCCCATTTCCCCATCTGTCTTATTTATTGCTATGATAGGTGAGGCTCAGTTACTGCCACCATGTGTAACTTTTTCGAGAATGTCTTGCTTGATCACATGGTTCAACTTGGCTACCACTAAAGGTAGTATATGTACTGGTAATTTTCTAGCTTGAATGTATTTGGGGTGGTAATTTTCTTTTAATCACATATTTGCTTTATATCCTTTTAGAAGTTCTAGCTCACTCTCTTGTGCTTCCATGGAGCTTATTAACTTGGCAGTATCTACTTTTACTACGTCAATACCTAATATTTCATGGTTCTTCTTGCACACTACTACCATGATTTGAATAACCTCGAACTGAGTATCCATTTCAAACATGCCATGGAAGGTACCCAACATCATTATTGTTGCTCCATCAAATTGTTTTAAACTTTAAACCAATTTCTTTTAACTTGGGTCAGCCTGACTTGATCCAAAATTTTCTCGCTACCCATGTCAACTTGCATGCTAAACGTATGGCCATTTATTTTCACATTCTCTCTACCAATCTTTTGCGTATTTACTACAAATACAATGGCTTCTTGCTGTTTTTGAGGCGGGGGGGGGGGGACTATTACTGTCATTTTTTTCTAAGTATTTTCACTTCTGCAAACAGTCTTAAAATAATTCATTTTTCTGCATTTAAGACACCGTTTCCCCAGCACCGAACATTTTAATTTATTCTTTTTGTACGCGCTCCGCAATAACTGCACTTCATTTTGGCTTTGGTTACGTTTAACCTGTATTACTTTAACTCTTCTCTTGGCTGGTTGAAATCTCTGCTTTGCTTCAGTTGCTGTAAATAATCCACACTTAATTCTAAGTTCATATGGCTGCCTTGCATGCATTCCAGTACTTTTGTTTATGCTGTAAGTCATTAAGTCCATCAATTGTTTGTAATAGAATCAGCTGGTCTCCAATTGACATGCCTAAAGTCCCTAGTTTTTCATTTGCTGTGCTTTGTCCTTTTGAGTCTGTGTACGTACTGCATAATAGATTCCTCCAGCCACTGCCTGGCTTCTAGAAATTTTGTCCTTTCAGCAATGACCAGTTTTCTTTTCAGCCTAATATTTCTTATGCTGACAACTTTCTCAAAAGACATCTGTTCTACTTCTTGTGTGTATGTCATTGTGGATAACTTCTTTAATGCCTTGCACCCCCACAGAAGCCATAAACAAGTCCATTATTTTGGTTCTGTTTCCCTTCCATTCTTGAGTTTTTGAGATTTATGCACACTTGCTGTAGCCTCAAAGGCTTTATCTAATTCTAGAAATGTAGGGCTCATCCATGAAACCCAAGCATCTTATCAGAGACCCCATTTGTTATGTATGGTATATCTTGCAGTACTTGATATGTAGTACACTGTTATGCGTAACATAATGAAATTCCAACAGCAGCTCAACACCTTAAATACAACTCAACATTTGCATAGGATACCACAACTTGTTCAACTCTGTTGTTCATTTTTTTAAAAGGAATTTGTACATAATAGAGAGCTCACAATATCACCTTTGAATGAGAATCAGATTTAGAGAGTACAGTTAAACTTCTTTAATGATCTGGCAACTTCCATGATCTATATTTGAATCAGCTGCCATTGAGCAGCTACAATGCTTACAACTTTCCACAGTACTTGACAGCAGCAGTGTGTCCTGATGATACGGTTCTGCTCATTTCTGATATATAGCTGTGTATTTACCCATTCAGGACAGCAAATATATATTATTTTTTGGTTTTAGGCATTATTTTGACCTTTGTATTGCATGAAACAATATAAACCTTGTTTGCAAGAATTAATGATTGTTTTAAGCTTTGTTGTAATGAGGCACGCCTTCATTTTGGTGGCTCGGGATATCCCAGAATTGCTTGTAAGACCATTGTCACTTATGAACACACCTGCAATTTCCAGGCTGGTGTGAAAACACAGACTCACACATAACTGAGAAAGTCATTTTAGCAGTTGCAACCAAAATATCCAAATCTTCACTCCTTCAGTAGAGTATTTTGATTTGTAGTAGCTAACAGAGACATTTTATTTAACCAGTTTTTTTTATATTCAATAAACCTGTTAGAGTTGTGTACAGTACATTGTGCATTTTATTGAAAGAGTTCTTTTTCCAGTTTGAGTTCTGGTGGGCACCTTGGGGGGGAAAAAAAAGCAACAAAAATTTACCACGGCTATGGACAGGGCTTGTGTAATCTTTGACAGGAATTATAGACTCTTATCCATAGTACACAATTGCTGTCAATCCTAATACTGTAAGATTTTGGGAAACCTGAATTAACCCTATCAAGATATAGCAGCTCAAACTGCAAAGGGAAAAAACATCAATTGACTGTAAAGTTGATATTACTCAACCAAGCTAGCAGAGCTAGTAACTCACAACTGAGAGGATACAAAGCTCTTTGAACTGGGGGTAGTGTGGTGTGATAGTTGTGTTGATAGATGTGTCAACAATCGAGAGCTTGTCCGACTCAGTAGATGGTTTACATTGTTCTACTTTTGATAATACAGCATTTCCTGTGGTCCAGTAGTGACCTGATTCCAAGGGTGTCAGCTTAAAGTGGTCATACTTTAGATAATTTTGTTTGTCTTATGATCACTTGCATTCCATGTTGTAAAATATTCACTTTCAATTATCTCATAAAATTTTTAAAAAATGGAACATCAAAATATAAGCATTTTTATTTGTATTTTATTTTGTTTAATTTGCATAGTATGGTTGGTGCAAAAGGCTTTCACTAATTAAGTTCAACAATTCACTGTATTGGTTATCTCTTTTATATGTTGTTCACTGTTCTCAAATATCTATTTGATTACTCTCCACTCAAAAATGTTTAGCAGATGGTACAGCATCATTTTACAAAAAATTTCCAGCATAAAAATTCACACACCACTGTTATGTTCAGTCATTTACAGTATTTTCATGAACTGCACATATTTTTTGTGTTTGAATTAAATTTTTAGTTCTCTTACAGCTTATTCTGGAAATGTTTTTCTTCCATTTTCAATGCTGGAATCAATCTTATAAGAATATAAGATTTTGAGAAAATCTTTTTAAATGTACACTGATTTGACAGTTATCATAGTATAATCAAAACTAATAATCTTTTTTTCAAAAGTAATTGTAATAAAATAAGCATAAATGTTTTCAGTGCTAAAGCTGAATTAGTCAGTTTCAAGCTTCAAAATGAAAATTAGAAGATTGGTCAGAATAATTGATGAAGTAATACTGACAGGCTTATTTACCTTCCCAATGACATTTCTATCAGATTTAGAAGTTGGAAACCAACATCATTTAAATTTAATTTAAAATGATTTGTAAATGAAGTGCGACTGAATTCAATATATTTTGGCTATTGAGGTACAAATGGTTAATGGTTAGAAAAGACAATGAGACTTGACAATGGTTAACAAAAACTTAGCTTTTCAATAGAAAACTACTGAACCTATTAGACATGGTAGTAAAAGAAAGCAAAAAAACGGACTAATCATAAAATATCAGAAGACAGAAAGAATGATCATCAGCAAATACACAAAATGCAAGTTACAAATTGTAGATGTAATCATAAAAAAAAGTACAGGAGTTTAACTATCTGGAAAGTGTCTTGACAGGAAGAAAAACGCAACAATGAAATCCAAACATACATTGGATTAGCAAAATATGCATTCCAAGAACTAAGTAAAATATGAAAGAAGAAAAAATTGCTTGAAACAAAGAAGAGTGGCTGGATTGCTTGTCATCCATGAGAAGATTGTTCAGCTTTCACTGCAATATAAGCTGAGGGTAACATAAATATCTTTCTACAAAACTATACTGAGAATTTGAAGGACAGAGAAAGCAATGAGAAGCAATGAGAAAATTTTTTAAAAATGGCAACCCCCCACTCCAAAAAAAAAAAACCAAAACCCACTTATGCTCAAAATCCGGAACTGACAGTTGAAATTGGTGGAAAACTGAAAACTTTTATAAGATATCATGAGAGCAAAAGAGATCGGAAAAGAACAAGTCACTTACCTGTCAAGCTTTTGTGAATGGATGACAAAGTAAATGTAGAGAAAAAAGTGTTATGAGCTACAAGGGATAGGAAGTTTTGGAGGCCATGATCGTCTGTGTTCTGAAGGGATGTGGCAAGAAAAAGTGCGAGAGGGAGAAAAATATTTTTCAATTTAGTAACGAATTCGATTTAATAATTTTAGAATTCAATAAATAACACGTAAGTAATGTAAGGGGGGCTACTCTTTAAACACGACATTAATCTCCCTTAGATTATTTCGTTAACAAGACAATGGAATTTTCGGCCTTATGAATTTTCGCAATCCCGATATTCTTGTCATAATTTATATATCACTTATTAATAGAAAGGAAATTATTTTCATTTCGTAGAGTCTTTTAACAAATTCAAAATAAATTAAATTTCATGAAACTAATGACTTTTTATTCCATGCTGGTTTTACTCTTATCTTGCCCTGAAGAAAAGATGATTTGTTGTACATACATACATACATACATACACACACAATAGATACTAACCTAGTACAAACTCTTATTTATGTAAATGAAAAGATGTTTTCTATGGATAAATATATTCGTAATGTATGCGTACAAAAAAACAACCAAATGCAAAAATCTCATTAAGTGGAAACTATTTTTCTCTTCCAAGACTTAGAAATGAAAAAAAAAGCATTGATGAAGACTTACAAGTTTTAGTAAAACTTAATTCAAAGCCCTCTTTGGCAGACTTCCACTTGAAGTCAAGTCCTTTCTAATTTATATAATATAATTCTATAAATTCATAGATAATTTATATATGTCATTTCCAATTCATAGATTATATTCTAGAAATTCATGTATAATTTACAGAATTTACAGTCATTTTCAATTTATATAAAATAGTAATAATAATGTCAAGCTATATCCAATTTGTAGAATTATATTCTATAAATTCATATATAATATTAAAATCATTTCCAATTTATAGAATATATTCTTAATGTCAAATCATTTTCAGTTTATATATTATAATAAAATCAAAAAGTAATTTCCAATTTATGGAAAATAATTATTGTTATTAAAATGTCAACACTGGTATGCCACTATGGCTGATGGAGTAAGTGGAAATAAGTCACAAAAAATGACTAATTAGCAATTATGATAGAGTTAATTTTTATTTATTCTTCAATTATATTAAAAAGATTTTTTTTGTTTTTGCTTGAGTACATGCACCCAAATAATCTTTAAGAGAGAACAATGAATTATAACAGATTTTGATAGTTTATTAAGAATGTGTTTGAAAAAAGAAAGAAAAAGATTATAAAAATGCATTGAAAATGTCTCTCTCTGTTTCAGATGCCAATAATTTTTGTTGTAATGATGGTTTTAGTAAGTAACAAGTAAGCAGTTAAATGTAAAATATTGTCTACTCCTATGCTGTAACTTAGCATCTAAATAAGTTGTGAATTTTTTAATACCTTTCAAGCTATGTCATAAGTTAAATAAAAAGGAATGAAAATCAATAAAATGAAAAGGACAAAAAAGTTTTAAAATCTGAAAATTTGGTAACTTAATTATTCTCAGCAAAAATTTTAAAATCTATCTTCCCTTAAATCTAATATCCACACTAAACATGGTTAATACTCTTTGTTCTGTATGACAGAAACATTTGTCAAGTTGGTAAAAAGCTAAAAACATCTGTTGAGTTTGTGACCCGGAAAGAAATGTACATACAACAGAAATCAAAAGAAATAATAATCACTACCAGAACCCATGGAATTTCCACAGAAGGATAATTATAATTTCCTGAAAAAATTTTACTTTGTCATACTACAAATGATAGTAACGTCTTCAAACATAAAGGTATTGGATAATAAAATAACGATAACATAGAGTGTAATTTTATTAAAATATCTATAAAGTAATGTCCATAGAATCTACTTTATTGTAATCTTATATTACTACCGGAACCCTTTCTATGTGAAAAAAGAGGGTCTGATAAACAGCACTGAAATTCAGCAGACCTATTCCTGGTTAGTTGAAAAAGGTTCATATTCGGTTATTGTTATTAGAATGATAGGTGTAAAATAAATTCTACCTCACCATCCTAATATATCCTTATCATATAAACACTTTGTTCATGATGAAAAAAAGACAATGATAAACACATTTATCTAAATACTTACAGAAACTGGATTTGGACAAGAGTTTATTCATGCAGTGAACTGAATACATGTGCACAAATTACAGCTGATGCAAGGGTAGATAAACAAGTTCTGTAATATTTATTGTAGTGACTATATTTGATAAACTGTTCAAGAATGTGTAAAAAGAAAAATTACTTACTTTGAATTTACAATTCCTTCTTTGAAAAAACTTAACATTTTAATCTTCAGTAAACTGTTTGAAAATGAATAGTTTGTAAGTCAGATATTAGCAAAACAATAACTGCTTCCAATTTTGACATACCTGATATACAGACAGGGAAATGATATATCTGCTCTATGTTAAATTTTATTATGCAAGTCAATCTTTTCAAAATAAGATTAATATCTGCCAACTGATGTTGGTAAAATTTTCAGGATATATTTATGCTTGATATTTGTATATGGGTACATGGATGAGTGGTTAGAATGTTCATTTTCTGACCATGATGCCTGGGTTCGAATCTCACTGTGGTCGATTTTTAAGAAGATGACTTTTTTTTGATGTTATTGATCTGGAGAAGGCAATCCCAGCATGCAGCACCTTTGGAAAGTTCCTGAAAACCATACCATAGGTTGACCCAACCCTTGTGAGTGAAATTGGATAGGCCAGCCTCTTTGTTCATACTAGATAAAGCACTCTCTCTCTTTCTCAGAAACTCTAGCTAAGGTTCACTCAGCATAGTTGCAGTATAAATCACAGGTGGGCTCTGTGGGTGCTGAACAAACACAAATGTGCCTGAGCAGGCATCTGCAACAGGAAGCAAGCCACTCTAGTAGACGGGCCTCCTTGGATATGAATGGCCAGTCATATAATACACTATAATATGAGGTATCAGGTTTCTATTGTTATTAAGTAATAAACTGATCCACTACAGAATTATTACATTGTCAGATTTTATTATTTAAGCTAATCTTTTTATAATACAATTGGTATCAACCAATTGATGTTGGTAAAAATTTCAGGATATATTTATATCGGTAATATATCATGATTTTAAGTTTCTAACAGTTGTGCCTATTTGTAAAAATGTATTGATAATTTGTTTTGGGTTTGCAGGTGTTATTGTGCAAACAAAGTACAACATGAATTTTTATTTAGTAATGAATGTAGGCCATATGAACAAAAATTGGATTAACATAATATTCCTGAATAAAATATTATTTTATTAATGTACATGTTAATATGGGCTCCTTGACATTTTTTTTAACTATAATCATTCAGTCATTCAACCATTTATTTTATGAAATTTTCTACATTTTTAACTTTAACATTGCAGCAGTTTTTTTCCCCCATGTATCGTTGATTATTTCTTTTGATTCTCATATAAATGTCTTTTAATAATAGATCACAAATTTTCTGTTAAATTAATATCTGGAGTGACTGATAGCTATTCCATTAATAATGGTGTCTTTCAAACATCTTTTAGCAAGAGTCAGTTTTGCAAAATGTGAAGAAGTATTGTTTTGCAAGAATATGTGCTTTACCTTAAAGCTTCATCGTTGTGACCCATATTCCTCAAAAAACAAAAAAATGTTATCCAAGAATGTGTGTTAATTAGATGCTTTCAAAGTTGACAATAGTATAATTAATTTATCTTGATACTGTTGTCAACTTTGAAAAGATCTATAATATCGGTGCTTACAATATGTGCTAAAACATTGCTCTCTCTTGTCTTTTATATCATGTTGATCAGTTATTTCTATGACAAACTCAGCCTTTAGCCTAACTCTTAGATCTTTCCAATGTAGCTCTACTTTCATCCTTAAAGATTACTTCTTCCTTTACTTCTTCATTCAATTTACATATTCCTCTTTGTCATGTTTACTTAGTGCTAGTTTGGTTGCTTTCATGTCTTTAGACAATATTCTTAATATCCTGCATCTTTTCTCTCTATTCAAATTTACAATGTCAGCTTCTTATATATATATATATATATATATATATATATATATAGTCATTTGCAGACAGATCTGTTTCGCTGTATCACAGCTCATCAGTACGGTTAAACTCTGATTGCTTTTAACCCAGGATTGAAGCCCGACCGTTAGTCGGCAATTCTACCACTGGGCCATGGGTGCACGGTAGAAGAAGGTAGACTTTTTAGCATGTATATTATCATTATACATGCCCAATAGCCAGAGTGCTCTAATTCATTAGTGAATGAGCGATGATATATATATATATATATATATATATATATATTCATTTTTTTTTTTTTTTTACTGGCCATGTTTCTAACTAATTACCATGTTAATTTTTCCAAAATCACATTTTGTACCATTCTTAAAGTCAGTTTATTTCTTGTTCGTATCTTGTCAATATTTCCCAATTTTTATTTTCTGATTGTTCTTTGATCTCTGTTCTACTTTTTTGCAATTTACTGCATTGTGCTCCCATAATTCAATACCTTTGCAATATTTCTTTTAATTTTTTAGATATCTTTCTTACTATACATGGTAATATTTATATATTTGAAATTAAATAACAAAAATCAGTACTGTAGAGACTTCAGAATTTACCTGTCAAATCTATAGGTTTCTGTGTACTTCCAGTTTGGGTTTCATGGGCCATATATGCTGGCGTAAAATTTCATTCAACATAAGACGGATGATTATAATAATCATCAGTCTTATGTTAAATGAAATTTAATTAAAAAAGAAACAAAAATATTAGCAGTAGAAAGTAGTATTCCAACAGTGTGGAAAATTTGCTTTTCTATTTTTATAGTCACTGAATGGGATATGAAAGATTTTTCTCATTTATATTGATTTTTTGATGAATCTGTAAGGAGGGAGGAGGGAGCTTGTAACTATCCAATGAATGTGTCTAAGGAACATGTAATGAAATCTGTACACTTAATTAAATTGTGGAGCCGAGTTTGAATTCCAGTTGAATTACTTGCATTCACTTACACGCAAATACCCTTGGGAAAGGTATTAAGCTAGCTCTTCTTCAATAACAAGACAGATTGGGTGCTATAGCCTTGGCTAGCAACCAGTCTACTGCAGAAAGTAATGGCAAACTACTGCAGAATAATCTTCTGCCCAGTCAGTCATGTCTCTTTTGAAACATAATCACCCAAGTGTGTATCACATATAGCACCTAACTGACTAAATACTAAGAATAACCCCCTATCTCTGAAATATGCATGATCCTAATCTATGGCTCTGCTTTCTTAGACCATGAGTAAATTTTTGTTTGCTTGAAGTTTTTTTTATTTCTGCACATTTTGGGCATCTCTTAACATATTCCTCTACATTTTTTTAATATCCTGGCCACCAAGCTTGGAACTTTAGTCATCTTTGCATTGCTGTTATGCCACAATGTATGCCATCATGTACTCCTTTTAATATGTCCCTTCTCAGTATTTGTGGAGCTACTATTACATTTCCATTGCATATTATGCCATTTTTCTATGATTAGTTTGTGTTTTGTTTCCTTAAAAGGTTGCTCTGCCACCAAACAATTGTTCCATATATTAGTTTTTATTCTCTCTACTATACTGCTTAATATTGGGTTTTGCCTTGTTTCTATTTTGAGTCTATTTAGAAGAAGAACATTCATTTCCATTCAGTGTATTATTTTATTTTCAGTATTTTATTGTTTTTCTTCTTTCATTCTTGAACTGCAATCTTGATAAAGCGTCTACATGAGGAATAATGTTCCCTTTTATATGTATACTATGTCAAAATTGAATGCCATGATTTTTATTGTCCATCTTAAAATCCTTGATGATGTGACTTTTGGCAATTCTTTTCTTGGGTTAAATATTAACTCTGATGGTTTGTGGTCTGATTTTCATAAGAATTTTTTTCCTATCAAAAAGTTTTGTGCCTTTTCCATGCTTCATATAATTTCTAGTGCTTTTTTTTTTTTCGAATATTTGAGGAGTTAGTTTCTGCTGGAGTTAACCTTCTTGATATATCCATGATTGGGTGTTCTTCTTGTGATAAAACAGCAGCAATCGTCTTTTCACTTGCGTCAATAGTTAATGTTATTTCTTTTTGCGGATCAAAAACTTTTCTTATTAGTTTGCTCCTCAGAATATTCTGTAGTGTTTCAAAAGCAATGGTTTGCTTCTGTGTCTAGTCAAATTCATTGTTTATTTTTGTGTAATTTTGCAAATAGCTCTATTAAGTTGCTGTATTTTGATATGTATTTACTATAAAAATTTATCAGATCCAAAAAGAATTCTAATTCTTTTTTATTTGTTGAAGCAGCTATTTCTGTTATTTTCTTTGTTAGTCTATCATTGGGTGATATGCCTTCTTTTGATATTTGATGTCCTAAATATATCTTCTTACAGTCAAAATTATATTTATCTTTGTTTATGGTTAAGCCTGTCTTTTTTAATCTCACTAAAATTTGCTTTGTTTTATATTTTAATTCTTTAGTTTTTGCCCCTACACCTATATCATCCTGGTAAATTCTCATATTTTTATTTTTCCTCATAAGTCTCTTTCAATTGCTTTCTGAAAAATATGGCTGGAAGTCTTTATCCCAAACAATAGACATGTCCATCTTAATAAGCCTATAGGGGTGTTTATCATGGTTATTTCCTTAAATTTTGCATCAATTTCTATTTGATTGTATGATGATTTGAGATCAATTTTTACAAAGTACTTAATTTTTGCTAACTTGTGGCTCACAGTTTCAACATTTGGCAAAGGAAACAAGTCTGAAGATAACTAGTGATTTATCCCTATTTTGTAATCACCACATATCCTTAAATCTCTGTCAGGTTTCTTTATCACTACTATTGGTGATGCCCAATTACTACCTCCTTGAGTTACTCTTTCTAGTCTGCCTTATTGTATCAATTTGTTTAATTTGGCTACTACCAAAGGTAGGATATGAATCGGAACTTTTCTCGACTATATATTTTGGGTGATATTTTTTCTTTAGTTGAATGCTTGCTTTATAACCTTTCTATAATCCTATTTAATTTCCTTCTACTTCTATGGAATTGATTAAGTCTCACTGTATCTACTTTTAATATATCAATCCCTAATAATCTGTGATCTTTTTTTGCATGCTACATCTGTAATGGGAATTATCTCAAAATGCTTGGCAGTTTCAAAATTACCTTGAAATGTACCCATTGTTTTTATGGTTGTTCCATCAAATTGCTTTATGTTGCTTTTTTTAAAAATTTAGGTCATCCTAATTTTATCCAGAAATTTTTTGGTATCAATGTAGCATCACTGCTTGTATCAATTTGCATGTTAAATATTTGGCCATTTATTCTTATTTTTTCTCTACCTCTTTTTTGTGTACTCATTGTAAATATTTCAGCTTCTCCTTTGGAGGGGGTTTGAACAATTTTTACTTTTTTTATTTATTTTTCGTATTTGCATACATTCTGAAAATGATCTCTTTTTTGCAATTTTTCTAGAGCTGGACATTTGTACTTGTCTCTCTCATGATTTTTTTCACAATATCTACATTTAATTACAGATTTGGTCATGCTCATCCTGTATGTCTCAAATTCTTCTTTTGATTGATTAAATTCTCTAATCAACTCAAATTGTTACATAAACTCTGTTCAAACTTCCAAACTCATTCTGTTATTCTATAGACATTCTAGTATTTTTCACTTGTGGTTTTGGTCAAGCCTTTAATTAACCTAGGAAGAATCAATTCATCTTCTATAGTCATTTCCTGTGCTCTCAATTTTTCAAATTCACAATACTTTGTTCGTTCTTTCAATCTATGTAATGTATTATGGACTTATTTGGTGCTTGTCTTGTTTCTAAAAACTTGGTTCTTTCAGCAATTACCAATCTTGTTTTTGGTCTTACGTTCTTTTTTATAATTTTTACAATTTCTTCAAATGTTTTTTCTTCTAATTCATTTGAGTAACACATTGTTGAAATTTTCTTCACGGCTTTACACCCAACTGTAACAAGAGATAAATTGGTTATTTTGTTTTTTCTTTCATCGGTCTTTGTGTCTCTTAATTTTTTATGGGTTTCGCTTCACCAGGTCTACACAAACAGTATGGGTTTCGCTTCACCAGGTCTACTGCTGATATGCTAACGACCATTACCGAGTACATATACCAGGCACTCGACAAGAATGGTGAAGCCCGAACCGTTGCCTTGGATATCTCCAAAGCATTCGACAGGGTCTGGCATGCTGGCCTCTTGTGCAAACTGCGGAGCTATGGGATAACTGGACATCTGTTTGACCTCATCCAGTCCTTCCTCTCTAACCGCACATTAAAGGTGGTATTAAATGGGCATGCCTCCCAAAACTACCAGACGAACGCGGGCGTCCCTCAAGGTTCTATCCTAGGTCCCACGCTATTTCTGATCTACATTAATGATCTCCCCGACAACATTAGATCCCAAGTTGGCATGTATGCCGACGACACAACAATCTACTCCCGCATCGATCAGAAACCAGGTCTGGACGACAAAGTGAACCTCGCTGCCGCACTGGAAAGGGACCTCCAATCCGTAGTGACCTGGGGTAGGAAATGGTTGGTAAATTTCAATGCCTCCAAAACAAAGCTGTTATCAACTAACCACCATAGACTATCGCATCTACCTCCCATTAGCATGGGACAGGCTAGCCTCCCAGAGAGTAAAATACTACGCCTCCTTGGCCTTACACTCTTGGCGGACCTCAAATGGAATGACTATATTGAATCCATTGCCAAATCTGCTGCTATGAAAGTCGGCTCTCTGTGCAGGGCCCGGAAATTTTTCCCACCTGAAACTATTCTGCACATATACAAATCTACCATCCGCCCGTGTATTGAATATTGCTGCCATATCTGGTCGGGTGCCCCTGCTGCTCTCCTTGGGCTTCTTGACAAAATACAAAGGAGGATCTGTAACGTGGTTGATACTAACTTGGCAGACCGGCTGCAGCCGCTCTCACACCGGCGTGATGTAGCTTCCCTGTGCCTCTTCTACAAGTACTTTCATGGCTTCTGCTCTGATGAGCTTAGATCACTGGTGCCGCCCAAGCACGAATTTACACGAGATACTAGATTAGCAACTAGGTCCCACCCTTTTACAGTTAAACAAATAAGATGTAACCGTAAATTCTACTCCAACAGCTTCTTTTCTCGCGCTTCCCGCCTGTGGAACTCCCTTCCACAAGTCTGCTTTCCCGACAGTTACAATCTCCAGGTGTTTAAATGTAGGGTCAATAGACACCTCCTATCACACTAACTCCCAACTATTCTCACAACACTCTCATCTACCCAACCCTCATTATCGGTATCCTCACCCGCCTATCACCCACCCTCTGTTATTTCCTATATTTAACCAGCCTTTCTCCTCTCTACGTAGCCCCCTGCACAGTAGTGGCAGTGACATGCCTTGCTCGGGGTGAAACGCTTATAAAAAAAAAAAAAAAATGCAACAGAAATTCTTATCCATGTTTCTATGTGTTCTGGGATATCCAGCAAATTTAAGGATCCTATTGGTAACACCATTGTTATGTTTTGTATTTCTTTGTGCATAGTGGTAGTCATAGCACAGCTCTCCATGTCCTTTGTGACAACAGGGTTTTCTCTCCAGTTATTCTCTACTTGTTTACTAATTTTCATACGATAGTACACTTTCATATGAACAAATCATCACTATGTTGTATGTGGCTAAACACTGATTATAAGAAATTTAGAATAGCCTTATTGTGAATGGTTTATTGATACAGATTTTCCTATAACAACAGAATCATTAATGGCTCTATGAGTAGTAAACTAACTTCTAACAATAGAATCTGTAAATTTTAGGACACTGTAGGATTAGTGAAAGTATTAACTATGACAGGCTACTACATTATTATATAATTATAAGAAAGGTGCTGAAAAGTACTTGGCCTAAAAAAAAGGACATCTCTCCAAATCCTGATGTTCAGAGATTTGGCTAGATTTTGGAATGAAAACTTTTCATTACTTTCTCACATAAAGAATTTAATATTTATTCACAACTGGGGATTTAATAATGGGTTTCAACAAAATATATAATAATTTGAGAAGGCATAAAAAATCTGCAACAAAATTGATGATATGCTCTTGAATATTTTGTATTACATGGTCATCACCAAAATAAGTATCAAATATAATGTTTATTGATATTAGCAGTTTTCCTATTGTACCAAAAATTGATCTAAGCAGTTTTCATATTGTACTCAAAATTTATATTAGCAGTTTTAATATTAAACCAAGAATTGATATTAGCAGTTTTCTATTGTATCCTTAGTGAGTTCCAAAAAAAATAAACTATATAAACAAAAATAAAAAGAATTAAAATAAAAATAAGGCATTTGTGTTTTCCTTTAAAACCCTTATCTATCTATCTATTTATATATATATATATATATATATATATATATATACTTTTCTCTCTCTCTCCCTCTCTCTCTATCTCTGAACTTCACTTTCTATCTTCTTCTATGTGCCATGTTCCTTCAGAATGTAGGTGATCATGGCCTTCCACATCTCCCTATACCTGATGGCTCTTAGCACACTTTCTCCTGTTACTCCACCCAAACCTCATTCTGCCATCCACCTGTTCAGGCCCATGAAATATGTTATCTGCTGCTTTCCCCTGTCTCTCTTTCCCTCTATCTGACCTGTGAGTATCAGATTCTTCAAGCCTTCCTTCCTCATCACATGTCCCAGGAACTTCAGCTGTCTTTTCCTGATGCTCAGTATTAATTTCCTTTTTGTTTCCATCCTTTCCAAAACCTCATCATTGCTTACATGCTTGATCCATGATATCTGCAGCATCCTTCTGTAGAACCACATTTCACTTGCTTCGAGTCTCTCCTTCATCTTTGATGAGATTGTCCAGTATTTGCTGCCATATTGAAGAACAGGCATCACATAGCAATCCAGTACTCTCTTCTTTGTTTCTAGCAAAATTTTCCTGTCTCTTAATACTCTGCTCAGCTTCTGGAATGCATCTTGCCATGCCAATTCGCCTTTGGATCTCAATGTTGCACTTTCTGTTTTTTATTAGAACACTTCCCAAGTACTTAAATTTTTGTACTTGCTTGATTTTAGTATCCCCAACCTGTAATTGGCATTTTGGGTTGCTCTGTTTGCTGATGACCATACATTCGGTTTTCTTGGAGTTTATTTGTAGTCTTTTCTTGCGACTTTCTTCCTGTACCTTTTTTTAGGAAGTCTTGTAGTTTTCTTTTCAAGTAGGCTATCAACACTATCATCTGCGTATTTTATGTTATTCAGATTGTTATCGCTGATGACGAATCCTGGCATAAATTCTAGGGTCCTAAGAATAATCTCACTGTACAAGTTAAATAGATCTGGTGAAAAGACACATCCTTGTCTTACGCCTCTTTTGCTCTTTGTATATCTGCTGAATTCATTTCCTGTATGTATGCAGGCGATTTGCTGCCAGTAGAAGTTCTTGATTACTCTAACACCTTTCCCAAATATGTTGAGGTTGCTGAGCATTTCTATCAATTCTTTGTGGTGTACTTTGTTGAATGCCTTGGCATAGTCTACAAAACACAGATAGACATCGTTTTTCATGTGTATCACTCTTTCTGATAGCATCCTAAGCATAAATATTGTATTCCTTGTTCCAGTGTCCTTGACGAAACTACACTGTTCTTGTCCTATCTCTGGCCTTATTCTGCTTCAGGCTCTATTCATCAGGATTTGGACAATGAATTTTGTTATGTGGCTCATCAAACTGATTGTTTAGTGGATTTTGCATTTGTTTGCACCTCGCTTCTTAGGCAAAGCTATGAAAACTGATCTGCTTAGGTTGTCTGGTATTACACCACTATTGTATATTTTATTTATTATTTCCATAATTTTCTCTATGCCGAAATCTTCTAAGGCTGTCAGCATCTCTATTACAATGCTGTCTGGTTCAGCTACTTTGTTCCTATTCAGTTTGGCTATTGCAGCTTTCACTTTGGATTTTAGTATTTCCAGTCTGTCAGCATCTCTGTTTACTATTGGTTGCTTACTTCTCTCAAGAAGGCAACCATCAAATGAAAAAAGGAAAAAAAAGAAAAAACCGAACCCAGCTGAAAAATGCCAGAAGTTTGCAGGAACAGAGCCGACTAATTTATGACTGAAAACTAACAAAAATTTGCATAACTTTCATTATTAAAAAAAATGAAAAAGAAAAAAAACCAGCAGAAAATAAAATAATTTTGGTCAATTAAAAAATTTATACAAAGAAACTTTTGATGGTACATGCCAGAGTCCCAGTGCCTGGTCAAAAAGATATATGTTGTCACCTATGAACTAGAAAAAGTGATGATGAAGATCAAGATTGATGAACAAAAGACACTACTGTGGAGAAATCAGCCACTCGTGGCACATAAAGAAGTAGTTAAGAGGTCATCTGTTAATGATATTTCTGCCCTGCTTAAGACCAAGAAAAAAAACACAGATTGACACTGACCTATTTCTAATATTACTACGACCCACTACCAAGTTGAAATGGACGTTTCTCCAGACTGCTATCAATACTTGTCTTATTAATGAACATCTTGCTGAATTGAATAATAAAGTGCTCACTCTAAAGCATATAAATAAAAATATATTATGTACCTTATACATTTTGTTACAGTTCATTTTATTTCAAAGTTTCCAGTGTAGAAAATTCTCCCAATTACTAAATACCAGGAATTAAATTGATCTAAGCAGTTTTTCACTTGTACCAGAAAGTGATCTAAGCAGTTTTTCATAAGTACCAGAGATTGATCTAAGTAGTTTTTCTTTAGAACCCAAAATTGATATAAGCTGCTGTTTCTTGTATAAAAAGTGATATGAGCAGTTTATCTTTAGTACCAAATATTGATATAAACAGCTTTTATTTTGTGCCAAGAATTGATATTAGCATTTTCTTATTATATCAAAAACATTAGCATAAAAATATGCAAATGTAATAAATTATTATTGTAAATGTTTCTAGGAGAGCATTTGTAATAGTTATTGTTTTGGGGGACAAGATTCTTGAATTATACAAGTAAACATCGACAATAAACTTAAGCATTCAATACTCTTTTGTTTCGAATGATATTCTTTGTATTTATAAAGAATAAAAAATATACAACAAAAAGCATTTTGGCTCCTTCAGTTGTCATTTATTTTCCTATTTATTTAAAAAAAAATTTTGCTTAAAAATTGAGTTTTCATGTGAAATTTGTGCACTGAGTGAACTGGATGCATTTATCTGAGTCTTAAAAGAAGCTAAAAATTAAAAGAATATGTTTGCTATGTCAAAAGTAATAAAATGCATGAAAATCAATTTCAGATAATGAAGCTCAGCATCAAAACTATGAATAAAAAGAGAAAAGGAAAAAAATAAATTGTGGTTCAACAAGTCTGGCCACCCATAACTGACTTTTCAGCTTCACACTCTTCAATAATTCAATCGTGTTTGGTGGCAGTAAATGAATTTCTCAGAAGATGTAAAATAAAGGCAGTATAGAAAAAGTAGATGCAAAAGTATAATAAAATAAATGATCATAGAGTAAATTCTATAGACAAAAAAGTACAGGTTTTTGCATGTTGCCACCTTAGAAAAGTAGAAAGTTGCATGGTCTCCTCAGCATTATTGAAAGTAATACAAGTTTTAATCTGATCATTAATGAATCTCGCCCATAAATTGGAAAGTAATAAAATAACCAGAGAATATTAGAAAAATAAGCAATAATGATAAAAAAAAAAATGAAGTAATAATAATAAAAATAATGAAACAATGATTTCACTTGTTCATACCTACCTGTAACATCCTTTGCCTTAGCTCAAAATATATTGGCTCAACTGTTATTACTAGTTAATACTTTTACTAATCCTATGGTGTTCTAAAATTTACTGACTATTGCTAGAAGTTAGTTTACTATTCATAGAGCTATTAACGATACAATTATAGGAAAATCTATACCAATAAACTGTTCACAATAAGACTTTATTCCAAATTTCTTACAATCAGTATTTAGCCACAGACAATATAGTGATGATTTGTTCCTATGAAAGAAATCTCTCTGGAGAAAATAATTAAGTGTACAGATTTTATTACACTTCCCTTAAGCACTTTCATTGGATAGTTACAAGCTCCCTCCCTCCCTCCCTCCCTCCTCACAGATTCATTAAAGAATCAATATAAATGGGGAAAAATCTTTTATATCTTTTATGATCTGGCACATGCAGATTTTTTTTTTTTTTTTTAAATCATATCACCCCGAGCAAGGCGGTAACGCCACTGATGTGCAGTGGGCTACATAGGAGTGAAAAGATTGGAAAAGAGAAAACCGGAAACCACATCCTAAACAGGAAACAAGGTATGAGCCTCTTAACCTGTTCAATAGACGTGGGTGGAGTGTGAACCGGGTGATAGTTTAGTCTATCTACTCCAATTAAAAAAAAAAGAAAGAAAAAAGTGAGAAGATTGGAAAAGAGAAAACTGGAAACCACATCCTAAACAGGAAACAAGGGATGAGCCTCTTCACCTGTTCAATAGATGTGGGTGGAGTGTGAACCGAGCAATAGTTTAGTCTATCTACTCCAATTCAGTGAATTATGTAACTGTGGTATCCTATGCAAATTAGCTGAGTTGCACTTAAGTGCTAAGCCGCTGTCAGAACTCTATTACATCATGCATAGCTGTGTACTGTATATCAAGTACTGAAACTGCGAGATATACCAGACATAACAAATGACATTACCGATAAGATGCTTGGGTCCCATGGACAATCCTGAATATATTAAGATTTGGTTAAAAGCATTTGCAGCTACAGTAAGAGTTTATAAATCTCAAAGACTCAAGAGTGGAAGGCAAACAGAACCAAATAATAGGCTTGTTTATGGCTTCTGTGGTGTGTGAGGCCTTAAAGAAAATCTCCACAATGGTGTATCTACAAAAGTTAGAATAAATGTCTTTTGAGGAAGTTGTCAGCATAAAAATAAGAAACATTAGGCTGAAAAGAAAACTGGTCATTGCTGAAGGGACAGGCAAAGCACTGTGAATTTGAAAAACTAGTGACTCAAGTCATATCGATTAAAGACGAGCTGATTTTATTATGAACAATAGAAGGACTTCATGACCCATGCCATAAATGAAAATACTGCAATGCATGCAAGGTGGACATATAGACATTAGAATTAAGCATGGACTATTTACAGCAACTAGAGCAAATTAGAGATTTCAACCAGCCAAGAGAAGTGTTGGACATCACAAAAGCCAAAATTAAGTGCAGTTATTGCAGAATGGCACATGAAAAAAATAAATTCAAGTGTCCAGCGCTAGGGAATCGATGTCTTAAATGTGGAAAAATGAATCATTTTAAGACTTTTTGCAGAAGTGAAAAACATGTAGAAAAAATGAGAGCAATAAAAACCATCCCCCAAAGAGCAGCAGGAAGCCAGTATATATATGAATCAAGCTAAGCCAACCCAAGTTAAAAAAAGTGGTTTCAAGTTCAAACAATTTGATAGAACAACAATAAAGATGTTGGGTACCTTCCATGGCATGTTTGCAACAGATACTCAGTTCAAGGTTATTCAAATCGTGTTAGTAGCGTTTGGGAAGAACCATGGATATAGTAAAAGTAGATCGAGCCAAATTAATAAATTCCATGGAAGCACAAAAGAGTGAGTATTTGATTAAAAGAAAATTACCACCTCAAATACATTTCAGCCACAAAAGTACCAGTACATATACTGCTTTTAGTGATAGCTAAGTTAAACCGCATGATCAAGCAAGGCATTCTTGAAAAAGTTATACATGGTGGAAGTAACTGGGTCTCACTTATCGTAGCAATAAAAAAGACCAATAGAGATTTGTGAATATTTGGTGACTATATAACTGTGAGTAAATCATCAGATATGCTCAAACTCATTTTCATTATCAAACGTAGAAATGGTAAGCCATGAACTGGTAAACATGGAATATTTTGCAAAAATTGATTTGAGGTCTGCTGACAACCAAATTCAGATTGACAAAAAATTTAAAGAAATCGCCACGATGAACAATCCTATAGGTCTGTTAAGGTGGTCTCACTTACCATTTGAAGTCATGTATTTCAAAAGGCAATCAAAGGAATATTGTTAGACGAGGTAACTAACATGATTATTTCCCAAGATAACATGGGGTAAAAGCGAAGACCAAACAAGAGTTAAAAAAAAGTGGATCAAATGTTATAGCGATTGAAAAAGACTGAATTAACTATTAATAAAGACAAATGTAACTTTGATTGCACAAACCTGGCATATTTGGGCTACCAATATCAAAGACTGGTATAGCACCTGACAAAAGGCTAACAAAAATGATTACAAAGGTAGTGACTTCAACCGAAAAAAAGGAATTGGAATCCTTTTTATGTTTGATAAATTTTTACAGTAGATACATCCTGAAGCATAGTGAATTAATTGAACCATTGTCAGAGTTGCATAAAAAGAACACAGAGTTTTGATGGATGCAAACACAAAATAATGCATTTTATGATACTAAAAGCAATTATGATAAGGAAACCTATAACAAGAGTGTTTGATACTAAGTAGGAGATAACATTGACCACAAACATTAGTAAGAAAGCAATTGGTGCTATCCTATCGCAGAAAGATCATCCAATAATGATGGAGATTGACAACGGCAGAGATAAATTACTCAGACATTGAAAAAGAGCCTCTAGCAATTGTATGGAGAGGGTATGGAATTTTTTACTAGGTAAGAAATTTCTACTCAAGTTGAACCACAAGCTTTTGGGGTTTATTTTTAACCCAAGAAAGGGGTTGCCGAAGGTTATGTCATGAAGAATTTTACACTGGACCATTAAAATCATGGCATTTGATTTTGACATTGTATATGTTAAGGGAAATACTTTCCCTCATGTAGATGCTTTGTCAAAATTATGGTTTGTAAAAGGAACAGATGAAAAACATGGAACTGAGGAAGACAGAATAATTCAATGGGCAGAGACAGACGTACTTCCAGTCAACAGGTTTAAAAACTGAGACCGAGCAAGATCCGGTATTGAGCAAAATAATTGAGAAGAATAAGGAATAATAAGTAAGACAATTGTTCAATAACAGAGCACCCATTTAAGGAGATACAGCACAAGTTAACAACTGAAAATGGAATTATATTCAATGTTGAGGTGTTAGTAGTTCCATGGATGTGGACATATTGAGAGGGGTACACAATGACATACATTGCTGTATCATGGCAAGAGGCAGAAGATTAAAAGTACAAGCATGGTGGCCAGGTTATGCAAAGGATATTGAAGAATTTATTAATAAATGTCCAAAATGCAATGAAATTAGAAGATTCAGGCAAAAAGAGCTTCATTCATGGCCTAAAGAGACACAACCATGGCTTAGAGTACGTATGGACCATGCACATGTCAGTGGTATTGGATCATTTCTCATGATAGTGGATGCGTACTCTGGTTAGCCAGAAGTAATCAAGGTTAAAGACCAGAGAGTGTTCACAGTCAAACAGGTTTTAAGAAATGTATTTGCAAGGATGTGCGTTGTGGTGCAGTGGATATTGGCTCGGTATGACAAATTGGGGAGCTGAGATCAAATTCCAGTTGAATTTCTTGCATTCACTTATATGCAAATACTCTTAGGAAAGCTAATAATTCATCTTTTTTCCTCCAGTTATGGGTTAAATAACAGGACAGATTGGGTTTTATAGCATTGGCTGGCAACCAGTTTACTGTAGAAAGTAATGGCAACCTACTGCAGGATAATCTTATGCCCAGTCAGTCATGACTCTTTCGAGACATGATCGCCCAATCATATATCACATATGGCCTTAACTGACTGATTTGCAATGAATGGAGTACTGCAGACATTAGTGTCAGATAATGCTTCTGAATTTTGGGATGAAAATTTGTGTACATGGTTGCAGCAGATAGGCTGTGTGACATATAAAATTTCTCCATATCATCCTCAATCCAGCAGAATCGCAGAGCAGATGTTACAAACATTTAAAATGACATTGAAGGTATTCTTGTCCATCACTGAAAACAGAGGCATTTCTAGCTAAAATGCTCTTCAGCTATGGGTCAATACTACACACAGAAGAAGTTGAGCCCATTGGTTCTCATGGGAAGTCAGATTAGAGCCCCCATTACCATGTCTTTTGCCACATGAGAGTGAGTATGGTAGAAGAAAGGCAAAAGTGAAAATCCTAAAAAAGCAAACCTCCTTTTGCAGGGACACAATAATATGGTTTTAATCGAGAAGAAAGGTAGCATGTTTTGGTTCTTGCATATCAGTCCGACACAATCCTTTTTCTAAATTATGTGAAGATGGAAGATCAAAATCAGGATGAGGAAGGTAGCTACAATGAAAAGGCAGAGCAGAGAACACTGGCGCAAGAAGAGAGAGAAAACTACAATGATGAGGATGAACAAGAAATAGCCATAAGTGAAGAAGAAAAACTGACAAAGCAGAAGATGAAGAAAGATCAAGTTCATCAATAAAAAGTAGAAGAGAGGAGCAAAAGCAAGAACTATATAAAGCAAGAGTAGTTAGACATAATGAAAGAAAAACAAGGGGATAAAACCACTCTAATTCAGCGAGAGTGTTGTATCCTATGCAAATTAGTACTTAAATGCTAAACTGCTGTCAACACTCCGTTACCTCAATATTTATTTTATATAAATATCCAAAATTGTGGCACATGGCCAAAAAAGGGGAGAGTTAGAGGTTGGTTCTTGCTTAACTATCCTATACCTAGCTAAACACTATCATGACCCATTCACTCATTACAATTTGCTCACTCCATTACCTCATGTGTAATGATGTACGATGTATCAAGTACTGAATCTGCAAGATAAGCCAGTAACTTAGTCTGCAGGGCTGAGTGTAGGGTTCAGAAAGGCATCTATTATGTAAGTTCTTTTTAAAAAAGAAAATTGAAAAAAATTTCAAATTTTATAAAAAGAAAACAATGTCCTTAATAGGGTACACCTGGCAGCCTTAAATGCATGTATATGTATACAGTTACGTACATGTATATATGTATATCTAAAAAGCTAGAAATTATGGGTAAAAACAGATTTCATACCTAAAATCATCAACCTAAAATTAGGTTAGAACAACTATTTTTATGCTTGCCTGAATTTTTTTGTAAACCAGTTTTATTAATGACTTCAATAATTAAAGCAAAATCATTCATATAGCAAGGTTTTGAAAACCCCCAAAAACTGGAAATTCTGTAATATGTTGTAGAAGGTCTGTTCAAAAGGCATCCAGGCATTTATTATTATGAAAAACAACCTAAAAAGCAATATCACTTTAGTCTGCCTCAAACCACTCCCCTTAGAACCTCACATACTTCTCTCAGCATCTCTAACATTTTTCAAAACAATATATAAAGTGCTTTTTTGAGATTGCCATTAGCTGCCTCATCATAGTCTCCTTAATCTTGTCCATTGTCTGAAATTTCTCTTCCAATCGACCATGGCTGACTGCAGTTAGGATCACAGAATCAGTGTGAACTCCATGATCCTTTCATTAGCTGCAGTAATGTTGCCAGGGTTACCAATTGATTTTGAATTCAGAGTTTTTCTTCTCCTAGACTAGTTGCCAACTAAGCTGAAGAGTCATGTCTGCTCTACTATTTAACCCATTCCTTGGGGGTGAGAGGTAGCTATTTACCTTCCCCAAACACATAAGTAAATGTAACAGTCAACTGAAACTTGAACTCACTTCTCTGATTTCTTATTCTGAGCTGCTATTCAGTAAATAATTAATTCTAAATCAATAGCCATTAGAGTAATTTAAAATAGCCATTCCTACCTATTGAATAGTCATTAAAATAACACAATAACCCAGAAATAACTGATCTCACTATCCATAATGTGCTAATGACTATTATATATAAATTGTTGAGCCCACATGACCTGAAGATAGGGCTCAAGTATGAAACAAGCAGTTGGTATTCAGCATTGAACTCTGTGTTCACACTACATGTATTTATATATTCTCAATCTTAGATAGATATTGAGCACTTTTATCCCATAAATATAGTATACATTAGAACTATATTTTATCATATATATATATATACTAGCAGTAAGTGCTCGGTGTTGCATGAGATGGAAAGAGTATAAGTCTACTTTTAATTTTTTTTATATGACCCATACTTGAGTACATTAAATATGGGAAATATCACTTGTATTTTTTGAAAAAAATTATTCTTCATGTAAAACTTAATGTGCTGAACTTATCTTTACCAAAAAACATACTTGAAAATAAGAAATTAAAACAAATTCTTTTTCTTTGTTGTGCAAAATAATACATTTGCAAGTGTGTGTAAGTTTTGAAGCAAATCAGATGAAAAATGTAGAAGTGTATGCCAGTAGAAGTCAGTAAAGATACACACCCTCACTGGCATACATCTTCAGTTTTATTATGTAAATATAAATATATATATAAGCACAAAGAGTTTCTCTCTTTAATTGAGCTGATTCATGTTGACTTCAAAGTTTCATAAAAACACCATTACTCGTCAGGGCTATTTGCTGTCTAAAAGTCCTGAAGAGTGAGAACATCATAATGGTGTCCTTATGAAACTTTGAAGTCAGCATGAATCTACTCAATTAAAAAGACAAACTCTTTGTATCTCCCCCTGATATCGAGCACTTTATGATAAAGACCTGTTTACCAAAATACATTTTCTCAGTAAAACCAATGAAAAAGCAACAACTTTGGTGCTAAACATTATCACAATCAAACACTATATATATATATATAACTGAAAAAAACCCTGAGGAGTGAGAACATTATTGTGGTATCTTCATGAAACTTCAAAGTCAGCATGATTCTGTTTAGTTAAGTGACAAACTTATCCACATTAATCCTGTATATATATATAGATCTGTCTGCGGATGACAATATATATATAGTCCCTTGTGAATGATAACTTATTTAATGTTGACTGGTTCTTTTTTTATAACAATTTGGAGTCTTTTCTTTATAAAATTTTGGTGTTATCTTCTAAAATTTGTCTTATGTTAATATTATTTTGTTGATTTATCATATATATATATATATATATATATATATATTATATTTTAGAACATGTACAATTTTTTTTTATATATATCCACTACAAATTGTACATTTTGTTTAGACATTGGACTTCCATTGTCTCATCAGGTGATGTGGAAAGGAATGGAAGACCTCTTTTCATATATTTGGCGAGTTGTGTTTGGGATGTTTGCCGGGGGGGGGGGGGTAGTGATAAAACTGTGCTTAAATACAAAAAATATTCTATAGTTGTACAAATAAACATTAAAGATAGGTCCAATCCCATCCCTTTCCACCTTTTACACCTACTTGTTCTCCCCTTTTAATAAAACCAAAGAATAGAGGCTAGCCAGGTGATCATAAAACCTATATCCCATTTTCTAATGTTAAATCTGTCTACAAAAGTCCCGACACTTTCATTAATCAACTATATCCCCTACCTATCCCACTTTCTTCAAAATTCTAACAAACAATTTACAAGACTTATTCCCTTATAAAAAAAAAAAATTGTACATGTTCTAAAATATAATTTATGATAAATATTCATAGCTCTGTATTATATATCAAAGCACTGTTTTAAATTAATGTTTTGGATGCTGTAAATTTTTCTTCGCTCCTTATTCACTTGGAGATATATATATATATATATATATATATATATATATATAGTGGAACCTTTTGTATGCAACCACCCTACTGCCATCAAAAAATGGTCGCATACGGCAGGTGGTCGCTTACTAAAGGCTCATAGTCATTACCTGTTTACGCCAGGAACATATATTCCACTCATCAGAATGTACATATGAGACTTTTACTATGTAATCTGATAATAAATAAATGAGAACATAAGAAAATGGCTTAACTTTAAAGAAATTTATTCAGCATAATTAATTTTAACATTTTAAAAAACGTATTTACAACGATCAACAAGAGACCAAAATATTTATTTACAAAAAATATTTATTAATAAAAAAAAAGTATACTTAAAAAAAGTATACTGTTTCAGTTTTTTTCTTAGAAGTGAGTTATAGCAAAAGAGAATTTGTGATAATACATGGTAAAAAAAAACATACAAAAAACTGACAGTGATTGTGGTTAGGGGTAGAAAAACAGAGAGATAGACATAGATATACCCAGATAGAAATAGAGTAGATAGATACACAAAAATAAAGGACCAAAAGAGATAGACATTTGAGAAAGGGAAATAACTGTGATCTTCCCAATCCCTGAATTTATTCAAGTTAGTACAGAGATTGCAAATCCCTTAAACATGTCAAATGCAATACATGTTGTACAAAACAGCCGATGTTTGACCGTGAGGTGAACACAGGCAATGTATATTTCACTAAAAAATAACAGTTTGATACAATACTACAATCACAAAACAATGATGAAGTGTTCCTGGCTTAGATCAAATCAAAGTGAAATAGATTACTCATTTAGTTTCTCCTAATTTAGAAGTTCACTGACCAAAATGGATTTTTTTAAAAGTGTAGCTTGATCAGTGATTTCCACTCCTTGATGTTAGTTTTCTGGAGTTGGTTGCTCACTAAGGGTCAATTAATATTAGCAAATCGTCTGTGCATAGAAAAACGGTCGTTAACAAAAGGTGATCGCATAAGGCAGGTTCCAATATGAGTATGTATGTATATATATATATATATATATATATATATATATATATATATATGTATGTATGTATATATATATATATATATATATATATATATATATATATATATATATCCAGCCTAATACACACACACAAACACATTAATTTCTAAGTAATTAATAGATTTTTGATCCAACATTGTTATGCACACACAAAATTTCTGTCATATTATATCAGTTTGAAATTAATTGTCTTGAGAACAAAAGCTGATTTGTATGTGTGCATAAAAGTACTGGAAAAATTAATGAATCAAATAAGTTTTTGCTTACTAAATAATCAACTGTGACATTTCATATGGTTTAATAATGATATAAATGTGCCAATGTTTATTGAACCATTGGAGTGTAAAGCAAAATTATATTTTATCTGCAGCTAATGGTGCATTCATAACACTTTTAATGACAGAGTAAATTTATTAGATGTTAGAAACATCTATTGAGCTTTGTTTGATAATTGAAACCATAATATTTACCCTTTAGTAAAAAGCATCCAACATAAAGTACAGACTTTATAGATTCAGTTTGAATTTTTTTTTAAATCATTTCACCCCAAGCAAGGCATTCTACTGCCACTATAGCACAGGGGGTTACATAGGGGAAGGTGGTAAGAGAGTGATTAGATATAGAAAATGTCAGAAGGAGGGCGATAGACAAGTAAGGAGGGACATAGGAAGAGTGTTTGAGAGAATGGGTGCGAGTTAGTGTGTTAGGAGGTGTCTATTGACGTTAAATTTAA
The DNA here is from genome assembly GCA_037127315.1 of Ascarosepion bandense. NCBI lineage: Eukaryota > Metazoa > Mollusca > Cephalopoda > Sepiida > Sepiidae > Ascarosepion > Ascarosepion bandense. The sequence continues at coordinate 2,990,786 of JBBBDQ010000238.1, read as the reverse complement.
ACTCCTGGAGATTGTAGCTGTTGGGAAAGCAAGTATGTGGAAGGAATTCCACAGGTGGGAAGTGCGAGAAAAGAAGCTGTTGGAGTAGAAATTGCGGTTACATTTTATCGGTTTCACTGTAAAAGGGTGGGACCTAGTTGCTAATCTTGTGGCTCATGCAAATTCATACCTAGGGGGCACCAGTGATCTAATTTCATCGAAGCAGAAGCCATATCTTTTTTCAACATAATCTTCCTACTTTCCTAACAATTTGGTATTTACTTATAAAATCTCAAGATCTAAAGGTCAACTTTGACCTTCAAAATTTTAAATGCAATGTCAGTCATTGTCTTCTCTATTCTTTTATTGTTCTTTTTCTTTAATAATGTTTTTCTTTTTCTCATATTCTTTCACATTCAGTGACTTCTTGCACCATAGTTGTGATATTGTCTTGCTTAGGATGAAATGATTAAAAAAGTTTTTTTTTTTTAACATGTAAAGGCCATTTACACAATGTTAATCATTCTTTGAGTTAGTATATATTTTTTTATTTTTATGCCATCTCTGTAATGTCAGTAAACTTTTGATGGGTTTGGATTTTAAAAAAATTAGCTACTTCTAATTTGACAATAACAAACATCATAGGTGTTGAACAATGATCAATCACAAAACAATAGAATGATTCAGAGATGTAAATATAGTAAAATGATATCTGTTTTGCTTCCTGATACTCACCCATCTCAAGCACATGCATGTCTTAGACAGCTAGATAAATGCCTTATGGCAATCAAAAAAAGTCTGAAGACAATGTCCTGTTTATCAGCTCGTTTAGTTAAAGCTAAAATTAGAAAAAGAAATATATACAAACTTGAGACTAGTTTAGTCGAAATAACAAAATAAACAAAAAGGAAGGAAAAGAAGAAAAATGAGAAAGAGGCTTAAATGCTGAACATAACTGTGAAACTGAGGAAAGATTAAAGGAAGTTTTCAGTAATATACCTACAAAAAGGAAGAAAGTTACATGAAGTTACACTATGACACACTGTGAGAACAGTCAACACATGGTGAAAGGGTTTTACAGCAATAAAAATAAATGTACACAAAGGTGGTTATCTCAAACAAATATTCAGATTATGATATGATATTAAAGATGATCAATGCAGAAAGAAAAAGGTTAAAATGTTACATACCAGTGATGCTATCATTGGGCGGGGATAGACTTAAGAGAATAAGAAAGTAGGAACTGCGTGCTTTGATCGTGTAGTTTATTGTGCAGGTTCCAGTCATTACTAAAGGCTAAACAGGAAGTGGTAAAAAGTGGTGACAATCTAAAATATACTTAAAATGAAAAGGGAATGAACAAGGAAAAAATAAAATTATAAAAATGCTGTACTGTGGTAATTGAACACTATCCATGTTGAGAGAAGAAAATGAGGATGATTTATCTGATAAAACTTGTTCAAATTATTCTTTTTGTTGCCTGTGACCACAATGGGTAGTCTGCTTTACTCTACAGCCTTGTAGTATTAAGAAATGAAATGAGTTCAGTTACTCAAAAAACTCTTGTGTTGATAATAACACTTCTCAAAATTACAGATGGAATTTTAGAATTTAAAATAATCAAAAGATAAGATTAATTAAGCATAGAATATAAAGAGGATGAAGAATGGTGAAAGAAAAGACCAATCACAGCCCTTGCTATAGAAGCACCCAATTCAAAGACATATCCTCATGTTTTCTTTCACTATATTCCCCATACGGTATAATGCTGCTTCCTCATCACAAGCCTAGTCAGTGGAATTAGGTTACAGAGGGATAGGGCCAGCAACCCCAAGAGAAATTACTACTACCTAAGGAAGTTAGTTAGGAATTTTAAAGGTATGTCTCCTTAAACAAGTACTGTTGACAAGAAAACTGGATACATTTCTCCCAAGTCACATTGTCTGCAACCACTTCTTTCTTCATTTCTCTTTTTCTATTTAAATTAAGCATATTTAAATAATACAGCATGTTGTGCTTCTGTTTCTTCAAAAGATGTTGCTTAGTTCATTTGAGCACACAAAGACTTCGCACTAATCTGCCATAAACTTGGGGTTGTATCCTAGCATAATATCATGGATATAATAATCCCAAAAGGGATCTTTATGGAATGTTCACCTGAAAATGTCCGTTGAATGAATGGCCAAAATGTTATGGTCACAATGAAAATAAAAAAACAATAGGTTCACTTCTCAAAGTCATAATGACTCTTTTCAAAATTACTAAAAGGATCTTTATTTCATCTTCATTGCTAAAAGTATACAATTACAGGCTGTTATTACATATACTAGCCATCCAGATACAGCAATCTCTTAGTCCTTTTAAAAATGAACTTTAGCATAAAAGAACATGCATGAAAATACTTGTAGGGAGTACTCAGCTTGCACAATTACTGTTTGAATTTTTTCACTCTGTTTTTTAAGATTTGGAAGATCTAAGACATTGGTTCCCAAACTGTGATGGAAGAGGATAGCTAGTGAGGTGTAATGACTGAAAAACAATCAAAGAATTAGAAACATTTAACGTCTGGTATATCTCGCAGTTTCAGTACTTGATACCCGGTACACCATTATGTGTGAGGCATTATAGTGCTGACAATTATCAACTTAGCACTTAAATACAACTCAGGTAATTTGTATAGGATATCACCCCTTCCCTGAATTGGAGTGGTTGTATCCCCTTGTTTTTCCTTTTGCTACATCTAACTAATCTTGATTTATATAGTTCTTGCTTTTACTCCTCTCTTTTCTTTTTTATTGACAACCTTGGTTTTTTTCTTATTCTCTTCTTTGTCAGTTTTTTCTTCTCCACTTATGTCCATTTCTTGTTCATCCTCATCACTGCAGCTTTCTCTCTCTTCTTGCTCCTGAGTTTCTGTTCTCTTCTCTACCTCCTCATTGTAGTTACATTCCTCCTCTCAACTTTTGTCTTCCATCTCTAAGAAAGAGTTTAAAAAATTCATATGCCCAAAATAAATATGATTTCAAAATTTGAAATATTATGGATTACTTGTAATTGTATGCATGAGTCCCAGTGTAAATAGTTATAAATAATTATTGATGAAGTTTATCATTGTGATATTTTTGCATTATATCAAGTATTAAGAAAATAGTAACTTCATTCCACAATTAAGAGGAGAGAGTTATCAATTATAATGTTCTGACTTGGAATCTATGGTTATCTCCCTTTAACTCCCTCTCCATTTTCCTTATTTTTTAAATGTACTTTCAATCATATCAAAAGTTGGTGTTGTGAGAGCAAATTTTCATTTAAAAATGCAGCTCAGAAAAAATGCTTGTGAACGACTGATCTAAGTGAAAGATGGATGCACATAGAACTAAATTTATTTATTTGTCACTAATAGAAGCAGCAATCGTTTTTTCACCAAATAGCAATGTCATAGGTAGAACCCAATATTTATTTTCAATATTTTAGATTTATTTTATAAGGTATTAGTTTTATAACTTTTCAGTTTTTGTTTTAACAGGGAGAGAAGTATATGTGATCTTTTCTTTTACACATGGTATGTACAATAACATGGAGATATAATTTTTTGATTGGTGACTGAATATCTCAATGAATGCATAAATTGTAGACATTAGGCTGGTTCTTACATGTTTTCCTTTCAGGTAGTATACCTCATATCTCGTATTCTTTCTGTCTTCAAACAGAAGTTCTGGGTAAAAATGTAAGATATAAAATCCACAACACATTTGTAGAGATTGGTGCAGAATGTTGGGTTTTACAAAAAACTGTAGAGAAGATTGATTTTGAGACTCTGTTTTTCCTGGGTTTTGTCGAACCCTGCTGCATGACAATTTTAACATTGCACCATTTGCGACATTTCAATAGCACATAACAATATTAAAAGACTTATACATACTCAATGTCAAGTGGATCAAACAAGAATAACCAGCACTGATTGGTCAATACATTTCTAAAAACCTGTGCAATGTGTTTTTCTTAAAAATTGCGCCAATTTCCAGTGATCTGGTTGCATGAATAATTTTAGATATTTGAGCAAGTCCCATGTGTGGTTAGAAGCAATTGGCAACAAGGAAGCAGACCATACATGCCATTCGCCATGTAGAGGACAAAAATGAAAACTATTCACTTCATTCGCCATGCAGCATGAAACAAGAGCCCTTAGTGAGAATTCCAAATATGAAAGATCAGTCACTTTGAATCTTTTCATTATATTTGAACCTAAAAAATCTTTTCATTATATTTGAACCTAAAAAATCTTTTCATTATATTTGAACCTAAAAAATCTTTTCATTATATTTGAACCTAAAAAATCTTTTCATTATATTTGAACCTAAAAAATCTTTTCATTATATTTGAACCTAAAAAATCTTTTCATTATATTTGAACCTAAAAAATACCACTTATTGTATAACCCTTTTTCATCTCATTCAATGAAACTCAATGAGAAAGTTTAAAGATTAAGGAACAATTAACATTATCAAACTTTTATCTCAGCAAACAAATCTTACTAATAATACTCAACAAAGACTTGCATCCAAAGAATCTTCAATATAGAAAAAACAGACAAGAAACCTTTCAATAAACAAACATTTAATCCAAGGTAAATAACTTAGCATAAATGTTTTTTCCATATTTCTAATTTGTGAAGTAAGCCAAAAGTATTTGGAATTATACTGACAAAACAAATCATTCATGAACATTTAATCCACCAAACAAATATTTATTTTGAACTGAATTATTTAAGTTCATTTTTTCTGCATATTCTTCTTACATTTACTTGGACTCAAAACTTCTGATGGCAATACAAACAATCCATTGTTCATTATTATATTTGCCTTTTTTAAAAATAAAATTTGTTATTGTTAAACAGCATCATTGATTGACCTTGTACCATGAACAAAATTTAAATGTTTGCAGAGTTTTGCATGTAACCTCAAATAAATTCCTTCTGATTTTTACTGTTTATTGACCCCCAAACTCTGCAACAGTTTGTATTGAAGTTGGTAATTATGGTGAGTGCGTGTGGATTTTTCCTTCTCTTTTGGGTCTTTAGTCTATTGTTTTCATTTATCGAAGTATCTGATTTCAGAAACAATGTTAGCTAATTGACTTGTCCTTGAGAATGCTGGTGCTAATAATGTGTTAAGGATATACTTTTCAGGTGATTTAATAAATATTTTTATTTTATTTATAAAACTTTGCCTTCTAGTACACTATTATCACAAAAATTTTCCACCCCTTTTTTTAAAAAATGGTTTATGCAAGTTTTTCTTGGGAGAATATGATATAAACTCTATAGATCAGACTGGGTAATTGTGTAATGTTTGTATTTTGTCATTCAATTATTCAAGTTTTCTCTTGCATATACACATTCTATATAATTCAGTCATTAAGTTAAGGAAATTTTTCCTGTCTACCAAATTTCATTTTCAGTCTTGACTATTCTCTCTTGCATGTTTCAGGATAAAGAGTCACCAATAAAAACTAAATAAATAAATGCTGTCAAAAATAACAACATTATTAAGATATTAGAAAAAGATAAGTTCCCCTATTGTCCGGTTCACACTTCTCCCTGGTCTTTTGAACTGGATTAGTGGTTAATCCTTGGTTTCCTTGTTAAGATTGGGTTTGTGCTTCCTTCTAAAGTCATCTCATTGTCTTTCCCTCTCAGTAACCCCTTGCACCTTTGTGGCATTATCACCTTGCATGGAGTGAATTGATTAAAAAAAGAAAAGAAAATACGTGCTTTGTGATGCAGTAGATACTGGAATGGAACGAGAAATAAGATAGCCAAGTTTGAATTCCTAGCTGAATGCATTGTATTCACTTACACGCAAATACACTTGGAAAAGTATTAATCTGTTGTTTCTCCCACCAGCTATGGGTTAAATAGCAGGACAGATTGGGTTCTATAGCTTTGGTTGGCAACCAGTCTACCACAGGAAGTAATGGCAACCTACTGTTGAAAAATTTTCCAAGTCAGTCATGTCTTGAAAAGGGCATGATTGTCCAAGCGTGTATCATGTATGACACTTAACTGACTGACTGAGTCTAAATAACTCGCTAGTGTAAGGGAGACAACTCTGATCTTTCTTATACTGGTGACATTAGACGTTGGTTACAGTCATGATAAACAAAAAATATACAAATACTTATTTAGATTATTATTTATGCGGACTACTGTATTAATCTTTCTTGATATTACTGCAACATTTCAGCCATCGTTCTCTTCAGCCTTCATCACGTGCTTTTTGTTCCTGGTAACCCCCAGGGAATTTTAAACAAAATCCTAGGGTTTCCTAGAGATGCGATATACATGCAGGTCCGTAGGTGATGCTAAAAAAAAAACAGTAAAATTTCGTAAATACTACCGTTGCTATTCCCCTTCAAATTTATCCAAAGTATCATTGTATTATAATAGAAAAAGTATGTGCTGAATTCAAATCAAGTACAATTTATCGAAAAAACTTACCTTTTTTTATCTAAATATCCATTTGAAAAACGAACCGTGCCCTTCTTCTCTCCCGTAACTCTCACGTAGACATGTAACTGCAGAATGACGGGCTGCGTCCCCTCTTTTTAAGGAAGTAATGCGCCTTTTTTCTTTTTTTTCGGTACACAATTTAAAGATAAAGTTGTTTTGTTTTTTTTTAATATGAAAATATGTGTAAGTTTTTTCGATAAATTGCACTGGATTTGAATTCAGCACATACTTTTGCACTGATATAATGCTACTTTGGATAAATTATTTAAATTTGAAGAGGAATAGCAACGGTAGTACTTTACGAAATTTTACCAAAAAAAAAACAAAAAACATCGGGCACAGAGAAAATTGCCCGGATTTATTAGTTGACAATATGATGACGTCATCAGTGTCATCCGTTTCCAAAAACTAAGATTTTTGCGGATTTTTTCGGCTATTCCAATGGAAATTAGGCACAGAATGTGAACGAAAGTAGGAAATCGGGTTTGGACTTTCTGAGTATAACCAGTCTTTTCTCCCAAAATTAATAAATAAAGAAACAGATTTTTACTGCGTTCATTCGGATGTTTTCTTCGTTTTTCTTTCTTTCTTTCTTTGTGAATTGTTTAGTTTGATTTCTGACGAAGACATTTTTCCTTGCCCGGATGTTTTATTTACTATGATTGCACGGATCGGCCTGGACCCTTGCCTGGTGTGCCCGGTAGCCATGGATGGGCAATATTGTGGGGTCTCATACATTGACACCCACACACACACGCATGGTCACGCGGCGTCTACGTGACAGCCGTAGTTCTCGCCAAAAACGAAGTGGATATAAACGGAAACATCACGTGGGGAGAGCAGTTAGGATTTCGTCCCGGGACAAGACAGACATGCCTCCCTAACTCATACAAACACACGCGCACTAATTGCGGGTAGCAATTAGTGGCGCAAATATTTTTTATTCTCTTAATTTTCTTCTCTGACATTAACTTTCATTCAAACAGGACTTTATAACTTTCTACACAAAAGAATCACAATTTCTCCAACCTTCGTCAGTAGAAATCCACCGACTGCTACACACGCATGTAAGTCTCTCTCTCTACTCAACGCACACACAGACACAGAACTTTGTCTTCTGTCTGACTTTCTACGAACAGACGAAGGGGAATGACTCTTTCCTTTTCACTTTCTTATACATGCTCCCTCAACCCTATGTAACCCTTTTCAATACATTGCTTTTCCGGTTACTTTCGCCTTTTTGTTCTTTCATAAAACCTGTTCTATTTCATGACTAAGGTTGCGCCGAGTCGACACGTAAATCTAAATTAGTAAGAGGACGCTTCGTCCACTACAATATTGAAAACAATCTGCCATAGATTTGTAGCAGCCACAGATCTATTTCCTTTCGCGAATCAGTGCCCCCGACGGGAGATTCGGTCACTCACTAACCAATCAACTGGCAGAGCGCATTAATTTCTTCTTCCTCTCTAGAACTATTTTCCTAGTCCATTTTGGTAGAACGGACAAAAGGCAGAGAGCCATGAGCCAGCGGGAGAAACAGACGTCTCTCTCACATCGCTGCCACTGATTCCCCTTGGAACACTTTCGCTGAAGAAGACGCTGCTGCTAGCTTCGCACACTCTTCCTACAAACCAAGTACCAGCCTACTGACCAGCGAACCAAATGGACACTTACACACTATCACTCTTGTATGCCTACTAAGTGAATAAACCATTCTTTGTTGTTGTTTTAAAAAGGAAGTTTCATAATTCATATGTGTTGCCTAAAAATATAGTGTTGGAGAAATTAATCATTTCCCTTAACCCTATAAGATTGACAACTGAATGCAGTCAAGGTTTTAAGTTGCAGTTGAAGTTGGAGTTTGAAGTCGAAGTCGAAATTGCAGAGATTGACAAAGTAATTCGAGTGGCAGAGAGTTTGATTTCCCGGTCCAGAGACGTAATGGCTAAAGACAGTTCCCATCTGAAGAAGTAAAGAGACAGAGAGATGATTGCCATGCCATTGGCTGCCGACCATAGAGAAGTCAGTCACCAATCAACCAACCAGAGTTAAAAAACAGACAATAAGAAAAAACGAAAAGGCGAAAGTAACCAGAAAAACAATATATTAACAAAGGTTACATAGGGTTGACAGCATGCATAAACATAAGGAAAGAGAAGTTCTTTCCCCAGTGAGAAATTAAAAATTGTGCCCCTAATTGCTACCCGCAATTAGTGCGCGTGTGTTTGTGTGAGTTAGAGAAATATGTCTGCTCTTGTCCGGGACAAAATCCTAACTAGCGTACCACGTGACGTTCCCCTGCTTTTATTGGCATCGTTTACGCGGCGGGAACTACGGCTGTCACGTGAACGCAGAATGACCAAGTGTGTGTGTGTGTGGGTGTGAATGTATCAAGCCCCACAGATTAAATGGTTCAGTTCAAAATTCTCTGATTATTACCTGGATTTATGATGATAAAATATAAGTTAACGATAAGATGTAGACAAGCTTGTTGATAATCATCTCAGAGTTCAAATAATTAAAAACCACTACTAATGAATTTGTCCCTTTCAATAATATAGCTCTTCCATTAAATACAGTGCAGTTATAAATTTTAAACTAGTCTTTTCTTAATCTTATTGCTATATTTTATCATTACCTCATATGTTAAATGCCTCACTCAAAACTTTTAAAGCATACATCAGGGAAAAATAATGGCTTTTAATAAGATTTGGATTTGCATCACATATTCTAGAAACTCAGCTTTCAAAAATGCCAAATGAGTTTGATTGCAATCATGATTTTGATTCTTGGGCAGACTAAATTAAGCCCAGTAAAAATGTCCAAGTAGTACCCAAGAAAATTGCATGGTTTTCCTATTTTAATTTTCTGATGAATCATAATCCTTAAATTAAAGATTAAATAAGGTTCTTGCCAGTTTTATTATTATAAAATATTTGTGGAAATCCCACTGTTGCATCATTAAATATATAAAGCAAAATATTGCAATAACATGCAATCATAAATATGAATGCAGATTATTATTTAAAGAGAATATCAATGAAGAGTTAAAATGACAAAGTTTTCCATTTCACTGAAACAGATCTTAAATGTATGAGAGTATTATCACCTCCTCTGTCTTCCGTTCTTTCTCTCTTATAATGTATGCTTTACTTTTCTGAATATATAATTTTCTCCCATCTTTCCTTGCAATCAAAACAGAATGGTCCATTATTTATTTGAGATAAGAAAGACTTGCTAAGAGTTACAAGAAATAGGAAGTTGTGGAGAGACTTGACTGACCATCTTCTGAATGGATATGGCATGTAGCAGTAAGAAAAATAGAAAAAAAAAGGAAAATTCTACTAAAAAATCATAGATTTTTGGGACACTTAATAAAGAAAGAAGGTTTTGAAAATTTGACACTCACAGGACATATTGAAGGCAAGAGGAACAGAGGAAAACAGCAGGAAATCCACCTAATATACTTGTAAATAGATGGTAGATAGGGAAGGAAGAGGGATAATAAAAAGCTAAATACTGCTAATAGTGACAAAATATAGGAAGTTGAAGAGAGCCATGGCTGCTTACATCCTGAAAGGACACTGAACATAGAATAAAAATGGCAGGGCATAACACATGTGCTAACAGAGGATGAAGTAGAATTATAATATAAAATAATAGAATGACATGAATGCTTGTCATGCAACAATGGTTAGTGAACTTGTTTCACCATCTACTCATATAAACAAGTTTGATACTCACTGTGTGTCACATCTATGCAAGACTATTAGTAACAACCTATATTGCTTTCTTTTTATTTAAAAAAAAAAACTTGCCTGCTATTGTTAAATTCTTGCTGGATTAATCTTTTTCATTTTGATCACTTTTACTTCAAGATGGTTTCCCTCTTCTCCCTGGGTGACATATATATATATATATATATATATATATATATATGAGGCTAGCTTGAATTCCAGTCAGGCTTGTTACATTCACTTTTTCACAAATAGCCTTGGGAAAAGTATGAATCTATCTCTTCCCTCCAACTATAAGTTAAATAGTAGAATTTGTGTAAAAAATTATTGGTATTTTCAAAAAAAATTAATAGAATATTCACATGCAAAAAAAAAAGATGATTTATTCCTACAATCCAAAATCTGTTTTGTCTTGAATAATCCACAGAGGTTGATAAACCATAAAAAATAAATAAATCAATAACCAAGTGTGGACTGAACTCACTAATCAATAGTAATGGTCAGGCCTCACTAAACATTACCCCATGCTGAGAAAGCCAATACGAACTTAACAAACTCTTTAAAAAAATGATTAAATATCCATGCAGACTTTCATTGGTTGTTAAACAGCAAAGCAGGAACTCTCTTTCATTTGACTCACGGAACTTTGTTTCTTTTAATGAAAGAAACATAGCTGGACTTTCAGAAATGAAAATGAAACTAAAGCAACTGTTTACTTGGCTGTAAATCAATGTGCAATAACCTAGATATTATTATATTATTCCATTTATAAAAAGTAAATAACTGCTTATTCTGCCAGTTAGTTAAGCGCCATACATGATACATGCTTGGGTGATCATGTCTCTTTTGACACATGACTGACTAAGCAGAAAATCTTCCTGCAGTAGGGTGCTATTTCTTTCTGTGGTAGACTGATTGCCAACCAAGACCAAAGAACCCAATCTGTCCTGCTATTCAATTCAAATTGGAGAGAGAAGAGATGGATTAATATCTTTCCCAAGGGTATTTGCATGTAAGTGAATGCAACAAATTCAATTGGAATAATAACCATTGCATCACAATGCATATTCTACATATTGCTTATTAAATCCTGCTTATTATTAAGCTTTTTTTGCAATTCACTATTGAATTTGATAAATATACTGATATCAGACATGTCTACACTAGCCAAATTGAAGCTAAAAAAAATGGTGCTAATGTTAGCTAAATTGCCAAAACATTTACAGACAGCTACTTAATAGTATGTGCATTGTGGTACAATGGATATCGGCTTGGAACAAGAAACCGGGGAGCCGAATTCGAATTCCAGTTGAATCCATTGCATTCACTTACGCGCAAATACACTTGTGAAAGGTATTAATCCGTCTCTTCCTTCCAGTTATGGGTTAAATAGCAGGACAGATTGGGTTCTATAGCCTTGGTCAGCAACCAGTCTACCGCAGAAAGCAATGGCAACCTACTGCGGGATAATCTTCTGCCCAGTCAGTCATGTCTCTTTCGAGACATGATCGCCCAAGCGTGTATCACGTATGGCACTTAACTGACTGACTTAATAGTATTCAGCTTCTCCTTTTGCTTGAACAATAGTTTGTTTGTTTAGCAGCATATCAACTCCTTATGGGTCATTTAATGCTGAAATTTGATTTTCTTGGGCACATTAGTAATTTCTTTGACAAAAAATGTATTACTGGTAACTTTTTTTGTTGTAATGTTTTTACAGAGTAGAATTGCTAGCTCCACATCCAATTGGTTTTGAATTCAAAGTTATCCTTCTCATAGACTGGTTGCTAACTGACACGTCTGTCTTGCTATTTAGCTCATAACTGAGGGAAGAAGAGGCCGATTCATGCACTTCCCAAAAGTATTTGTGTGAAAGTGAATGCTATGAGTTCAGACAGAATTTGAACTCAACACATCAAATTCACATTCTGCACTAATAGCTGGATATGAGTTATGGTGCAGTGGATATTGGCTTGGAAGAAGAAATCAGAGAGCTGAGTTCAAATTCCAGTTGAATTCGTTGCATTCACTTATGCGCAAATACCCTTGGAAAAGGTATTAACCCATCTCTTTTCTCTCCAGCTATGGATTAAATAGCAGGACAGATTGAGTTCTGGAGCCTTGATTAGCAACCAGTCTGCCACGGAAAGTAATGGCAACCTACTGTGGGAAAATCTTCTGCCCAAATCTTCTTTGCTCAATCATGTATCACATATGGCACTTTACTCACTGACATCAATAACCACTATGTCAGGTGCACATTCATATATACTCAGTCAGTTTTAAAATTTGTGAGTTTAGAGGACTGTGGAGAAACTAGAAACCAGCATGTGTTTGTTCCTGGAACCAGTTCTGTGTCTCTTGTACATGATGGATGGGTAGGAGGAACAAACCACTACTACCACCACCAGAAGACATGTCATGTATAGTAGGGGACAACAAGATTTGTGTACAATACACCTGTTGAAAGAGACTCCAGTTCATTAGTGGTCCTTGTGAGTTCCTCCAGAACACACCCCACATTATTACAAAGTTACCATTAGTTTGCACAACACCCAACTGACAGGATATACCCATAGTCTCATGTTGTTATCGCCATCCACAAACTCAACCTTCTTTCTAAACGAGGTAGAAACACAACTTTTCTGACCAGGTAACACAGTACTTGTTTTCTACAGTTCAATGACTGTTTTTTTTTTTTTGGCCAGAGTGAAGTGCAGTAGCCACTGCTGTGATACAAATAATTGTACTTTTGTTGGTTAATTGACTACAAAACTCCATGGAATGCAATGTATGTTGATGTACTTTGATAGATAGATAGATTGAGTGGTATCAGTATTTGAATTGGAATGCGTTTTGATACAATGTACACCTTTATTGGCTGGTTACAATTGTTGTAACTTGTTAACAATCCCACCCTTGCATCTGTGGGTGCCTGCAATTTTCACATGCTATTGTCTGAAATTCATTTATTCCAGTTATATTCTTGCTGCTATTTCTCAAGAAAACCTAACAGCAATTTTTACCTCAAAGATAGTGTTCTCCATCTTTCTGAACCCAAAAATCATAATAAAATGTTATTAAATTCTGTGTCCTATAGCTACCACAGCTATACTATCTCTTTACCTATTATGTAACTCACATATCATTGTGCAGAACCATTTGAAGCATTTAGGGGCAGAATATTCATTTACTTACTTGACATGGAGCAATTCAAGATTGAGTTTTATGGTCAGTCAGTTCAGTGCCATACGTGATACACACTTTAGGCAATCATGTCTTGAAAGAGACATGACTGACTGGGCAGAAGATTATCTTGCAGCAGGTTGCTATTGCTTTCTGTGGTAGACTGGTTGCCAGCCAAGGCTATAAAACTCAGTCTGTCCTATTATTTAACCCATAACTGGAGGGAAGTGACGGATTAATACCTTTCCCAAGGGTATTTGTGCGTAAGCAAATGCAAGGAATTCAAATGGAATTTGAACTTGGCACCCCAATTTGTCATTCCAAGTCAATATCCACTGCACCACAATGCACATCTTATTTCTCAGCCATTTTCACAGACCCGTGTGTGGCATATATCCGACCCTAAACAACAATGAAGGAATACTCAGTCACCAGGCCTCAAGTCATTCAGAGATAGTGCCAAGGTAAATTGCAGTCATCATCAGTTTTAGATAGTATTCACCTAATCAAGTGTTAAGGTGTCTTGAGTTACAAACAAAAGAATTGCTGAAAAATATATTGATCAGATCAACCAATTCATAGTAATGCATATAACAGGTAATTCTGGTAATGGACAACTGAACACTGCCAACTCAACACCACCACATCAACACCGCCACCAACTGAACACTGGGACAACTCATTTACTATGAAGTAAATCGTAAAAATTTATTTTTTTGATAAAGTCAGTTGACATGTTAAAAATAGTTCAATAAACCACTTTTTTAAAAAATTATCCTTTCAATAAAGTAAATTGAAAAATGCAAACAAAATGAAGCAGTTTGTAGTTTATTCTTAATAAATTACTTGGCTACAAAAAAGTTGTTTTTCTAGTGCTGAGTTGTCCCAGCACTCAGTTGGTGGTTTTGAGTTGTCCCTTCCCAAGTAATTCCATATTTTATACATGTATTTTTACTTCTTTGTTATATTGTTAGTATTCCTAGTCATGTAGATTTTCCTGCATTTAGTGTCAACATAGGTCCAAAAGCACTCTCTCAGTCTTTCACTAACTAGATAAATCACTCCCCATTGTGTTTAGATTTTTCATTTTTAGCAGTGTGCACAAAAACTTGGAAAGGTCTGGAGTATGTTCAAAAGGGAATAAAAGATGAAATAACATCATAGCAAGAAAAAAATACACAAATTTTGTTTTCAATATATTTGGTTATTTGTTTATGGATTCACACAGTCTGGAGATAAGTAAGTGACACGTGTGACATATTCATTGTTACTTTGGTTTTCCCTCATAACAGACTAATGAACCAGACCTTTCCTTCAACCAGTGAGATATCCAACTCTTTCCTACCACCCTTTTGCTCATCTCTACATGATGATGCATGGCTCACAACTTGTTCACAGTTGACTCAAAATCTGTCCATTTTGTGACTGGAATTTTCTAACTTCCAGCCAAGTAACACTTGATCCTGGAAGATTTTATCTATTTCTTTCATTTTCTATTTTTTCCACTTTTAGACAACATGTGGGTGCTTTAAAGGTTTTCCTCATAGATTTTACTGCCTGTCCAGTCATAAAAACTGCCACGCTTCAGGCCCAGATAAGATCATTCACAGTCCACTTTACGTCATGGGTACGCAAAGTCAATCGTGTGAAGACCCATTTTATCACATTAGGCAGCTTTTGTAAACTAAAGAAATATAGCAAATTTACAATAGAGAAAAATCAATTTGATATAGATAGCAATCAAATTTAAATAAAGATTTTATAACACAAAAGGAATCTTTTACAAAACAACTTTTTAGGTATTTAAACACATCATACCTAAAAACTCCCTTTACCTCAGATATATAGATGATGTTCTTCTAACATATCCTAAAAATAATAAAAATCTCCTAGTCATCATAAAGAAACTTAATAGCATAGAACCTATCATCAAATTCATTAAACAGACAAATCTCTACCTTTCCTCAACATTTTAATAATAAGAAATTAGATTTTAAAGTTTATTGCAAACCCACTAACAAAACCAATTTAATCCATTTCTATTCCCACCACAGTTAAAAATAAAATCAACACTAATTATAGGATTTTATCTCAGAGCTCTTAGGATATGTAGCTGGAGGATAAGAAATTAAGAATTAAAATCAACCTTCTTCTTCACTTTTACAAAAATTCACAATGAAATCCTGGTTTTTCCCAAATAGAAAAAGGATTGACCATGTGCTTAAAGAAAAAGTCGAAACCAGATTTCACAAGTATATGTTAAACTGATTTTCTGACTAATGGGAGTAATAAAGGGACTTAGCAATCCAGTTCGAAAAATCTAATTACAATAAAAAGCTCTATCAGATCAGTGCCAGTGTGTCAGTCAGATGGGAGCAGCGAGAGAAACATAACTAAAATGTAACTTCTCAAGTTGACCCGGACATAAGTTCATGTCGCACCTTGTTCTCTTTCCTCTTTTTTCTCGTGTGCTGATTCATTTTACTTCTTCTTCTCCATTCAAAGACATTCATACCAAACAAACGCTAATACATACCAACATACGTATGTACGTACGCATAAACTCTTTCCAACAAATCATTACTAACATTTCGGGATACCCTTAACTCATTACTTGTTTCTCATTGAATATTAACTGCTACCTATTCTTGTTATTCCTGTAGAGGGCGAAGAAGTCCCTCAAACAATTAATAAAAAGAAAAATGCACTACAAATAAAGTAAAATAAACTTTTTGTTTATTTTCGGAAAAAAAAATAAAAGAATTATTTTTTTATACAAAAATGTAGTTGTCGTAAAGCTATAAAAAGGAAGACAGAAAGGAACTGGGAATGTGAGAGGGAAAGGAAGGATGATGTGTTGCAAGCGGGATGAGAGAAAGAGAGGGTGAAAGAATGTTCACTGATACGTGATACTGTCTGTTGTGTGAACTACTGAATTCTCTCTGAGTGTGAGCTCCAAGCTGTCTGTGCCTCTCTGTGTTTTTCGAGATGGCTGCTCTTCCCTCTGGCGTTGAAAGTTTCTGCTTTCCTTTTATCTTGACGGTGAGGCTCTGGGAGATCAAAAAGTGTATTTCTTATGTTGAGCCCCGATTGGTCGAAAATTCATATTTTTGACCACGTGGTGTGCTTTCCACTACATCCAAGCTTTTGGGTGCGCCGTTCTTGTTTTTGCCCGCACAATTGTATTTTTTTGAGATACACGTGGTGTGAATTAATTTTATTGTCTGTGTGTGTGTTGAGTTTGGAAAATAAAATAAGAAACAGTACATTCCTTTCTTTTAATAAATTTCTATTGTAACATGAAAAATGTATATTTTATTCTTACATTATTCCATACAATTCCACATATTCCAACCTTCCCACAACTAACCTTCGGATGATAACAAAAATAACCTTCTGATAATTCTAAATAAAACTTGTAAGCTGCAGGGAGTTCCATTATGTATGACACAAGGCCGAATTAATAAACATTAACCATCTCCCTATGGCTTCATAGCTCAGAATAGCTAGATGAAGAAAAGAAATACATTTAAAAAACATTTAGACTTCTTCACTACTCACATCATTTCATTCTCAACTCTAGAAAATAAGCGTGCAAAGATGACAAGTCTAAAAACACAAAATTTTTAATCATATCCTACAACACTCTACAAAATTTGAAAATAAATCAGTCATACCCAACAATAGGATCTTTATCACCATCTTCAAGTCAATCGAAGATTTAGTTAGGAAGAAAAATAGATTCAGATTCCAAGATTTATGAAATAAAGTGCCTTCAATGAAGAAATAGTTACGTTCGCAAGATATCAAGGAATCTAAAAGCCTGCATCTATGAACATAAAAGAGACCTACATTGGGACAATACTTTAAACTTGCTTGTAACACAAAGGAAAAAAACTAGCCATAACTTTGATTTTACAAATGCCACCCTAATTTAAAAAGAACCTAATTCTTTATGTAGAATATACTTCAAGGGGATTCTGATAAATCTCTTGCCATCAATAAATACATGTCAAACACATTATATTACATCACCAACTTTTATAAAATCCATACTTAAAGAACCTAAAATATGTCTACCTACGACTACAGCTACTGCTACAACGGGCAGTATTATGCAAAAATGTCTCCAAATCAACATGCAGACAACCACCATATATGAATAAAAATATTTACTGGACACACACGCACAGATACATAAATGAATATACATTATCATCTGAATCACATGTAGACAAACTAGAATCCTGATACACTTACACACGAATTTACAAAACAAAAATACATGTAAAATCTGCATAATCAATCAACACAAAAAATAAAAATACTCAAATTTTTTCTCTTTCTTTTTTCTTTATATCTCATTCTCTGATGAAGCTTTAATAAAAATGAAATGTCAGACTTACAATACATTCTGTATTTTTTCTTATCCTCTTATTCTGTCAATTACAATCCATATTTGATCCCAATTTATATATATAACTTTAAGGTGACAAATCACTTGGATTTCAATCTTGGCTTGAAGCAAACAATTGATCTAGCTGTACTGATGTGATACAGCAAAACAGGCCTGTATGTAGAGGATTATATATATATATATATATATATAGCATAATGATGATCCACGTACACTGTCTTATATGTATAGGAAAAACTACTAAAAAGTTGTAAGTTTAAAAAGGTATTTTTTTGACAGTAGTTATTTATTTATATTATAATATATATATATATATATGTTTGATATTTCAGACTGGCCTTGGCCTTTCATCAGAAACAAATGATTTTAAAATTTAAACTAGAAGCATTCGCTGCGAGAGCGTTCGCCGCAAGATGTTTACATCACATGATGTAGAAAGCAAAAGAGTTTTTTAATATTTGTAAACATAAACCTATCTCTAATAATACTTTTAAATGTTGTTTTAAAGAAACTTTTTTTAAGTGTATCTAAAAAATGTTTAACTATTGAAATATTTATAAAGATTCAAAACACCTAAGTCCCTATTTAACCCTAGCCTATATGTATTTAATTTTAAAATCCAGTATTTTTCTTTCTTTCTGTGTGAGTATGTAGAACTAAAATTGGAATCTATCAATAAACATTTGCAGTTTTCTAATGTGTGTCCTGGTTGATTGAAGTGTTCAGCTATGGGTGAATAACAGTGTAACCCTGATATAAGAGAGTTGTCGAGACCGGATAAAAGTTCTCTTATATCCAGGTTTGGTTTATTTTATATACATTACCACAGGCTCTAATTTTGGATCAGAGAAAACCTCTCTTATATCCGAGTTTATCTTATATCAGGGTATCTTATATCCGGGTTATACTATATATATATATATATATATATATATATATATATATATATATAAACAGGCACATAAATTATTTATATTATTTATATTTGTACTATTCACGCATGAATGCATGAAAACACATATAATCAGTAAGTGCACATATATAGATGAGAGGCTACTAAAAAATTACTGTCCCAGGCCAATTCACCAAAATTCTCAGCCCAACCCACTTCCTAAAATTTAACCAAATTGATCAAAATTTATTTTTGAATCTCTTCTTACTTGGTACAAAATTTTGGCACTCCTCATACATGAACAAACTTGTAAGCACTAAGATTATGGATACATATATATATATATATATATATATATTTAAGTAAGGAAGATCAGTCAGTTATGCTATTATGGTTTCAACCTTTTTGACTTATGGCTTAACGGCTATAAATATATATATATATATATATATATATATATATATTTGAAGATATGGTTGGTGGTACAGAGTTTCATAACTGCCATAAAAACACAACAATTTTTATTACCACTCATGATAATTGTTAGAAAACAGAATAAAAAGCTGGGTGCCAGAATAAAGCAACACGTACCCACAAAATCCGAAATTTGAACTGCTCTTTGTCAGACAGGCTAACCAACGCAAACAGGTCTTTCATTGCAGAACACCTTATAAATAACCATAATTGTGCCGCTAATCTCATTGAGGACTCATTTTTTATTCTTAGCAGGTCCAACTCAAATTACCACCTTAAAGTGTTGGAGGCCATATATATTTCATCTTTAAAACCTTCATTATGTTAGCAGAAGGATCATATATTTGGCCTCCAACTAATTTACATTTTTTTTTCTTTACATATTGCTCATTATCCCATTTACTAATAATTATTTCTTTATTAACCTTGATTTAGATCTGTTGAGTGATGTTCAAAGCTGGTTAGCTAGCTTTTATTTTTAACTATTATCATGAGTGGTAATAAAAATTTAAAATTTTTTTATGGTGGATATATATACACACACACACACACACACACTCATGCATGTGATACGCATAATCAGTTGCTGTGCTAAATTTTACCTCTTTTCATATCTTGCATCAAAATACTGAGTGAGGTAAAATGTTTTTTATGGAAGTGGATATTTTTCACTCATTCTATTCAATATTTTCATCTGCAGGTCTTCAATCTCCTCTCTGAGTTAATAGGCTAATGTCTTGTCACTGTGTACCCGATGGGATGTGATTTTCGACGCATTCATCTCTACAGTTCAGTGAGCTGTGTTTTTTTTTTTTGACTGAAGACTTTCTTGACAGGTAAAAATATTATAAGTAATAAAAATAAATGCTGATGCAAAAGTCACCCATAACTTAATGCTATGAGCTACCAAAGGGTTACAATGACCCTTGGTTGATTTTTTACTAATATCTTGAGGTATCAAGAAAGATTTAACTGTTTGGTTAGGTATTTGTGTGTTAAGATCTCTTTTGTCTTGCGGAAAGAAGAATAGAAGGATAAAGAGAGAAAGCTCCATCATAATGAAAAATTATATGAACTCTTGTGCCAATTGTGTAAACTATACAAAGTATATGAACCGTGCAAAAATTGCTGCATGTCCTTTTATATATATATATATATATATATATATATATTTTAATCATATCACCCCGAGCAAGGTGGTATGATTAAAATATATATATTTTTTAATCATATCACCCCGAGCAAGGTGGTAATGCCACTGATGCGCAGGGGGCTACGTAAGAGTGAAAAGATTGGAAAAGAGAAAGCCGGAAACGACATGCTAGACAGGAAACAAGGGATGAGCCTCTTCACCTGTTCAATAGACGTGGGTGGAGTGTGAACCGGGCGATAGTTTAGTCTATCTACTCCAATTGAAAAAAAAAAGAACAAAGAGAAGAGTGAAAAGATTGGAAAAGAGAAAGCCGGAAACCACACCCTAAACAGGGAACAAGGGATGAGCCTCTTCACCTGTTCAATAGACGTGGGTGGAGTGTGAACCGGGCGATAGTTTAGTCTATCTACTCCAATTGAAAAAAAAAAAGAACAAAGAGAAGAGTGAAAAGATTGGAAAAGAGAAAGCCGGAAACCACACCCTAAACAGGGAACAAGGGATGAGCCTCTTCACCTGTTCAATAGACATGGGTGGAGTGTGAACCGGGCGATAGTTTAGTCTATCTACTCCAATTGAAAAAAAAAGAAAAAAAGAGAAGAGTGAAAAGATTGGAAAAGAGAAAGCTGGAAACCACATCCTAAACAGGGAACAAGGGATGAGCCTCTTCACCTGTTCAATAGACGTATCCATCAGGGGGAATGACATTGATGAATATCATCTTCAAACAGAGGACTTCCTTCTGTGCCTGTTTGATTTTAGTTTCCCTGACTTGTAATTGGCCTTTTGGGGACCTCTTTTTGCTCATGACCATGTATTTGGTTTTCTTGAAGTTGATATTTAGCCCTTTCTCTTCACTTTCTCTTCTGTAGGAGGTTCTGTATTTTTCTTTCCGTATTTGCAATCAGCACAGTATCATCTGTGTGTCTTATATTGTTCAGACTGTGGCCACCAATGATGAATCATGGGAGGATTTCTAACTCTCTCAGAATTATTTCACTGCACAGGTTGAATAGATTCAGTGAGAAGACATCTTGATAACTCTAATGTCTTTTCCGGATATGTCAAGGTTGTCAAGCATCTCTAACAAGTCTTTGTAGCATATTTTGTCAAATGCCTTTATGTAATCTATCTAGATGGATTGTATGCAAAATAAAATTTCCAAAATTCATTTGAGCTTTGCAGAATTTTGGTAAAGACATTAATCTTGTCACTGCAACTTCGTTGAGTATAAAAAGTAGGATAGAGAAAATTCACTTGTACTGAATTTGCTAAATCTTACTTGGTTTATTTTGGGTTCAAATCCTACTGATGCAAAAGTCATCATCACTAGCATTTTATAGATTTTGACTAATATTTTTTAACTAAACCTTCTATTCTATTCCAATTTGATTTCTAATTCTTTCATCTAGAACTTTTGACTATCTTAATACCTCAAGTTATGAAATGACATTTCATGCATTATTCTGATTCTATCATGCCCACTGCTTTGTTGTGTGTGTGTGTGTGTGTGTGTGTGTGTGTGTGTGTGTGTGTGTGTGTTCTATTAAAAATGGTGGAGGAACAAAGAAGAAATGACGGAGGTTTAGGAAATAAATAATTGTATTAACAAAAAATAATACAAGTGGTAAATTGGTGTGGAATATAATATCTCTTGTTGAGAGAAAGAGATAAGTAGAGCCATAAAAGTCTTTTGTAAGGTAGGAGAGGGAGATTGAGTTGTGAATTGTGTGGCCTTTAGTGGGTGTCACTGGAGATGGGAGGTCCATGTCAGTGAGTGTTGTGAATCATGGCTGGTGTGCTAGCTCAGGGGTTTTCAAACTTTTTGACTTATGGACCCCTTTATATTTCAAGTTTTAAACGCTTATGAAATTTATACATAAATTTTTACTAAAAATAGCTTATAGTTTTGCATTAGCGTAGTAAAAACTGGTTTTAAGCTTACTTTAAATTGATAAATTTAAATTTTCATTTGATAACATTAATAAGTAAAATAAATATCCAGACATTGAAAAGTTATACTTTGAATTTCATGTGATGAGTTAATCCACACACCCCTTATCTTATCCTTACAAATCCCCTGTGATCCGCGGACCACAGTTCAAAAAAACCCCTGTGCTAGCTGACTGCCTAAAAAAATCCCTTTGATGGGTTTTTATATCCTTTCTGACTCAGGTCAGCTTCAATTTTTCTTTGTTTCTTTAACTGGGAGTGGTTGCTATTGGTTAAAATTCTGGATTGTATTTTTTCTTGAGTATGTAACTGAAACAGAAGCTATGTGGAAAGCCTATGTGTAGTTAACAAAGTGTTTAGTTCAGCCTTGGGTTTCAGAGTGTTCCCATCCTGCCATTGGTGGAAATTTGTATAACATTGTGGTGATACCACCAACCGAGCAAACCGGATGTTGGCGATATGCTGACCAGAGAGTGAATGAATAAAAATCACCCCTGCTCAAGTGGATTCGCGCAGATGTTCCAGTTGAAAAATAAAAATTAATCAAATATCAAATTACCATTTTTTTATTTACCAGCCAATGAGAAGCCTGGAATCAAATACAAGGATGAAATTCAAAACTAGCTGCGTTTGATTCAAAATGCCGATATAAAAAGCGAAAACACAAACACTTCGTCAGACAGTCAGGACTTGAGGAAAGGAGTGTAATTATTTTCTCCCTTGACCTAAGTCGAGTGGCTACTATGCTTGCCTCTTTCTTCCTTCCCTGTCTCATAAGCACTATTCTGACCTTTTACTTTCTCCCTGTTCTCAAAAGTACTAACCAACCTTTTCAAAGACATTTCTCATAAGTACTTATTGACCTGGGAATCGGCAACTTGGAAATGAACATTAATTCCACGACTAAGCCTTTTACCCTTTCAGCATTATATCTTCAATGAACATTCTTTTATCCCTTTCAGCTCATTATTATTTTGCCATGAACTCTCTCTAACTTCCGTTGGACCTTTATTTCAAGTATTGTTTGAATTGTAAAACATAATTGCTATATATATATATATATATATATATATATATATATATATATATAAATGTTATTTTATACTCAAAATTGCCTTTCTTGAATTTATAATCATTTTTGAATTATAGTGGGCTATCTTCCCACAAGGCCAAATTCCGTTAACCTGCTATAGAATCCTACTACAACTAGAAAAGGAATAAGAGATACCCGCTATAACATAAATTCTGGTTTTAGGAAGATTGTAAGAAATATATATATATATATATATTCTCTACAAAAAACCAATGTAGTGTACCAATTTACATGCCCATTCAGAGATTGCATCTCTGATAATAATCAAAAACCTAGTACATATATTGGTTTTACTACAACCACGCTCTCCTGTAGACTTACATGTCATCTTTCTGATCAGAGTACTATTAAACAACATTTCTCTGAAAAACAGAAACATGTAGGTAATATCAGACAGATTTTGGTCAACAATACGGTGATCCTTACTCATACACACAGTAAGAGGAACCTGCAGAAATTGGAGGCCATGTACATCAAATCAAAACAACCAACACTCAATAAAATCAACTTTAAAACAGGAAATAACATATTACATTGCATTTGACTACACGGTTTTGTTGTCATTTCGTGCTATCCCGCGGTGTGACGTCATAAAACCGCATCGCAAACTTAAGAACTGTGTTTATTATTTTTGGTAACTATTGTCGTTGACAAGCGGAGTTTTATGTCAACACAAAATAATATCGTCGGTGATGGTGGATTTTATAATATTTCAGTTTAAACAACCTCTCTGAAGATGGCTCATGTGAGCTGAAAGCTTAGAAGAAAACCAATAAATAATTATCCAAATGTTGGAGAATTTTTGTCTTTATTTTCAACTGAAATTAAAGCAAAAATATGACGTTTAGAATGGCTCATGATTGAACATAATAGACATTCATTGTCTCTTATATTTAACAGTGTGTATATATATATATATATATATATATATAGGCATATTTCTGCAGATATGTTACTTTCAAACATGTTTGCTTGAATGATATTGACAAGTCTGAAAAAGTTAATAAATAATTTGATAGACAGAACATCAATATTGTGTTTGTGTGATTAAGTTATATACCTGATATCCATGAAATTGAATGCTGGTCTCAAGTGTCATCTAAGGAGTCATAGATGCCAAAGAGAGATGGAAGCAATCACAAGTGATGCAAGGGTTGAGGAGGCAGTAAGATGTGGAAATTTTCATATCAATAAGTACCTGGCCTCATGACTTTTTAATAAATCTTGTTAAAACAAGTTTTTTTTGCAAACTTCTATCAAGTAATTGCTATACAGTCAGAAATATTTACTTTTTAATGCATAAAATAACTGATGTGGGAGTGAAGGAGTAGTGGTAAATTCAGTGGATCATGATAATAAGAACTGAAACCTTGCCTATGTATACTGGGTTCAAATAGAGTTTATATAAAAAGACAATTGTGATTATTTTTTTCATTATTTCCCACTTAAAACCGTATTTACACTCTCATAAAATTCAATTGAATAAATGTCTTGATATTGTTGTTTAATTAATCATAATTGCAATATCATAGGTCATATAAACAGCCTGTATTATAATAAAGTTTTGTGCTTTTCTATCATAAAATTATTTCTCATGGATTACTATCTTCTATATATATATATATATATATATATATATATATAGTAAAGTTTTGTAATTTGCTTGAAGCATTGTGTAAAATAGTTGCATGGGTTATGTCTTGAAGGCTGTCACAATGCATTGAGTGAAATAAAGGAAGGTAAGGAAGTGTTTGTATGACCTATTTATTAAACATTAACATTTCGAAATTAAAATCTCATCTTCAGAATGGCAGAGAAGCTTTTGACTGTCCGAACTTCATATAATTCATTCAGTAATGAATTGATACACTGGTGTGTATTTACATGGTGTATATAACACGCCAAAATCTACCTTCCTTCACAGAGTGTCCATAGCTTAGTGGTAGAATTGCCGACTGAAGTCAATTCGATTGAGTTTCAGTCCTAGCTAGAAGCAATCAAATATCTAACCGTACTGATAAGCTGTGATACAGCAAAACATGACTGTCTGTGGATGACTATTTATGCTCTCACTTGTCAATTAAGCACTATGGAGAAATGGTGAACTTTAACAGCAGTAGCTACTCACTGCTAATTATGCATCGTTCATTCAGTAATGAATTTGAACACTCTCAGCGACTGGCATGTGATACAGAGAAACAGGACAGTCTGCAGATGACATATATATATATATATATATATATATATATATATATATATATTAACTGGATATTTGGGCAGTAATCTTTCTTTTAAACAAGTTTCATTAAAAACAACTGACAAAGAATATTCTTATTCATTTTTTATTTAATTTTTCTAGTATTCTTACATGTTTCCCTTTTCTGGATATAAGGAATGTAGATATGTTCCATAATTTTTGAAATTCCATGTGCTTTCAGCCATTTCCCTGGCCATTTTTTAAGGGATGTTATTTTTCCCATGTTTTATCCTCATGTTTTGACTTTAACATAATTTTTATTTTTATTTTTTTCATTTTTTATTTTTTTAATCGTGTCACCCCAAGCAAGGCATTCCACTGCCACTATAGTGCAGGGGCTTACATAGAGGGATTGGGTATAGGAAATGTCAGAAGGAGGGTGATAGACGACTTAGGATGTACATAGGGAGAGAGTTGGAGAGAATGGGAGTGAGTTAGTGTGTTAGGAGGTGTCTATTGACCTTACATTTAAACTCCTGGAGGTTGTAGCCGTCGGGGAAGTAAGCATGCGGTAGGGAATTCCACAGGCAGGAAGTGCGAGGAAAGTAGCTGTTGGAGTAGAAATTGCGGTTACATTTCATCGGTTTCACTGTAAAAGGGTGGGACCTAGTTACCAATCTAGTATCTTATGCAAATTCACATCTAGGGGCACCAGTGATTTAAGTTCATCAGAGCAGAAGCTATGAAAGTATTTATAGAAGAAACACAGGGATGCCACGTCACGCCGGTGAGAGAGAGACTGCAGACGGTCAGCCAAGTCGGTACCAATCACATTACAGATTCTTTGCTGTATTTTGTCAAGAACCTCGAGGAGAATAGAAGAGAATAGAATGACCAGATGTGGCAGCAGTACTCAATACAGAGGCGGATGGTGGATTTATATAATTGCAGGATAGATTCAGGCGGAAAGAATTTCCGGGCTCTGCACAGAGAGCCAACTTTCATAGCTGCGGATTTAACAATGGATTCGACGTCGTCATTCCACTTGAGGTTCGCTGAGAGTGTCAGGCCAAGCAAGCGTAGTGATTTACTCTCTGGGAGGCAAGCCTGTTCCATGCTAATGGGAGGGAGGTGCAGTTGTCTGTGGTGGTTAATTGACAGCAACTTCATTTTGGAAGAATTGAATTTTACGAGCCATTTCTTACCCCAATCCACCACGGATTGGAGGTCCTTCTCAAGCTCGGCAGCGAGGTTCGCCTTGTCACTAACACCAGATTTTTGATCAAGGTGAGAGTAAACTGTGGTATCATCAGCGTACATGCCTACTTGTGATCTTATGGTATCGGGGAGATCATTGATATAGATTAGAAAGAGCGTAGGACCTAGGATAGAGCCCTGGGGTACACCCACGTTTGTAGAGTAGTTCTGGGAGGCATGTCCGTTTAATACCACCTTCAGTGTGCAGTTAGAGAGGAATGACCAGATTAAGTCCAACAAAAGTCCAGTTATGCCATAGCTTCGCAGTTTCTGTAGAAGGCCGGCATGCCATACTCTGTCAAATGCTTTAGAGATATCCAAGGCGACGGTTCGGGCTTCACCATTCTTGTCAAGAGCCTGGTATATATACTCGGTAATGGTCGTTAGCATATCAGCAGTGGACCTTGTGAAGCGGAAGCCATACTGTTTGTCTGAGAGAAGCCCATGGGCTGTGAGATGCTGAACGACCTCGGCATTGATAATGGCTTCGAACACTTTGCCGAAGATCGGAAGAAGGCTGATGGGGTGGTAATTTGCGGGGTCCGATGGTTCACCAGTGTTCTTGAATATTGGAACCACAGAAGAAGATTTCCAACAGGCAGGAAAGCAGGAGGAAGATAGGCAGAGGTTGTAGAGCTTAGAAAGGATAGTGGAGAGTTCAAGGGCACAATTCTTCAAAACTATGATTGGGATTCCATCCCCACCACTTGCTTTGTGAGGGTCCAGTTTTGAGATTATGCTAGAAATCAGCGAGGGCGTGATGTGGATGTCATTCAATTGGGCCTCAGTTCTAGATGGGAAATCGGGTGTATGGATTCCAGACGAATCCAGAGTGGAATTGGTTGAGAATCTACGAGCAAAGCATTCAGCTTTGTCCGCTGAGGAGGTGAGGACCTCAAACTCGTTTATTAGTGGGGTATTGAGGACTTACTCTTGCTAAGCACGCGTTTGCAGAGATGCCAGTAGTCTTTGGTACCGAACTTGGAGGATGCTATGCGCTGCTTTATCCTGGCAGCAAACAGCATCTTAGCTTCGTTAAGTATCTTTTTACACTTATTACGAGCTGAGGCGAAAAGGCACCTGTTTTGGTCCGACACATGGCTACGATAAAGCCAGAAGAAGTGATTCCAGTGGGCAATGGTGGCCGAGCAAGCGGGCATGAACTAGGGAGACAAATGGGATTTAAGCTGAAATTTCCTGGCAGGGATGAATGCATCGATGCCAGCCTTAACCCAGGAGGAGACCTCTGATGCACAGTCTTCGATGGGAAGACTAAAAACATTGTTCCAAGGGACGTCGCAGAGGGAGTCACAGAACGAATCCCAGTCTGCTCTTTGATAGCAGTAGGATATTCTGTTGGTCTGGGTTTCTTGGGTAGGGGTGGAGTGGAATGAG
Organism: Ascarosepion bandense; assembly: GCA_037127315.1. NCBI lineage: Eukaryota > Metazoa > Mollusca > Cephalopoda > Sepiida > Sepiidae > Ascarosepion > Ascarosepion bandense. Next base: position 2,962,542 of record JBBBDQ010000238.1, on the reverse strand, counting down.
ATGTTGACAGAAACTACGGCGTGGTCAGAGTTTCCGAGAGGGCAGAGCTGTCTGGTGGAGCAAGAATTTGGGGTGGAAGTGAAGCAGAGGTCTTGTAGCAAGTCCCTTCCATTAGGGCTATTGGAGAAATGCATGGGAAAGTCCACCACTTGCGTAAGGGATTGGGAGATCGAAAAATTAAAGGTGTGGACACCAGCAGGGTCGGTTACAGAGTTTTTCAGCCACTTGAGTGGTGGGTGTTAAAGTTGCCAAACGTGAAAATATGGGCAGATGGGTGCGAAGAAATGGCCTTGTTGATATTGTCAGAGATGCTGTCAAGTACCGAACAGTCAGAGGAGGAGGGGGAGTGGTAGAGGAAGAAGAGATAGCTTACAGAGCTTAGAAGTGAGAGATGGAAGCACATGAAAGACTGGTCCAGGGATTCGAGAGATGTTACACTAGACATATACACCAAGCCCATGCATATGGACGTTGGAGTCCAACCTGAAGAGAGGAAGGTAACCAGGAACATGGAACTCAGAGGAGGGGATAGACGGTTCAAGGTTAGTTTCACATAGGGCTAAGATATCAGGGGAGTTAGTTTGGAGGAATGCTTCTATGCTATAAAAGTTTGTGCGGATACCGTGTATGTTAGTGAAAGAGACACAGAGAGGTTTGGGCGTTTTCTGAGTAGCTGGTTTGATTTTGGTATTTTGTTTATTCTTTTTCACGGTGTTTTGGTTGAGGAGAGAGGACTAGGGCAGAATCAGTTGGTTACTATTTGCAGCCTGTGAGGAATAGAGACTGGCGCAGCCTGCAGCATAATGTGGCCTCGGGGTTGCCCACCGGAGGTTCATGAAGGGACGCCTATCCATGTGCGATATGGCACTACAGGAACCCCGATATTATTCAACTGTTGATCAGAGCAGCCTCTCAAGACGCTACGCAAGAGTTCGGGCTCCTAATTACCAGTTGGAAGCAGCAACCAGAAAACTGCCAACCCGGTACCCTCAGAATGGAGAGACATTGCCACCACACTCACTAACAGCAAAGAGCTTCCAATTGAACTACCACTAAGACCGAAGGAGAAGGTAGAAGGACCGGGAACCCGTTCCTAAACAAGAAACAAGGTGATCACCTCTACTCCTGTTCAATAAAAGGGGTGGAGTGTGACACCAGGTGATAGTAGGTACTATCTACTCTAATTTGGGAAAAAAAAAAGAAAAAAGTGGTGAGTTAACTAAGTTTTAACTGAGTTAAAGTCCAAAGAAATTTCTTTGAAAATATAAAAATAAATAAATAAAAACCCCAAAGCAGAGAAGCTAAATATTTTTTTTTTCCAAATGAAGCATGAAAGCCAAAAAGTGAGAAAGAAAGAAAAAAATACAGATTTAAGAAACAATTCATACTCACCACGCAGTTTCACACAGGAAATTTGAATTAAGAAAGTTCCACTATCTTCAACTCTTGCTTTTCCCAAAAATTAAGATCAGTTAAGCTGCTTGGTAAATATGTTTGTGTGTAAAAAAATTAAGATATAACTAAATATATTTGAAAAGACAATATTAATAAAAAGAATAACAAAAAGATAAATAATGTGGAGATGAATATACCACTCCAGAATGACTTGAACTCATCCAAATAGCATATATACTGATGCTGAGAATCGTCAGCAGAGTTAGCTAGGAGAGTTAGCCTGCCTTATATCCTTACTACAGAATTCAGTAAGACTATGTCTACTCCAAGCAACATCATATTTCATGATTGTGTTATGACAGTAGTAGTGAGGATTTGAATTCAAAGGAAAAAGAAAAAAAAACCTTTTCATCCTTGTTAATGACTACTTATATGAACATAATACACTATAGAAGAATTGAAGATAATTATTCAGTAGCAGCAAGAATTCCAGAAGACATTATTGCAACAAATGCAGCAGGAGTGGATTGAATATCAAGAACCCCTAAAAACAATCCTGGAATAGTAAGGAACAGGCAATGTGTCAATTTCATTTTTGCCAGACTCAGCTGCTAACTCAATTAAGGAATTTAATTACATCCCAGAAGGAAACATTACATTCCCATTGTACTCCAGAAGGTACAAAGCCATTTTCAGAAAAGAAGGTCAAGGATGGTCAGATGAAAAGAAAGTATGTCTTCTGTTACAAAAATTGTGCCCCACTGAGCATGAAGAATATCTGATTTTCATTTTGCCGAATACTCCAGAAAAAGTGTCATTTAATGAAACCCTGGAAATACTATCAAAACTTTTTGATAAAAAGAATTCACTTTTTCATATACTCTGGAAGTACATGAACCTTACTAAGGATGAAGATGAAAATTTTGTCACATGGTGAAATTAACCATGTGTGTGAAAAATTTAAATTGGACGAACTATCTCCAGACAGATTTAAATGTCTAATCTTCATGAAACATCTAACAAGAAGCAACAATGTGGGAATATGCTCCTGAATCTGTGCAAAACTTGAACAGAACTCAAAGTTAACAATATAGACTGTCACTAAAGAGTGCCAAGAAATTGTCAACTTATAGTGCATGCAGTGAAAATCAAAGAAAATGGCATGTCAGAAGTAAAAATAGTTAAAAAAATGACAGTATTATCAAAAGAAAAATCCCAAATAAAAATACCGTTAAACAACCCATGCTATGTCTGCAGTATGCTTCATTTCAGAAAGAACTGTCCATTTAAAACTGAAAAATGTTTTAATTGTGGAAAAACAGGTCACAAATGAAGCTATTGCATGTTGAAAAGTAAAAAATGCACAAATTAACTTGCTGAAAAAAAAAAGCTGGAAAGTTCAAATAATAGAAAATTTGCCTCAGTAAAAATGAATAAATGCTATGTTAAGATTTCAATTGGACACTGATAGTGATATTACAATTATTGATGAGCAAACTTGGAACAAAATTGGAAAGCCTTACTTGAAAAAGAAACAACAAAGTTGCAAGAAGAATATTGGGCAAGAAATTTATTTTTGGGGGATAAAAACATGTAATATCACTCTTGAAGGTAAAAATTAAAAAAAAAACAGATGTCTATATATTAAAAATTCCAACTCAAATTTACTAGGCATTAATTGGCTAGAATTATTTTTGCTATGGAATTGGCCAATTAATTTTTTCTGTAGAAAAATTAACTGTCTTTCAGAAAAAGATTACAATTAAAGAAACACTGAGTAAACTAAAAAATAATAAAACTCAGAATTGATGTTTGCAAGAAAAATTAAATTGGTATTCAACAAGTTGTTACCAAGTCAAAAAAAGAATAAAAACAGAGAGCAAAAAGGACACTAAATTTTTCAAATGAGGTGAAAATGTGTTTTTAGTGTATATAAAAATGGAAAAGAAATGAGGGAAAATGGTATAATAAATGTTATGACTTGGAAAGATGATATATAAAAGGATATATATGGTAAAAGGAAAAAGTTGGAAATGCAAAAGTCATTGCAATCAGTTAAAGAAAAGGTTTACTGAAGAAAGGCTCTATGCAAATATTGTATGATACTTCTGATGTACCAACCCCACAAGAATTTGTTGAATGAACAAGTATGATTACCAGAAAAAACAAATGTACAGAAAAACTAGAGGTTGACCCAAAATGTAAAAAATAGGAAGTTTAATATGTTGATGAACTTGCCAGAAAGAGGAGTAGGTGAATACTAATAAAATAAAATATTTACTAATAAAAGAAATCTGAAAAGCAGGATGTTGTAGAGTAAGTAATACACCCCCAGTATCACAAATGAATTAAGCTAGACACCTTAAATAAAGAACTCCAAGTGAGTCAAAAACACCTAATGGAATCAGTTAAGAGTATTGCTAACAGATATCATGCTGAGTAGCCGAAGGAAGACTTAATATTGTAACCACTAGAAACAAGTTATAACAGTAACCCTTTACACACATCTCTCTTTTTATATTAACTGTTGTAAATAAACAATTGCTTTATGTTTCAATTTCACACAGAAAAAGTTTCTGTTTGATTGTGCTCTCAAATAATCTATAGAAGTAGGCTAAATGTAATAAATGAAATAATATAAAAATATCTCTTAAATAAATGGAAACGTATCACCTACTTATCATTTTCTTAAAGCCTCACTAAAATTAACACTGGCATTCTTAAGGACAGGTCAGTCAGCTATTGCTGAAACTAAATAATGGGTGAGCTATGGAAGAAAGGAACATTCTTGTGTTTATATTTCCCCCATTTTATATCCATGATATAATAATGCCGTATTTCATGGATGGAATGGAATAGCTGAATAAAAAAGAATGACAAATATACTTTATCTCAGAGCTCGTTTTCTGCCACTAAGTCATACCCAAAATTATATATACATATTTAAAATATAATACAAGCAATGTGAAAAGGAAATGAAAAGATAGGGTCTTACTTGTAATAATCCTCAATGGGAATTGGAGCTACCAAAGATTCTTCTGTGTTTCTAATGAAGCCATATTTAGGATTCCAGATTCGAGTGGGCTGAATTTATCTGCTATGGTACTAATGAGGACATACTTTACAAACTGGAAAACAGCGAGACATGGGTTTTTCCCAAATTGAGGACTGCAAGTCAGAGATAGTTTCTATATATGGTGTAGATATATTTCCATATTTCCAGTATGGGCTTATAAGTTACACCACATGGCAGCTAGCTGAGGAAGATAGTTTTAGTATGGGCCCAGGCTAAAAAACAACTGCCTGGTTTGACTCCTGAATGCTTACTGATGAAGTGGCCACTTTCATCACTCTATGAAGTGATATCACTAAGCAGTCTTCACATTACTTCATCTCAACCAAAGGAGATAATCACCTTTTGTATTCCTACACAAATACTTGGATAAGCCAAACAAAAAATCAAACACTCTGTACTAAAGTGAAGAACAATCCTACATTCACCCCACTCCCCAACCACAATGTAAACCCAGAAAAAGAGGACTTCAATGTCAGCTCTCTCTTTTTCCTTAGAAAGTGGGACAAGATGGTCTTACAGTGAAAGAACTAATCAGGATGACAGCTGACTGTAAAGAAGAAAGAGTCTCATGCTCTCTCTGTGTCTTTTTTTTTTTACAGTAAGATTCACCCTTCACAAAGACTGGGAGCCACTTAAGGTAGAGTGCTATGTTAGGAGTCAGTTTGTGTGGATAGAAGTGGAATATAATGGTTAACTTTAGTCTTGAACAGGTTAAGTTGGTTCCACAGAGTAGCAGTTTGTGCAAAAAAGTTGTTTGAGTGGAACTTACTTCTCATTGATGGAATACAGGGGAGAATGTGGGTGGTTTGCTACTGTGTAAGTAGCATGATGGGTCTTGGCCATGAAGGTTTGAATTGGTGGGAGCAGGGATTTACATTCATCTGACCACTTTTTGTGTGAATAGAGATAGCATAGTAAGAGGCTTGACACACCTGGCCTGTGGGAGAGAGGTTAGAGGTTGGAGAATAATTTGTCATCCACAAGGGCTTGGAGATGCTGATACTTTTGGACTATCAAGACTAGAGAGTGTGATATTGGCAGCTCCTGCCCAAATATGATAACTGCTTCATTTTAGGCCTGATCTGGCTCTTATAAAGGTAAAGGATAGCAGGAGGAGTCAGGTACTTACTGGAGTGGTACAGGGAACCAACCATTTTTCCAGCATCTTTAGCAATGGATCGTATCTACAATCCTGAATAGAATGCCACCTAGTTGGCATCCTCTCAGACAAGGTGAGGTAACATTTGTGTGTGCATTAATTAAAATTGTTTACAATATGCTAAATCAAAGAAAAAAATTAAGCCAAAATGAATTCACTGTAAATGATATGTATGTTCTAAATGATATAAAGCACAATTAGAGTTGTTATTCTTTTTGTAAAAATTATTTGTTCATTCTTCCTTTACAAATATAAAATGTATCTATCTATATGTTTGTCATATGACAGTGTTTTAATGTTGGGAATATACTTTTGTCATTATGAATAATATGTTTTGTCATTTTTGGTCATCCATACTTCAGCAGTTATAAAGCATTATGGGTAAAAAAAAAATAATTCCAAACTCTTACCTGACTTTTGAGCTGAGTTTAGTATGTAACCTAGACACACTATATTTTTAAGTAAAAAGTAAGTATGTTTTTCAAAATGCAATTAAGTAAATATTAAATTTACAAAGTTTTGTCAAATCTTTTGTTAAAATACTGAGTTTATTTAATTTTTTTTGTTGGCAGACATAGGTCTGTTGAAGGAAAAAGAGTAAAAAGACAGAACTCAAATTAAAGAAATAAAAAAAGTATTTAAATTTTTGTAAAAATAAATGAGTAACAGCATAGATTTTAATTTATTACTTATTGCTAGCATTTATTTTTAACATATTACTGATTTTATCAATTATGACTTCTGTTACTTCCAGAAACTAGTGACTTTTTTTCAAACCAATTTGACTTAGACTTTCACTTTAAACCGGATATAAGAGAAATTCTCTCTGGTTCAAAATTAGAGCCTGTGGTAATATATATAAAATAGACCAAACTCGGATATAAGAGAACATTTATCCGGTCCCACCAACTCTCTTATATCAGGAACAAAAAAGTTGACACTATAAAAAAAAAAAGACGGCTGAAAATCTGTTTTGTTTTCAGTACATTGAAGTATTTTTTATGATTATGCTGTTACAATTAAAACAAAATTTAAAACTTTGAAGAGGATAGATTACAACACATTTTTTTAAATAAAAAGTAAGTAACTGTGTGTGATTAGAAAACCATTCCTAAAACAGTTTTTGGCAACAAATTACTTTAAGTACGCAAAAAAGTAATTTTTCTTTTTATACGGTTTTATTTGAAATTTTGGATATATTTTTATTTTTACAAAATATGTGTGGTGTATCTTCTTGCTTCATCAGACTTGGTTGGATATCGAACAAAAACTGCAAAAGAAAAAAAAAACTTTTTTGTGCGCTGCAAAGAAATGGTAGACTTTTTTAAACAGCGAACACAGAAAAAAACATTAAAGCATTAGTAATAATAAAAAAAGAAAAGTGAATAAGATTGGCTAGGTTATGTTATTGCTATTTCTCGAGAGATAAAACACCAAAAATGATAATTAAATGGTAAAAATTTAAAGTTAAGTTCTAATTAAAACCATTCATTAGTTCATTGAAGATATTAATTCCTTGTTATATAAATTAAATTAAGTTTTATTGCTAGAAGATAAGTAAAGTTATAATAATTTTTTATAGCTTAAGCCTGAATACCAGAGAAATGAATGTTTCTTTTTTTTTTTAATCCGAAATGATGAAAAAAAAAAATTGTCAACCCATTTAAAAAAAAAAAAAGAAAATCAGGAAATTATTCAATTTAATCGAAATTTTCATCACTTAATGAATGAATTGTAGCTTATTTTATTAGAACACTTTGTTGTGTAAATAAAATATTGGGAGGTGGGCAATTCGATATCTCGTGTGTACTTTTTAATTGGGAGGAATCACGAATTTTTTTTTTTTTACAGTTATAAAAAAGTACTTGAAGATATTTCAATCAAAATTATGCATTATCAAGTCATCTGTGAACATAAAAATTCATTCTGAACCTTACTAAAAATAAAAATGAAAGTTGATGTTTGCATAATTTTTTTTTTTTTTTACATTGAAAAAAGTATACACATTAATTTACTAAACTAACTAAACTTGTAATTTTTCAGTGCGATTTAGAAATTTATCCGTTTGTAATGTTTGAAAAATCGACAAATGTAAGTTTTAATACCATTTTTGAGTGTATACCTTTTTTAAAAGATTTTAAAAAATTCTTTTCCATTTTTACAAGTGTTAAATTTTGTGCAGAAGTTCAAAACGCGAAAAATTCAGTATTACTTCCTTGATGACTTTCTATTGGAAGAACTGTTGCAAATTTCTATTAAACTGCAACAAAGAAAAAAGTGTTATACTCTGCTGCAATTAGATCTCTTTCTGATTTATACATCATGCTGACTGGATGTGAATGTCATGAAGGCAGAAAAGAAAACAAAAAAACGTTTTTTGTGCATAGTCTCTGAGCTTCACATCATGTCCACGATGCAAGTCCCCATAATGAAGATGATACTAGCCAATTGTGAATGTTCCTGCCAGAAAAGATTATGTCCCTGGGGACTGGCAGATCTGATTAAAAGCAGGCCACTCATAATGACCACCAGCAGTTACAGGCTATCAGCCCACCTGCTGACTTACATGGTGCTGCCGCTGTTGCTACCATGACCACTCTTCTCAATGCGACTGTTACCACTAGAAATAACAACACAAGAAATCAGTTAACTCCCCAGCACCTTTATACCTAATTGCCATCTTGGCGATATGCAACAAAAGAAGGGCAAGAGAAAAAGTGAGGAAAATTGGTGAATGGTGTAAGGGAATCTCTTGAAGTTGATGCATTGTGAACTGCTGTTATATGTTGTTATCTTTATCTCCTTACTGGCTTGTCTGTTCTAAAAACCTTGCTTAAATACACTCAAGGGATCAGGAAGCGTGTTTTTTTTATTGTCAGCAGGAACACAACTTGTTGGTTGGAAAATGTTAAATATTTATTTTGAAAGAATTAATTTATTAACTAAAAGGATTTGTGAATCCTCCAACCTGGAAACCATTTTATTGTCATTTGATGATTGACTGTCTTGGTGTTTATTTCTGTCTTCACTCCACACTGTAATATGATAATTCAGTTGTGTTGCTTGTTTTGGTATAATTAAAAGATAACACAAACTTGAATTAATGATGTTTATTTTTGGTATAAAACTTTAGGTTTTTACATCAAGTTACAACCTTCAAATTTTGTGTGGATACAGGAGCAGACTAGCTAAATTCTCTTCACTGTGGGATGCTAGTAGTAAACGGGCCTATCCCTTCTGGACTCTAGTGGTCAACTGACTAGCGTCTTTCCCTTTTCAAATCTCCTACACAAAACTACTGTCCTTAACTCCTACTTTTTACTGCTACTCTTACTCCTACCAAAAGAAACAGTTCCTTATTTTGCTGCCTAATTTTGAATTCTTGGCATCAGTGTGTCTATCTTCTTCTATTTTTAGAATACTCGCCATTTTATAAATCATAACAGTAATTCTTAAAAAAAATTGTTGGGTGCAAATATTTTATGACATCAAACATGTTTTTGTTTAATTTTTTACAAGCATGTTTTATGAGTCAATATTACAGTACAAAATTACAGCTGTTAACCTATGACATCACAGGTTACAGTGCATAACTAAACATTATTTTCATTATGTTTTAAGTAAAATGTTAGCATTACATTTACAAAATCCAGTTAATTAATCCTCAGATTCATAAATTGACTTTGAAACACATCTCTAAGAGAAGTGTTAAAATTTCCTAAAACCAGATCATCTTCTGATTGATGTTACACAAATCTCCACCACTAACCAGATGTGAACATTCCAAAACCCAAGGCTGAACTAAAAACTTTGCACATAAGCTCTGCATATAGCTTCTGTTTCATTTGCATACTAAAAAAAAAAAAAATACAATCTAGACTTTTCACTAATAGCACCCACTCCTGCTCAAAGAAACAAGAAAAATTGAAGCCAATCTGAGCCTAAGAGAAGGATATCAAAACTCATCAAAGAGACTTCTTTGGCAGTGGTTGGCAGACCATCTATGATTCACAACGCTCACCTTAATAGACCTCCCATCTCCATAAAGCACCTGCTAAAGTCTGTCGCCACAGTAAGTCACAACTCACCCTCCCTCTCCTACTGTATGTCTCTGGGGATGATTTTTATGACTCTACTTATCTCTTTCTTTTAACCAGAGACATTCACACTGATTTACTACTTTTATTCTTTCGTTAATACAGTTATTTATTTCCTAAACATCCATTGTTTTCTTTGTTTTACCACCATACACTTAATATAACACAAGTATTGTTTTTAATAGATTTTAAAATTTTTGGCTTACAGTGTCAAGTGATTTGCAAATGCTTATGTGTGTATTTTGATGTGTAAAACACACATCGAAATACACACACACACACACATATATATATATATTAAAATAGAGCATATTTAGTGTTAGGGTTTTCATCTTGGGTTTTTTTTCTTTCTTACGAGTGCTTGACTTTTTCTTCATGTACTTCATTTGTTTCTTTTTTACTTCCTCTTCTTTTCCCTCTGAGTTTGTTCTCGGTGGGTTCTACAAGATGATTTAAATTATAGCTTAATTAATACTAGTTTTAGCAGAGTTCTGTTACTATTGGTATTGTTATTACTATAGTTAATATTATATATATATATATAGAGAGAGAGATAGTCATCTGTTGACAGATCTGTTTTGCTGTATCACAGCTCATCAGTACAGTTAGACATCCGATTGCTTTTTACCCAGGATTGAAACCTGACTGAATTGGCATCAGTCAGTGATTCCACTTCTGAGCTAGGGGTGCTCGATAGAAGGAGGCAGACTTTTAGCGTGTACCATGTATTCATATGCCAGTAGTGAGAGTGTTCTAATTCATTACTGAATGAACGATGTGTAGATACTAGAATAGCTACTGTTTTTTCAAAGTCTACTGTAGGGATTAAATAAAAATACGAATAAAATAAAAAACACTAAATAAAATAAAAACTACAAAATAAAATAAAAATTAAAAATCTCCCAGGAGTCCTCTGACAGGAAAGACAATTGACACATGTACAAAAAGAGAGGCCTCCTGGTGCCAAAAATAAACTCAATCTCTTTCTCTGTTGGACTTTGGATGGTAAAGACGTGCCAAACTGTTTGGGAAGGAATTTCCCCAACAAGAGGTCATTGGAACCAAAAAAATAAAATCAGTGTCCAAACTGTCCCTCTAGTATCTCTGTATTTTTCCTTTTGTCTTTGCCTATTTATTTCAGTGGCGAAAGCCATTCAACAAGTCTTGGATGTTTAGGCGAAAGAACCAACTTAGCAGTAATAACCATAACATTCCATACTACCATTCTTCCAGAGTGCTCAATCAGGGTGTGAGAGCATAAATCAAAGACATTTCAATTATTTAAAATGTTTATTATTATTATTATTACTTTTTTAGGAAATCTATGATGATATCTACTTAAAGTGATGAAATATAGACATTCTTTTTCTATTTTGTCATTCAATTACTCATATATAAATGTATATTTTTTTTTATCCAGCTCCATTTCATTTGCAAAATCTTTTGATATTTATACTTACCAACATTATACATGTTATAATTATGAAATTAGACTGAGCATGATATATATATATATATATATATATATAAAACTATCTTTCAGCTGAGATACTCATCTCTATTTAAACTTGAACTTAACTATGTTTATAAAAGCATAACTTATTACGAGATCAGCCATGTCAGTCATCATGTTCCAGATCCATTTTTTTTCTTCTCATGAGAAAATGTCAATAAATAAATAATCCAAAATGCTTGTCCATTAAGAGATGAGTCAACTGATTAGTATTGTGTATAAAGATCAATAATCTTGAACTCTGGATCAGTCCACTACTGAGGGGTCAAAGAACTGAAAGTATCCAGTCATCTCAGAAGTAATTTCCAAATTTAGAGATAGAAAAGAAAAAAATAATCTTTAGTTATAAATTATTAACATAAATTTTAGCATTGTTCATAATCTTCATAATAATGCTTTTGCAAAAGTGTTTTGGTTGAAGGAAAAGAATGTAGAGAGACTAAAAAAATCATGTGGAACAATTACAAGCCTATGCCTTTCTATTATCTAAAAATGAAGACTTTAATAATTAATAAAGTGTTCAGATGGCCTTATCTCAATATGCTTTGAATTTTGAGTCTACTTGGTGATGCTATGTCTGGCTCAGAGCAATAAAATTCAAATGTTCTGGAAAAAAAGATCTGAGAAGGAAAACTCTTCTTCCTGATTATTTTCCATCAATTAAAGGAATGGAATATCAAACCTGCAATAATTTGAAATAGTAACAGGGATCTTGGCAACTAAAATAAATCAAGGTTGGGGAAAAATTACTATTTACATGCCAAGAAAGATATTCACACAGATAGAAGGACCACCTTAACAATTAACATTTGCATCTGAGGACAAGAAATAGATTCTGAAACACCAAGTAGCCAACCAGAATCTTTGGACAACATGACCAACACTAACAGTTTTGACACCAACTACAAAGAGACACAAACAAAGCCTTTCTCCCATCACTTCTGCCAAAATTCCTCATTTAGTTTTCTTCACATTTTTTGTGACTGCTACATTTGACTTCAACTTCTGACAGGTCAGAACTTTCTCAACTACTTTTATCCCTTTAAGAAAGGAGATTCTTAACTTTTCCACTTTTAAGCCTCACTTTTAAATGAACATTTTCTTTTTACTGAATTTCATTCTTATTAGGTGCTCAAAATCATCTTTTGAGAAAGCATTTATATTCTTTTATCCTTCCCAATTTTAATTAATTATAAATAAACAAATTCTTTCTGTTCAATTTCACTCTGAGTAAGAGGCCTTCTTTTCTTGTGTACTTGATACCATCCTCTGCTAATCTTTCAGTTTTCATTTTTTTTTCTAATTACAGAAAATTTAATTTTTATTTTTTTTAGGAACTAATCTTTTGATGTGGTTCTGTATGCGCCAAAAAAATGTAACTAGAACAAGAAGTGGAGAATAGGGAAGATGTTTGATGCCTGGTTAAAAGAGGGCTTTTTTTTTGGCAAAAGAGGAAATAGTACTTTGGTAGTTCTTTTTGTAAATATACTGTAATGTCGATTGGTATAGAATGTAGAATTGATGATCCAAATTCAAATTCCTGTTGCATTCACTTTGTACTCCTGTTTTATCTCCTCATTATCTATGCGCTCTCTAGCCTTAGGTGGCAGCCAGTCTAAGTGATCAGGAAATTATGAGAATGTACATAAAAAAAGGAATCTGTGGAGAGCCATGATCACATATGTTCTGGACTGACATTACATTAAAAATAGTATCACTTATTCATGGGAGATAAATTCCAAGATCCTTGTCAAGTGCCCAGTATATGTACTCGGTAATGGTCGTTAGCATATCAGCAGTAGACCTGGTGAAGCGAAACCCATACTGTTTGTCAGAGAGAAGCCTGTGGGCTGTGAAATGCTGAATCACCTAGGCATTGATAATGGCTTCGAAAACTTTGCCAAAGATCGGAAGGAGACTAATAGGACGGTAATTGGCGGGGTCTGAGGGTTCGACAGAATTCTTAAATATAGGAACTACACAGGAGGACTTCCAACAGGCAGGAAAACAGGAAGCAGATAGGCAGAGGTCATAGAGTTTAGAGAAGACAGAGGAGAGTTCTGGGGCACATTTCTTCAGTACTATGACTGGGATTCCGTCACTGCTGCTTGCTTTGTGTGGGTCAAGTTGTGCAATTATCTTGGCGACCAGCGAGGGTGTAATGTGGACGTTATGTAGTTGAGCCTTAGTTCTGGGTGGGAAGTCAGGTGTAGGTATTCCTAACGAGTCCATTGTTGAATTGGTGGAGAATCTACGGGCAAAGCATTCAGCCTTGTCCGCTGGGGAGGTGAGAACTTCAAATTCATTGATTAGTGGGGGTATTGAAGTCTTGCTCTTATTGAGCACACTTTTGCAGAGTCACCAGTAATCTTTGGAGCCAAACTTAGAGGATGCTATGCGTTGCCTCATTCTGGTAGCAAACACCCTCTTAGCTTCGTTCAGTACTTTTTTACACTTGTTCTGTGCTGAGGTGAAAAGGCGCCTGTTTTGGTTCGACGAGCAGCTTCGATAGAGCCGGAAGAAATGGTTCCGGTGGGCAATGGCGGCCGAGCAAGCGGGTGAGAACCAGGGGGACGAATTTGATCTTAGTTGGAATTTCCTGGCCGGGATAAAAGCATCGATGCCAGCCTTAACCCAAGAGGAGACCTCGGAGGCACAGTCTTTGACAGGAAGAGTGAAGACGTTGTTCCAGGGGATGTCGCAGAGGAAGTCTCAGAACGAGTCCCAATCTGCTCTCTGGTAGCAGTATGATATTCTGCTGGTCTGGTTTTCTTGGGTAGAGTTAGCGCGGATTGAGATGTTGACAGAGACTATGGCGTGGTCAGAGTTTCCGAGGGGGCAGAGTTTCCTGGTAGTGCAGGAGTCTGGAATGGAGGTAAAGCAAAGGTCGAGTAAAGAGTCCCTTCCGTTAGGGTTATTAGAGAAATGCGTGGGGAAGTCCACCACTTGCGTTAGAGCTTGGGTTATTGAAAAATACATGGTGCGGATCCCAGCAAGGTCGGTGGCTGAGTTTTCAAGCCACTTGGTGTGGTGGGCATTAAAATCGCCAAACACAAATATATGGGCAGATGGGTGAGAAGAAATGGCCCTGTCGATATTAGTAGAGATGCTATCAAGTACCGTACAGTCAGAGGAGGAGAGGGAGCGGTAGAGGAAGAAGAGATAGCTAACCAAGCTTAGAAGTGAGAGACGGAAGCACATGAAGGAATGATCCAGGGATTCAAGAGATGTGACCCTGGCTAGGGGGAGTTGTTCGCTGACATATGCACCAAGCCCATGCATATGGACATTGGAGTCCTCCCTGAAGAGGGGAAGGTAACCAGGAACGAACAGCTCCGAAGAGGGGATAGAAGGGTCAAGGTTAGTCTCACGTATAGCTAAGATATCGGGTGAGTTAGAAGGAATGATTCTACACTATTAAAGTTACTGCGAATACCTCGTATGTTTGTGAAGGAAACACAGATAGGTTTGGGCGATTTAAAGTGATTATAAGTTTATTTCAATGGGTGAAAATACCCATCTCTTCAGACTATGATAATTGTGTTCTAAACGTCGTATTTTTGCTTTAATTTCAGTTGAAAATAAAGACAAAAATTCTCCTACATTTGGATTATTATTTATTGATTTTCTTCTAAGCTTTCGGCTCATATGAGCCATCTTCAGAGAGGTTGTTTAGACTGAAATATTATAACATCCACCATCACCGACGATTTTATTTTGTGTTGACATAAAACTCTGCTTGGCAACAGCAATAGTTACAAAAATAATAATAATATATATATATATATAGATATATATACAAATACACACACATTGTTTTTTTTCTATAGATATATAGCTTTCAATTTATAAATTAAGTAGAGTGAGATTAATAACAATAAATAATATCAAAATATAACAATATACTAGAGTAAAAGTTATGTGACTGATAGATAAGTTTTTGTGAATTTTATAATCACAACCCTTTATGAAATGCCTATAAATTTTATATATAAGTTAGGGGTGTCTGAATCCACCTGCAATCAGGTAGTACTGTATTTTAATACATTGTAAGTTAACAGATGTGATCAGCTAGAGGTGCTATAAATTTGCAACTTTCTAAAAGTAAATTTCCAAAACCTTATCTTATAATCAGTAAAACTGGAAATCAATTTACTTTCATATAAAATCAACTTTTAATACTTTTTGCAAATTTTTTTGAAAAATATTAATTTAATTGTGCAAACATGATTTATTCAGGTTTTCAACAATTCAGTCAAAACTCCATGAATTTTTAACAACTGATTTCACTTAATGTTATAACAAGTGTATGGTTGCAAAGAAAAGAACAAACCTGTTACAATAATGTGTATTGATCAATTTTCAGAATATATACATAGTTGTCAGAAAAGGTGACAAAATTGTTTCTATGTGGTTCTTCAGTTGCAGTTAATAAGAGAAGCAAGGTGTAACAGTTTTGTTGGTAAAACCAGGAGTTGACAGATTTGTTGTGTTGGTTGACTGAGTCATGGTTGGTGTCAGGAGAGAGGCTTGGAGTGGATTAGTGAAGCTGCATGGTAGCATATCATGTGAATTTGATCCATGTATTAAATATTAGATAAAAATGAATATTTTAACAAAACAAATATATATATATATATATATATATATATATGTTTTTAATCATTTCTTCCCATGGAAGGTGAGACTGCCACTAGTGTGCAGGAGCTTACTGTGAGAGAAAAGACTGGGTACAGAAGGTATTAAGGGAAGGATAAAAGATGAATGGGATTGAAGAAGATAGAAGATGGCAACTAACATTGCATTTAAATTTTTAAAGATTGTAGCTATCAGGGAAGCAAGTAAATGGAAAGAGAGTTCCAAAGGCAAGAAAAGAAACTGTTGGAGTAGAAGAGATGGTTACATTTAACTATTTCAGCAATAAAAAGGTGGGATCTAAATGCCAACCTATTAGTACACTTAAATTCATGTGGTTGGGGCACCAGTAAAAAAAAAAAAAAGGGCCCGCCAGATCAGTTGCCATGAAAATATTTGTAGAAAAGACAGAGGGAAGCCACGTCACATTGATGAGAAAGTGACTGAAGTTCTTAAAAGATTGGAACTACAGAAGAGGATTTCCAAAAATAGTAAAGCAAGATGCAGCAAGGCATTTATTGTAGCGTTTATTAAGAACAAGCAGGAGTCAGTTCAGGAGCATATTTCTTAAGGACTGTTAATATTAATACCTACCCTGTGTGTGTGCATTTATAGTAAATTGTTTTTATATTAAAAAATGAAAAATAGTAAAAATACTTTTATCTTACACAGAACCACACTATTGCTCACCAGCTATTTTCCTCAGATCAGAGTGTAGAATATGTTATTCATCTCTCTACTGTGTTTCTGTCTTCAGGCAGTTTATGGATAAAACTTTGCAGGATGCTTGGTACTGGGAATTCTCACTCTGCAGCAGCACCTTCTTAATTTCACTAGAGTGAGCTGGTTGGTGGATACTGATACCAGCATGATAGTGATCACTAGGATGGGATAATTTTTTGTAAGTTACATTCAGATTTACTGGACTGTTGATATTAACTGAACACATCCCTGTGTTTGTTAAATTGGGAATTTACTGTATATGCAACAGTATATGATAAGCATAAAAAATGTACATTTAATACAAACATATTTTCATGTTCTTCTAAATGACTTCAAAGCAAAGTTGTCATGGAACACCAAACTTAGGTTAAAAATTAATTGTTACTCAACTTTATCTTCTGTATCTTGAGAAATTTCATATTAGTATTTAATATAATATACAAATCTGTTACTGACATTTTTTGTTAGGACCAAATCGGTTGTGAAAAAATCTTTTGTAAGTGCTGTAATGAGCACCTCTTATAGAGAACTTGAAACTCTAGAAAATCCACTTGCAATGTTGATAAGAATATGAATGCTTTATAGAAATAAAGACATAAAAGCCATAAAACGGTTCAACAGAAAATTGATTCTGGCTGTTCATAGAAATAATAAGCAAAAGGGATAGGAAATAGGAAATCATTTTGATTTGGGCTTAGTGAGTAAAACATTGGGACATAAAATATGAAGTTATTTTTCTTTTTCTTTGCATGCCAAGTAAGGCAATAAAGCTACTAAGATGCAAGGGGTTACTGAGTGTGAAAGAATAGAAAAAAAATAATAACATTATTAATGAAACGACAGGAATTAAAAAGACAGAAGATAACTATTAGTTGTGCATTTACATTTTTGAAGCCAAAAGCAGTGAGAGAGGAAACTTAGCATAGAACTTATGGGTTACATTTAGCAATTTCAACTGTAAAATGATGAGACCTAGCAGCCAATTTAGTATTACGCTTAAATTTGTAAAGTCAAGATACCAAAGAGTAAAGCTCATCAGAACAATTATGATGAGAATATTTATGGAAAAAGCACAAAAGAGGCTTATAAATATCTGATGCAAAAATTTCTCCCATACTGTTACATCATTTTGTTTCATCAGTTACAAAGAACAAAACAATGACAATAATACTAATAATAATAAACACCAGACATGTGCCTCTTTCATGACTTTTAATCCCTGTTAATTGGAGGTTTTAATATGTCCATATTTTGTTTTGGTGAATTAAGATGGGCTCCAGTAAATATTCCACGCAGTATGACAGATTTACTTACCAGTTGTCTTCAGACACTGTACATCTCTCCATGATCAAGTGTAGTCGGTGACCATTACAGCAGAGTGTTTAGGGGTTGATTTTTAAGTTTGAAGGATGTACAAAAGATAACTTTGGAGTCAAATCTAAATACAAGGAAACATCTGTAAGTGGAGACTGTCTGAGCAGATTGGTTTCTGTGACCTGAAAGTATTAAAGTATATCTAATTGGATCTCACCTGCAAGGTTTTGCATTGCTTTGATCAAAACCTTTCACTCTATACTCTAGAACTGCATTGGACTAAGTTTGTTATGTTAGAGTGACTACACATGAGCACTCCGAGGAATGCTGGGCGTTTTAAATTAATATATATATTTTTTAGCAGATTCATTTAGATTCTTTTTGCTTTCATCACTTTCCCCTAATATTGTTCTTGATATATAAAAAATTATATATCATTATCTCAACTTTGAACATAAAAATGGGAAATAAACAACCAAAAAGTGAACAGTTATGCAAATGAAGATAGGAATCACTGGTGGCTTCTAACAACTTTCAAAAGAAAATAATCTAACTTTTAGTCAGCTGTAAGTGAACATAGTACATTCCACTAAGGTAATAAAAATATAAATTAGAAGATGCTACTTTTCTGTCTCTTCCCTCCAGTTATAGGTTAAATAATAGGACAGACTGGGTTCTATAGCCTTGGTAAGCAACCAGTCTACCGCAGAAAGAAATGGTAACCTACTGCGAGATACATCTTCTGCTCAGTCAGTCATGTCTCTTTTGAGACATGATCGCCAAAGTGTGTATCACGTATGGCACTTAATGACTGACTTTTTGTCAGAGACTTTGAGGTAAGTTATTATCCAATAGTTTTTGTTTAGTTGTTGATTTCTCAAATGACTTTGTTAAAGTGCCTGTGTGCTTGTTTTGGTTATGTGTTGGCAAACAAAATGGCTGCAAAAAGGATGTGTGTTGTGGTGCAGTGGATATCGGTTCGGTATGAGAAATCGAGGAGCCAAGTTTAAATTCTAGTTGAATTCATTATATTCATTTGTGTGCAAATACCCTTGGGAAAGGTATTAATCAGTCTCTTCCCCCAGTTATAGGTTAAATAAGAGGACATTGGGTTCTAGAACCTTAGCTGACAACCAGTCTACTGCAGAAAGTAATGGCAACCTACTGCGGGATAATCTTTTGCCCAGTCAGTCATGTTTCTTTCAAGACATGATCGCTTAAGCGTTTGTCACATATGGCACTTAACTGATTGACTGACTGACAAAATGGCATAATCTCACAATGACTTCAGTATTTAAAAATAGAATTTGATGATTTTAACCACTCAATATGCACTTGTTAAAAAAAATAAAAATATTTATTTTGACAAGGTTCATCATTCAGTCTGTATGCTGCACATTAAAAATCAGAATGTGTTCAGAATTAATGAAATTATTATTGACAGAAGATGGCTACTGTAGTTATAATTTTAGAGAAGTAACCTACTTATGATTTTGAACAATAATTCTCAAACTTTTTTTTAACCATAGACCACTTATAGTCTTTTTTTTAGAGACAGACCTTCATAACCATTTCATTAAAAAAAAAGCTCATGTTATTTTTTACTAATAATTAAGTTTTGAAATTGTATTTTGAAATAGTAAATGTATCTGCTTTATTTTGAAGTAAAACTAATTTAATGAAAATAAACTTGTATTTAACAACTAAATTCTATGGAACATTTATGTACACTAGTAAAATAGCTCATAATAAAAATTTGTGAGTAATTAACTACTAATGTACTATTTTTGTATGCACTCCAGTTATGTTACATAGACCATCAAGATCCATATGGACACCGATTGAAAACCACTGCCTTAAATGTAGATGAAAGATACAAATTTTCCTCATAGTAAGTTTTTCTTTATAATTTTAAGGATTATTTTGAGTATTTTTATATTTTATTCTTTTCATAACCTAAGTTGTTTATAAAGTAACTCATGATTGTGGACTGATTATCACATTTCTTTGTCATCTCAGGTTTTCTTAGTTTCTATTCAACCGTTAAACATGCATTTGTATTGTTTAGATGTGTAAGCACTTGCTTTTACCTTGGTTATTAACTGTTGTAACCCAAAAAGGTTACTGAATGAGAAATAACCAAAATGGAGCTTGAAAAATGAAATCGTAATCTTTATAACATCAAAATACAATACTCAACAGCTGCGTGAAGTAGTTAACCACTGCTAGTGGTGAACTGCTAGACAGCAATATCACCTGCCTTACAATAGTGTCCAACATATTTATAAGGATTGGTACATGTCTATTAATGTTCATAGATATATATATCGCATTTTGCAGCAAATCTATCTTAGTTCACATCTATCTCTTTGTGACACACAAGACCTCTACAGGACATCTACACACTACCCTGTCCATAGTTGATGGTTTTGCTTCACTCCAGAATCACAAGCCCATTGCTTCCCTCTTCACTCATGTCATTCTTGGGCATCTTTTTTCTCCAGCCCCACATTGTAGTCATTTTGGGGGTCAAGCCAAGTGTATCCAATGTAGCTCTGTCTTTGCCATACCTTGATTTCTATGGAGGCATACTGGAACAGTTCCACCATTTTTCCATGCTTTTGTCTTCTAATCTTGAGCATCCCTTGACTGAAATGTCAAAAAGCTTTTTATCTAACCTTTTTCAGAACTTGTTGCCATATAATAGAATGTGGACAACCAAGGTCTTGTAAAGCCTGATCTTGGTGTCTCTGCTTGTCTTGGTAGCATTCCACACCTGCTTAAACAAGCCAAAAGCTGTCTTGATCTTTGCCACTCAAGCCTTGATGTCTTACATGTCACTACCTTGTTTTAAAACAGTCTTTTGTAGTGAGTTATCAGTAAAACATACACAATCTCTAAATGCCGGCAACTTATGTGCATAGACATGTGATTGTAGATCAATGAGTTCATAGTCTGACAGTTATTTGGATCAGAAATTTTCATTGTATAATGTTCAATCTGTGTAATTTTTAAGAAGTGAACAGTTAAGCACATTGACAAGGAAGCTGATTATACTGAAAAATAAATATTCATTTCGTTAAATGCTTTTCTTTTATCATTAGGCTACAGACTTATTGATTTATCTTTGTAGATATTAGAAGAAAAAATGTTAATCAATTGTTTCTTATATAAAATCCTGTCAAAAGCATTTATTTGATGCAGTGTTCTTTTATCTATAATCAAAAGTGGTTTTGAGAACCAGAAATATAAAATGTAAACTCTAAATTTCATATTCATAATTGTTGAAGATTGTTCAGAAAGGAAATACAGCAGAAAACAAAACTTACATTACAGTCAATATAAGTGCTTAAACATTCAAAATGGCTGCTCAAGTAACATGTCTCCAACATTTTACTTTATTTTTTTGAAACTGATATATATTGTTTTGTTTCGATTATGCAGGCTCTTATATCTAAGAAGCATGGCAAGCAAACAGAAAAAAAATGTTAAAAATAAGTTACAAAACTTCCCATTTAGTTTTCTTTTGATGTTTGTATCAGATCTATATCAATCAATTGAAAGTGTGTGTGTGTGTATTTGTGTGTGTGTGCGTATATATATATATATATATATATATATATAGTTGGGGAGAGTAGGTATATATGCACACAAGCACTCGCTACTCATGAATAAATGTTTATAGAGAGTTTTGTACATAATTATATATTTACATATAAAAAAGCACCTGCCAAAGAACAGTTGTCAGCATGGGATATGTGTACTTATATAAACACACACACATAAGCCCGTTTGTGTATGTATGTATGTATGTATGTATGTATAAAACATGCTTGTTAATGTATATATGAGTGCGTATAATACATGTTTATTTATGCATGTTTGTGTATGTATGCATGTGTGTATATAATACATATTTGTATGCATGTATACACACACACACATATATAGGTACATAGTCGAGTGATTAGAACATTTGCTTTCTGACCCTGAAGCCCAGGTTCAAATCTCACCTTGGTTGATTTGTAAGGAAGGTTGATATCTGGAGCTAGCTTGAAGTCACAAGTCATCGTGAACAATCTGGTCTAGTTCAGATTGTTGTTCAGACCAGATAACGTGATCTCACCCAGAAACTGTAGCTAAGGTCCACTCAGCATAGTTGAAGTATAGGACACAAGTGGGCTGTGTGGGTTTTGAACAAGCACAAGTGCGCCTGAGCAAGTGTCTGCAATGAGAATTAGCTAGCCACCTTATTAGATGGATACTCAAATAAGAGTGGCCATTATTGTGTGTGTGTGTGTGTGTGTGCGCGTGAATAGAATAAGTAAAGAACAAGAAGGAAAAAAGAGTCTTTAATCTAACATGTTTCACGTTTCACAAGCTTCTTCAGAGATTTATTAAAGAGGAATGATTTAAAATCCCAAGAGACAGTATGTTGATTGAGGTATAGTTTCATTGGTCAGATACATGTCACGTGTGATAAAGCAATGGATGAATATTGAATGTAGAAGAAAAAAAAAACTTGTGTCTGTTTGAGAGTGTGTGCCAACGCGTAATAAAAACATTAGATGTTTATTATGAATGTAAGTCTATGTAAGTGAAAATAATGTGTGTTAAGCACATCCAAACCATACACAAACTAAGTGTGTGTATATGTCGACAACATTAGTATGTGTGAATGACAGTGATGAAATACATTTTTGTTCAAAATACGTAACGTGTATTGTATACATGTGTCAAATGATGGAACAAATTTTCTTTTTAAATAAAATAAGAGAATCAGTTATGAATGTATGTGTTGAGAGAAAGAAATCATGTGTGAATGTATGCATTTATGAGCCAGTAAAGAAGTATGCATGTGTCAAGTGTATGTGTGTATCATCATCATTTAACATGGGTTGGACATGGTTTTCTTGATGGCTCCATAACTGAACCATTATGGAAATACTGGAGCAAATATTACAGCTGTATGCCCTTACTAACAACAATCTGCATAGAGGGTTACAGTCAGAGAAAAAACAGGGTATATGGGATGCCGAAGAAAAGTTAAGAAGTGGATGGGATTTAAGGAAATAGAAGATGGCAATTGATGTTGCATTTAAACTTTTGGAGATTGTAGCTCATAGGGAAGTAAGTATACGGAAGGGAGTTCCACAGGCAGGAAATGCAAGAAAGGAAACTGATAGAGTAGAAATAGCAGTTATATTTGACTATTTTGAGAGTAAAAGAGTGGGACCTTGATGCCAATCTAGTAACACTAATAAATTCGTGTGGTCAAGGCACCAGAGAAAAAAAAACTCATCAGAACAGAAGACATGAAAATATTTGTAGAAAAGACAGAAGGAAACCATATCCGATTGATGAGAAAGTGACTGAAGTCAAGATGCCAAGTCAGTATTGATTACACTGCAGATCCTCCTTTGGATTTTGTTGAGAACCTTGAGATAAATAGAAGGAGCATCAAACTATACATGGCAAAAGTATTCAATGCACGAACGAATGGTAGATTTATAAATGTGCCAGATGGATTCTGATGAGAAAAACCTTTTGGCCTGACACAGTGAACCAAACTTCTGCAGTTGAGTAATCTTGAACTTGAGAACGAAAAATAGTTCTTCACAAAACAAGTGTTGATTAGTTATCTCAAACTTGAAAAATGCAGGAAAAGTTCTTTCCTAACAAAGTGTGGGTAAGTAGTCTAACACACAAGAAACACTCTTGAGTTCTAATTAGCACCCCTGTTTATACCTCCTTAAAACTCGTGGTAGCCATGAATTTGTGACACATTGTTTACATAAAACAATATGGCTTCTGAATGAGATTCTTTTACGCATGGACGTCAATGAGGTAAAGTTTTTTTTTCACACTACAAATTCTTAGCGGTAAATGCAGCTATATATTCAATATAGTTGTTCCACTTGAGGTTGATTCTGAGAATGAGGTCAAGGAGGTACAGTGTGTTGCTATCCAGGAGACAAGCATCATCCATACTGATGGGAGTTAGGAAAGTTTCTCTATGGTAGTTAAAGAAGAGCAGCTTCATTTTGGAAGAATTAAAATTTGTGAACTATATCCTACCCCATTCCAACATAGATTAGAGGTTCTTTTCAAGAGCATCAGCGAGGTTTACTTTGTCAGCCTTGGCAAATTTCTTAAGATGGAAGTAAATGGTGGTATCATCTGTGTAGATGCCTACTTGGGACTGATTACATCAAGATCATTGATGAAAATTAGGAAAAGCATAAGACCTAGGATAGAGCCTTGATGGATGCCTGCATTTGTATGAAGGGATCAGAAAATTTGCCTGTTCAAAATGACCTTCATTTGACAATTTGATAGGAATGATTGGATTAAATCACATGATCGTCCAGAAATACTGTAGTCCTGTAGTTTGCGCAGAAGGCCAGCATGCCAAACTCTGTCAAATGCTTTTGGGATATCTAGGAGGACTTATGACAAACAGGAAAGCTGGCGGCAATAAGGCAATAGTTGTACAGTTTGGAGAGGACAGGAGAAAGAACAGGGGTACATTTCTTTAAGATGATGACTGGAATTCCATCACCTTCACTACCCTTATGGAAGTCAAGCTTAGAAATTGTTAGAGGCCAGAGATTGTATTATATATATATATATATATATATATATATATATAACTCAACTGAGCTTCAGATGTGGGTACTCCAGATGAGTCAAGTGTGAAGTTAGAAGAGAATTTGCAAGCAAGTAGTCTTTGGAACCAAACTTGCAAGATGCTACTTCATTCTATCAGTAAACAACAGCTTAGCATCATTTAGGACACACCTGCATTTATTCCAAGTAGAGACAAAAATGTGCCTATTGTAGTCAGATGTATCATACTGGTGATTCATCTGAGCCAGCAGGAGAAAACCAAGCAGAGGAATGATGTTTAAGTCAGAATTTCCTGGCTAGGATGAAAACATTGATGCTATCTTTCATTCAGGAGGAGACCTCAGAGGGGCAATCTTCAATAGGGATGCTAAAAACTTTTTCAAGCAACATCACAAAAGAAAATCATGGAATGAGTCGCAGTCTGCACTTTGGAAGCAGTAAGATATTCTGCTGGTTGTAGGAGGTTCCTGGAAGGAAGTGGAGAAGAAAGTGTTATTAAGATGCCACAGCTTAATCAGAGTTGCCAAGAGTGCAGAGCTGCATGGCATGGTAACTTCGGAGTAGAAATAAAGAAGAGATTTAGAAGAGAATCATGTCCTTCAGGGTTACTAGGGGTCCATCATTTGTGTAAGAGACTGAGTGATTGAGAAGTTAAGGGTTTGGATGCCAGCAAGATCAGTGGCAGTTTTTCAGTTTTTTGGGGCATTGAAGTCACTGAACATTTTGGTATTGGTGAATGACTGAAAAAAACCCAAAAAAAACCCCAATGAGACGGGGAAATATGTCTTTGTGAAAAAGTGTGTGCAATATGAGGATAAAAAAAATCTTTTGTTTATAGTTTGAAATAAAAAAAAATATACACTTTTTTCTTTTTCTTCTCTCTTTCTCTTTATTTTTATATTTCACTTTTCATTTTAGTTCAGTTCTCTAGTTTTATAGGATACAAATTCTATATAATCTATCAAACAACTAAAACAGACAAAATAAATTGCACACACGCAACAAATGATTCAAACGGCAAAAAGCTCTCTTATTCACGAGTCAGTGTGAAAAGCATATTCTAAATCCTGATTGGTCATCAAATTGCAAAATTCAAAATACGTCAGAGAAACGGTTTTTCCACAGCTAAAGAAAAAATTCCTTGCTGAAGCCACTCCACATGACTAGATTGAATATTGAAAGGATGGCCTCTAACCAGTCACAGCAGTCAGTCAGGGGAAGTGGTTAGCTGACACTTCGCCACAATGTAAGGAAGAAACCTCAAACTGACACAGTCCCGCCAACCTTGTCGTGTCACATATTCATTCTACCTCTTCGTCTATTTTTTTCACTTTCATCATCCACTTCTTTATTTTCATGCCATGATGCTAAAGAGGACAACCCAGCGACAAAATGTTAAGTACCACTCCTTTATTTGTTTTGCCTTCTCTCTCTCTCAACCTGTCGCGACCTACTAAAAAGAGGAAGAAACAAAACCTTTACAATTCATGAACGCTAAACAACTATGGACAATTTCAACAACAAAACAGCTTGCATTTTCTCAATGAACATTTTTCTTTCAGTTAGCGAATTTTACTTATATTATCCTTCTTACACTTTTGTCATTCTGTAAATAAATGTTTGCTTTAATATACACACAGAATATTTTATCCTTTCATATTTCAATCTTCAACCTTTTGATATTTAAATTGTAGGGACTTCGGATGCATTTGACACAAGGCCAATTAACCAAGCATTATGGAGCCCCCTACAGTTTCTTATCAAAGTTGCATGATTCCATAACCAAATGATATTTGTTTCTTTTTTGCAGTCTCAACAGCATGAAAGTTTTCTTTTAGTTGTAAAGATTTCATATATAATGTATGTTTGTGTTTTTTATATATTGTTCTTCGGCATTGAATTTAACACTCTTGGCTACTGGCATTTGTTTACATTATGTATATAAACTCTAAATCTTCCTTTCTCTGATGTGCACCGATAGTTTAGGAGTAGAATGCCAGACTGATGTCAAATCAGTCAGGTTTCAATCCCAGCTGAAAGCAATTGGATGTCTAGCTGCACTGATGAGCTGTAATATACATATATATATATATATATATATATATATATATAGTCATCTGCAGACAGATCTGTTTTGCTGTATCACAGCTCATCAGTACAGTTAGACACCCAATTGCTTCTAACCAGGATTGAAATTGTCATATAACTGTCGGGAGTTACTCAGAAATTAATTTTTTTTTTATAATCATATCACCCCAAGCAAGGCATTTTGCTGCCACTGTTTTGCAGAGGGTTACATAAGAGGAAAGTTATGAGAAAGAGTGACAGGTTATAAGGGGTGTCAGGAAGTGGATAAGAGAAGGATGAGAATACTGATGAGAGTGGAGTGGACAGAAAAAGAAGCATGAGAGAGAGGATGCAGGTCAGTGAGATAAGAGATGACTATTGACTTTCCATTTAAATTCTTGGAGTTTGTAGCTGTTGAGAAAGCAAGTAAATGGAAGGGAATTTCACAGGCGGGAAGTGTCAGAAAAGAAAAGAGTAGAATTTATTGGTTTCACAGTAAAAGGGTGGAATCTAGTTGCTAATCTTGTGGCTCGAGTAAATTTATACATAGGGGGCACCAGTGAGTTAAGTTCACCGGCGCAGAAGCTGTGAAAGTATTTGTAAAAGAGACACAGAGAAACCACATTGTGCCAGCGAGAAAGTGACTGTATCCAAGCTGCCAAGTCAGGATCTATCAATTAATGAAAATTAAAAAAAAAATTTTTTTTTAGATAATTTTGGTAAAAATACATATTTTTTAAATATTTGTTACTCTCCACTTATTTAATTTGTAGCACCTTTTAAATAAAATTGTTATTTTTATCTTAAAAACACCAGCCATACATTTAAAAAAAAATATGTGGACAATACATTTTTTGAGTAAAAAAAGCCAGGAACACATTTTATAGCCAAATGACAAACAATATAACACTAAAAAATGAATAAAAACACATTTTTATTGTAAGATCACCTTAATACACTTTTTAAGAAATTGCCAACAATACATCTACAAATTATATATCTAAAAACATACCTTTGCTCTAAAAATATGAAATAAAATATATCTAGTTGAACCAATTGCATGCAGAATATTAGATTTTGGCATTAATTAACCTGTAGAGGTTGATAGTTCACTAAACACACACTTACGCAATCATTTTGTCATAGACTATTTTGGACTAGTTGGAGTAGATAGACTAAACTCTTGCCCGGTTCACACTCCACCCACGTCTATTGAACAGGTGAAGAGGCTCATCCCTTGTTTCCTGTTTAGGATGCGGTTTCCGGTTTTCTCTTTTCCAATCTTTTCACTCTTTTCTCTTTTTTTTTTTTCAATTGGAGTAGATAGATCCATCTATCGCCCAGTTCACACTCTGCCCACATCTATTGAACAGGTGAAGAGGCTCATCCCTTGTTTCCCGTTTAGGATGTGGCTTCCGGCTTTCTCTTTTCCAATCTTTTTACTCTTACATAGCCCCCTGCCCATCAGTGGCGTTATCACCTTGCTTGGGGTGATATGATTAAAAAAAAAGAAATATATGTATATATATATATATATATATATATATATGACAAATTATTTGTGATGCATTTCATTAAGACTTCATCAAACTGAATATGAATGAGAAATGCTTGTCTTTGCAAAATTTTTAAAAGATTTTTTGTAATCTAGCCAAATTCATCTGTATTCTTTTTCTTTCTAGTCTCTTTGTTTTTAAATATTTCACATTGTGACAACGAAAGCTATCCAGAATTATGAAATGTAAGTACCTGGATGTAAATTTACTGTGGCTGAACTAGCAACAAAATACTTTCTAGATATTTTCAACTTAGTGAATTATTTTATCTTAGAATTAGATTAGCATTTTCATTCTTTGTGTACATTTGTTGAGTGAGTCCTACTTGTTTAAAGATTATTGATATAGCTAAGATTTATTTTCTTATCCTATTTAACAACAATCTCTTATGTCTTATAAATGGTAAAACATGATGGATCCTTATGAGTAGTAAAATGATGTCATTTAGTGGTGTAGAGGATCTAGTAATATATGGCTATAGAATGGAAAATTAGCAGAGAAATTGTAAAGAATGTTAATGGATATCAG
Source organism: Ascarosepion bandense (assembly GCA_037127315.1). NCBI lineage: Eukaryota > Metazoa > Mollusca > Cephalopoda > Sepiida > Sepiidae > Ascarosepion > Ascarosepion bandense. Next base: position 2,933,849 of record JBBBDQ010000238.1, on the reverse strand, counting down.
CATAGAAAGTGAAATATGTGAGCTGAGTTCAAATTTCAGTCTAGCCTCTTGTGTTCATTTAGTATTGGGAATGGCCTGAATCCTTTGTTCCTCTGCCCAGTTATAGGTTAAACAGTAGGGTAGATTGGGCTTTCTAGCATTAGGTGAGAATCAATGTAAGAGAAAGAAAATTCAGAATTCAAAACTGTGAAGAAAACAAAGACAAACCACTCCACTATCTTTCCTGAGAATGCATGGCCATTTGCAGATTATAAAGAAATCTATGGAGATTGCCACTTCTTCCTAAGATCATTGTAGTATATGTGTGTTTTGCCTATGATCAAAGTGTCACTCCCAGCCCTCTACTTACGATTACTACATTTTGCCTGACTTGGCATTTGAAAATTAATTTTACTGTGCTCTTCAAGCAGCAAAGTGGAGAGTCATCATTGCCTATGTCCTGAAGGGACATGGCTTAGAATTAAATAGGATATAAAAACCTTTCTACTTTTGTATCTCAAGGGAAATGAACTAGATTTTTTGAAATGGATGAGGTTGCTAAGTGGATGACAGAATAAAAGTAAAGAGACTTTTGCAGAAGGAGCATTTATAGCTGATAGCAAACTCAGAAGAGTGAAATGAAATAGAGAACAATTTAAAGTATATCAGGAAGTCAAACAGACCAGTTGGATTTATTAGAAAAATGTTAGAAAGAGTGATAAAAATTAGATTTGTGACTGATTTCCCTGATCATATAACAAATCACTTAATAAGTCCTAGGTCTGACATATAGATGGCACAACTAATAAAAAATTCATATGATTTTTATGAAGTATTACCCTCCAAATGGTATGTGACAAAATTTAGGCCCAATTGGATTATTACTTTAGAAATTACAATTATTTAAGTGAAGTTAGTGTTGCAAATTTTCAAAACATGGAAAAATCTGAATTTTGTGTGTTGATAAAGCATTTCTAGTGGGAAAAATACTGTTCAAGCAAAACAAGGCTTGATAAGCATTATTCGGACTCTGCTTTATTGGAAACAATGGTTAAGAGGCGGTATGCTGACTTTAAACATGGTTGTATAGACACAAATGATGCTGAATGCTCAGGTTGCCCAAAATCAGCAGTTGTCCCGGATAACACCAAAAAAATCTACACACTCATTTTGGCCTATCGTAAATTGAAGTTGCATGAGATAGCAAAGGAGTTGAACATATCAGAAGGCAGTGTATTCACAATTTTGCATGAACATTTGTCAATGAGAAAGCTGTGTTCAAAGTGAGTGCTGCGTTTGCTCGCAGTTGATCAAAAACAACAATGTGTTGATGATTCAGAACATTGTTTGCAACTGTTTCTACACAACAAGAAGTTTTTGCATAAATAGATGACACGGGATGAAACATAGCTTCACCAGGTCACTCCAGAGTCAAATTGGCAGTCAGCTGAGTTGACAGCAGCAGGTGAAAGCTGTTCAAAGAAACCAAAGATACAAACATCAGCAGGCAAGGTTTTGGCCTCCATATTTTAGGATGCGCAAGGTGTTTTGTTCATTGATTATCTTAAGAAAGGAAGAACCATTAATAGTGAATATTATATAGCATTATTGGTGTGTTTGAAGGAAGAAATCACCAAAGAATGGCTCCAAAAGTAAAAGAAAAAAAAGCAATCTTTCTCCAAGACAATGCACTGTATCACAAGTCGATTGCAATAATGGCAAAACTACATGAATTGCCCTTTGAATTGCTTCCGCATCCGCCCTATACTCCAGATCTGGTCCCCAGCAATTACAGGCGATTTTCAGACCTCAAAAGAATGCTTCAAGGAAAGAGATTTGGCTCCAATGAAAAAGTGGTATTGGAAACTGAGGTGTATTTTGAGGCCAATGACAAATCGTTCTACAAAAAAGGCATTGAATTGTTAGAGAAGCATTGGAATCAGTGTATCACCCTAAAAGGAGAGTATGCTGATGAATAAAGCCAAATTTTGCCTAAAAGTTGTTGACTTATTGAGTGATGTCTTATCAGTAGGAATGCAGCAGTTTCTGGATATTGAAACTGGTAGATAACAGATTTAAGAATCCAGGTCTATGATGTGAATGTTAAAAATCAATCTTTCAGAAGTGATCACAAAGGGATAATAACCCTACAAGCTTTGAATAATGAGGAATTGAGGTTTGAAGTATAAAAATTCAAGGAGCAATGTTTTGGGAGCCACCAATACAAAAATTGCAAAGAACCCATGCCTGATTGGCAGAAATTATTAAGTATGTAGTACTATGCATGTATAGGGAAATGAATATGCTCCTACATTCATTGTCAATGGTGGATGTTCTGGTAGTAATGAGGGGAGAACCCTCATTGGTATGGCTTACATAGCCATCTTGATTAATATTGATAACCGGTTTGAGTGGTATTGATAGCAAGAAAGCAGCCAATAGAATAGAGGTTGAATGTTAAAGCACCAGGACCGTGGGGTTAATGGTATGTGGGATATAACTGAAACTACAGGTAAACATGCTTGACAACATTATTGATAGAACCAACTTAGCAATTTGGTATGAATGCCTGATTGGTCAACAGAGTTGTATTATAGTCAATGAGGGAGGAATAGGAGTTAGAGGAAAATGATGTACCAAAAGCATTTTAACAAGTGGGAAGTATAGAATTATTGAAGTAAGCCCTAGAAATAAGAGATATTTCTTGTGAGATTGAAGACTTTCCTGAAGCGTTTGATGATTAATAGTCAAATAATTTTGAAAATCATTTGACTATCCATTATTATCAAACACTTCAGAAAAATCCCCAATCTTACAAGAAATATCTCTTTTTCTAGGGCTTACTTCTTAAAAAAGAAAGCCTCCTATGTAAGCAAGTAGTTATGAGCAAAGTTAAATTTGAGAACGATGTAGAAAGGTAAATTGAAAAATGTTTTTATGCTCTAGTTCTCAAATGATGTACGCGCCTCATTGGTATGGTAGAAAAGGATAGCATGTGAGGCAAAATGATTGAAAGAGAATTAAAAATTTAGAAACAGTTTCAAAAATTTGTATGCCAAAAATAAATATGATTTCAAAATTCGGTAAAATTTCATTTTAATTCCCGTCGCTTTTCCCCTTCAAACTTATCCAAAATAGCATTATCTCTGTGCAAATGTATATGTCGAACACAAATCAAGTGTTAGTTAGTGAAGAAACTTTCCTTTTTTGCTTTGAATGTCCATTAAAAAAACGAACTATATCTCGTACTTTTTCTCTCCCGTAACTCTCATGAAGTCATGTAATTAACTGCAGAATGGCGGACTGCGTAGGCTAAGAAATTTTGCCTGTTTAATTCCAGTTAGGGAAGTAATGCACTTTTTTAAAAAAAAACACGCAACTTTCTGCTGAAATTGTGTACCAAAAAAAACAAGCGCATTACTTCCCTAACCAGAAGTAAACAGGCGGATATAAACAGGCGAAATTTCATTGTCTTACACAGTCCGTCATTCTGCAGTTAATTACATAACTTCATGAGAGTTACAGGAGAAAAAGTACGAGATATAGTTTTATGGACATTTCGATAAAAAATGGTAGTTTTTTCACTAATTGACACTTGATTTCAGTTCAGCATATATATTTGCATGGAAATCATGCTATTTTGGATAAGTTTGAAGGGGAAAAGCGACGGGAATTAAAACGAAAATTTCCCCCAAATTCTAAATATTATTATGAATTACTTGTAATTGCATGCATGAGTCCCAGTATAAATATTTATAAATAATTATTGACCAATTTTATTCTTGTGATACATTTGCATTATATCAAGTATTAAGAATATATTAACTAGGGTCTGCAAATTGGAGGCGAGAGTTATCAATGATAATGTTCTGACTTCAAATCCATGGTTATTTCCCTCTAACCCTCTGGACCTTCTTTCCCATAGGGCTGCTTGTGCATTTTCAACAAAACTTCTCTTTGGTGAGGTGTAAACAAATTCTCATTCTGAAAATGTGACCCAGAGAAAAAAATGTTTGCGAAGCACTGATCTTAATAGAAAAGAAGGGAAGTGTAGTGTTGTTGCTGACTGCCATAGTTTAGTCAATGAAAAATAAAGGTTGGAAACAAATAAGGGCTTTGACAATTGTTGATTTGTAATCAGCTCAACTACAGCTTCATGGAGCTGAGAGACTGTTGAAATTGTAAGTTGGTGAATTATAAAGATAGAATTTGGACTGAGTTCTGCACTAAAAATCATGGCATGTGTCCTCAAGTCAATATTGGGCAAAAGGGATACTGTGAAAAGGTCACTGTCTCTTGCATAATATATTGGTAGATAAAACATAGATGACAACAGTAGGGGTTGAAGCATCCTTCATCGCATAACAAATTACTGGATTCTCAAAAGGACTTTGCACATAGTTGTTTAGTGCAAAATACTCTTTTGGAGAATGTTTACTGGTATATTTACAAATGTATGCTTTGATTAAATCTACCTGAAATATACTTAGTTGGTCATGTGAATCATGATATATCATATCTTCATTTATTTTCATCATTTTTATAAAATATGTCAGATGGAGTGGATGTGCAGGTGGTGTAATAGCAGTTCAGAATAAGATATTGGCAAGTCAATAAGAAATGGCTTGTAAATTTTAATGCTTCCAAAATGAAGCTGCTATCAATTAACCATCATAGACATTCGCTCCTACCTCCCATTAGCATGGAACAGGCTAGCCTCCCTGAGAGTAAAACACTACGCCTCCTTGGCCTCACACTCTCAGCGGACCTCAAGTGGAATGACTATATTGAATCCATTGCTAAATCCACTGCTATGAAAGTCAGTTTTCTGTGCAGGGCCAGGAAGTTTTTTCCCATCTGAGTCCATCCTGCATATATATAAATCTACCATCTGCCTGTGTATTGAATACTGCTGCCACATCTGGTCAGGTGCCCCTGTTATTCTCCTCAGGGTTCTTGACAAAATCCAATGGAGAATCTGTAATGTGATTGATACCAACTTGGCAGCCCGGTTGCAGTCACTCTCTCATCAGCGTGATGTGGCTTCCCTGTACCTCTTTTATAAATACTTTCACGGCTTCTGCTCCGATGAACTTAGATCACTGATCCTTTTACAGTGAAACTGATAAAATGTAACTGCAATTTCTACTCTAACAGCTTCTTTTCTCGCACTTCCTGCCTGTGGAATTCCCTTCCCTATACTTACTTCCCCGACAGCTACAATCTCCAGGAATTTAAATATAAGGTCAATAGACATCTCTTATCACACTAACTTGCATCCATTCTCTCAAACTCTTTTCCCATCTACCCAACCCTCATCCTCCATATCCTCATCTGTCTATCACCCTCCTCCCAACATTTCCTATAACTAACCACTCTTTCTATTTCCTATTTCCCCTATGTAACCCCCTGCACAACAGTGGCAGTGGAATGGCTTGCTTGGGGTGAAATGATATATAAAAAAAAAAGAAGTTCATTACATTACATTTATTTTAACATATTCTTGAGAAAGGTAAAAAAAAAACATCTCTTCTCCCTTCAGTTATGGGTTAAACTGCAGGGTAAACTGGACTTAAGGTTAGAACTTTAAATTAAGAAAAACTAATTATGTATCCTTGCTTCAGCATATATTCACCATTAACAAGATCATGGAATTTACAGAAACAATAATCTTGACTGCAGTTAACTTACAACTACATTGATGTATGATTATGAGAGCTAGGTCTTTTGATTATGCTAGCCATGACCCTCTTTGGTCAAGACATATTGCAGAATATATGTCATCATTTGATGACAGCCACTTTTATATTTGTAGACACTGTGGCCAGCCTCATGGCTGAGTAAAAGTTTTTACACAAAGGCTAGTTGTTGGTGTCCAAGATTTTGAATATTGTTTTTCAAGATAGGAAAGCAGGTCTTATAGGAAAATTGGAAGAACAGAATATCCCTTAAAAACAAAAAATGAATGCAGTCAAGCATGGCAAGCAGTAGTAGCAATGTCAGCAGCAAGCAGATAATCCAGGTTTTAGACTCAGGATTGTCCAGTCGAACAATAGCTTGTAGATTAAAACATTGTGAGAGATTTTGGTTTCTTTCCTGAGACCAAGGAAGGATAAAATGAGCTGACATTTGGTTTCAAGCCAGTTGGTTTTGAGACTCATGATGGCTACACCTGTGTTCAAGAGAAAGAGAGCAAAAGTACTATTGTTTACGGTGTGCAGGGAATGGGGTCCCAAGTGAAATTTTGTTCCTGTTTTCGCGTTAGCAATCAGCAAGAACAGATTCGAGCAGACATTCATTTTTTTACCAACCACACTTCATTTAAATACTACAAGGTATTTCAGCACATATCACACTTCACATGATGAACAGCAAAGCCTTTGAAGCCTGGCTGATTCCAGAATTTAGTGGAGCTGCAACTGATATGCCAATTGTCAAGTGGATAAAAAATGTAGAGTTGGTTTGTAGGTAGATGTGGAGCAGATTAAACTGGTCCTTATGACCAAATATGCAATGGATGCATATGATTAATTTGTGACTTGGCGACTTCACCCAGGTGAGGCGGTGGATGAGTTTCTGGCTGAGCTGCATTGCTTAGCTCAGCTGGTTGAGGGATTGTTGCTTGAATGGTGGATTACATGTGTGTTTGTTTCAGGTTTGCCACAACTTCTTAGGCAACTTCTTCATGCCTCGTTCTGGATGGAGACCATGATTATGGAGCAGCTTCTAACCTGAGCATAGGATATCTTGATTGACAACAAAAGCTGCAGGGAATTGGTCACTGCATCCATTGGCCAAATGCATTCAAATGTAAAGGTGCTCCCCGTTGATTCACGTAGAAAGACTTTCATTTGTTACAAGTGCTCTGGGCCTAACCATATGGCAAAAGATTGTACGCAAGTACATCAGACGGTTGAGTATGGCTGTCTTGCTGTGAAACCCAATGCTTTAGGTGCAATAGACTTGGACATGTATCATCAGAGTGCCAGGAAAACACCCAAGGAGAGGAGATGCTAGTACCAGTCTTCTCCTTGAGCAAGTGAAGACCAAGAAATTGCCTGCTGTAAAAGTATTTGTGGATGGAAGAGAGTGCACAGCTCTAGTAGATTCTGGGTACTCACAGATGCTGGTGAGCAAAGCTGTATGTCTCCACTGGAGACAGAAGGAAGTAAAAGTGCTGACAGCTGAAGAGAGGACTTTGAAGTGCTGGGTGGGGTGCAGCAGAATAATGTTGGAAATTGGGCAAGTTCCGCTCATAGATGTTGAGGTTCAATTGTTGGTTTTTGACTTTTTTCTTGGGATAGACAAGATCAAAGAGCTACGAGGTATTCACATAACCGAATTTGGTGAAAGACGCTTTGGAGATCTGAATGGATGTGCTGCCATTCTGATCAATGAACCTGACTTCAGTGTGACATTCAATCAGAGCCAAAATATCATGAAAATGAGTGATTGGTCACTCACTCAGTGAGCTGATGAATAGTGTACAAGAGTACAGCGTGCCCAACCATGCTCGGGATACATACCAGAAAAAACTCTTACTATAGCAGTGTAACAGATGGTTGCCATACCATTAGGAAGAACTTGGCCTACTCAATGGTCTGATTCTCTTGATAGCAGTCATGCAAGAGCACAAACAAAAGGTTCTCGACTATCGAGAATTAAATGAATTTGTGGAGGCATTCATTGTTGATATTGAAGTGTGTGCGCAAAAGCTGAGAGTGGCGGCAACAAGGAGTTGATGTGTTGCTGTTAGATCTGTGAAATGCTTATCTACAAATCCATGTCAAGCAACGAAAGCAACACAGAAAAGTGTGAGCGATTTATTGATTTGGGGTCAGGTCAACCAAATGATGGCTTCGGCACCAGCAGTCTGCCAGTAGATGCTGACATGCTCAGTGAATCCTCTGATGACAATCTGTCTGAGGACAAATCTTGTGTTGTTCCCATTCGAAGTAGCACCTGCCAGAAGAAACACTATTTGTGATGATGAGATCAGTGGGGAGTGTGGTGGAGATTTATCTCATCAAAGAAAGGGAAAGCGGATTGTTTGGATATGTGCTTGTAGACATAGACTTGCAAGGCAAGCTTTGGCAAATCAGTGTTGAAATGACATGGCGCATGCATTATCGACAAGGCCATGGTTAACACAGGCAAGAGATCTTGGTTTCTTGCCCAAGAGCAAGGAAGTATAAAAAGAGATGACTTTTGGTTTCAAGCCAGTTGGTTTTTGAGACTTGTGAAGATTACGCCCGTGTTAGAGAGCAAAAGTACTATTGTTTACAGTGTGCAGAGAATTGCATAAGCAATCAGCAAGAACAGATCCGATCAGACATACATTTTCCTACCAACCACACTTTGTTTGAATACTACACAGTCAGTTCCAGTTAAACTCGATATCGATTACACAGAATATCCATTTTGCTTTACTGATTGGGCAAATACAATAATTTATTTTTCTTTTCTATATAAATCTATTTAAATGGAACAACTAATAGGGACCAAAATTCATGGCCCTAATCTGTTCTGCATAAGTGAAACCCACCATATACACATTTATATATATAAATACATTCTTGTACTTACATAGATGTACATTAATATTGCATATTATTGATATTTTATTGTTACTGAAGGAGAACTACTCCTTATCAAAAGGGCTTAATGTAACGCCCACTAGAATTATCAGCAGTGAAATATGTTGTTGATTTATTGTTGAAACAATGGCATTTTGTATTTATCAGGAAAGTGTGGACAAAAATAAAGTAACAGGATATCAGAATCATCAAGACAAAATATGAGTCCATTGTATATATATATATATATATATATATATACTAGCAGTATAGCCCGGCGTTGCTCGGGTGTAATGAAATCTTTAAAACTAATCCATGGTCCTGGAGCTCAGACTCAGCCTAAAAAATATTTGTGTTAAGTTTGGTGAGAATTGGATAAAAATTGTGGATTTGTATAAAGGACATACAGACAGATAAACAGACACACATACAAACATCTTGCCTTTTATATATACATATATATATATTATCGATTTTCTGCACTATTGTAAGAACTGCAACCTTGAAACTTCTGAATATCGTTTCTTATATCTTTGTCTATAAGTGTATCAAATTTGATTAAAATCGGACCACTCCTCCTAAACCCAACTTTTTCAATTTTCGATATTTATCGGGGGTACCTCGCCACAAAAACCTAGCTAAGAACACTTGCAGATGCTTATAGTTCAACTGTGTAAATTTTCAAGAAAATTGGTTCAGCCATTTCAGAGTCTATAGGTAACGGACACACACACACAGAGACAAAGTTCCATTTATAAATAAGTTTATATATATATATATATATATATATATATATATATATATTTATCTATATATATATATTTTCTAAACATATACTGTTAAATATAAGAGACAATGAATGTACATTAAATCCAAACAACCCACACTTAATAAAATCACATTTAAATCTGGTCATAATGCATTACATTGCATTTGAATATATGGTTCTGTTGTCATTTCGCGCTATCACGTGGTGTGATGTCATAGAACCGCATTGCAAATTTGTGAACTGCGTTTGTTATTTTTGGTAACTATTGCCGTTGCCTAGCGAAGTTTTATGTCAACACAAAATAAAATCGTCGCTGATGGTGGATGTTATTGTATTACCATCTTAATAACCTCTCTGAAGATGGCTCATGTGAGCTGAAAGCTTAGAACCAAATTAATTAAAAATTATCCAAATGTTGGAGAATTTTTGTCTTTATTTTCAACTGAAATTAAAGCCAAAATGCGACGTTTAGAACGGCTCATGATTAAACATAATAGACATTCATTGTCTCTTATATTTAACAGTGTATGTTTAGAAAATTATTTGCTGCCTTGATACACTATATATATATATATATATAGGAACTATAAACATTTGAGAAACAAACTTAAACAGTCATGGTTTTGGGTTGAAGGGCACAGTACTTAATCTCTGATTTGCCTTGAGCCTTGAATAAATTCACAGAAAATATAAATGATGTTTATTCAATGGATTGTATTCAGTCATGCATCTTTATCTTTGACTAGCTGGACCTGTGTAAATTCAATGGTTAACAAATGTTATAACATTCCTGTACTATTTTTTCAATCTTTGCTTATATTGTATCATTCCCTCCCTTTCAATTCAACTAAGATTACCTATTCTATTATCCATCTATTCTTCACTCACTTTTGCCTGCATCTTCTCATTTTAACCCTTAACTTTTCTAATACAACTAATATAATCTATTATCTCATTCTTCTGCCAGTTTTTTTTACACTCTTTGTGCTTATCAGCTCATTCTCTCTCATATACTTTCTAATTTAATTAAAATTACCTATTCTCTTATCCCTTTAATCTTCACTTATCATTTGCCTGTATTTTTTCCCTTATCTTTTTCAATACAAATATTCACCATTATCTCATTCCTCTGCTGTTTTTTTTCATACTTTGCTTTTATCATCTCATTCTCTCCCTTATCTCTTCTGATACAACTAAGATTACCCATTCTCTTATCCCTCTAGTATTTTTCTCACCCTTTACTTGTATCTTCTCCCTTATTCCTCTCAATGCAACCAAGATTATCACTCTTTGCTTGTATCTTTTCATTCTTTGCTGTATTTCTTCCAATATAAATGAGATTATCCATTATCCCATTACTCTACTGTTTTCTCACCTGATTCTTGTATCTTCTCATTCTTTCCCTTATCCCTTTCAATGCAACTAAGATTATCCATTATTACTTCTTTCAGCACTTGCAACAATCACAATGCAATGTACAAGTTCAGGTAAGTGTCAACTAAGTGATTTGGAAAAATGTAAGTTTTCCTGTTTCTTGATCTCCATTTTTCATTATGGAAGTGAGGCTAAAATCTCTTTCTTTTGTGGGACAATTCCTCACTTTCCTATATCATAGTGTTAGACATGTTGGTCAAAGCTTGGATTGTAAGTATGGCAATACATACTTGAGCAGAACTTTACTCCTCTTTCACATGATCCTCATGTCCTACAACATGCGGCTTCCTATAACTTTATTTTTATCCACTGGGCTACTATGCATGGTCGAGAGGGACATCAACCAAAAGCCCTATGATACCAAGGATTTACATGAATAGTCATGGATTTGAATATTCATTTACTTCCAAAACTGTATTGAAGTCATTTTTTTGTTTTTCTCAGTTGAATAGATTACAAATTAAAAAATATATATTTTGATTTTGTTTGTTGAATTTGTTCTTGATTACTTTTTTGAAAACTATATGCCAGGAAGATAAAGTTCATATTTGGAAATAAACTTTGTAGTTCCATAAACGATTTCCTGTCAGTTGGACTGGTAAAATCTTTAATACAAAAACTATAGGTACAAAAAGCAAGAAGTATACAGGATGTGATGGATAAATTGTCATCTAAGTTATGCAAAAATGAAAATAACATGGACATCTCATTTTAACAGATATATTTACCAAAATTACACAAAAATATCTTAAAATATTAAAAAGTAAATTTATTATATAATATCACCATTGGCTTCAATCACAGCTTCTGGATGACTTTGGAATCTCCTGCATATCTTCTGGATGGTCCTTTTTGTTGAATGCTGCTATAATTCTTGCTTTCTATTAATCTTTGGTATTACAAGGAGTTTTGTTGGTCTATCATTCAACTGTCTCCCAAACATAATAATCAAAAAGGATGCTGTCTAGGGAGTTAGGTAACCAGATTTAAAGGGTGATGTGATCACAGAAATTGTCTGACAGCCATGACTGGGTTCTTTTGTTTGAAATGGTGCATAGTCTTCCAGCAGCTGCTCTCTTGACCTAGAGCAGCATGATGAAATATGAAATGTTCATATTGAAGAATCAGTACAGCATTCCATTTCTAAATTTCTGGCAGAGGGAATTGCATCATAGTTCTCTGTTTTTTCCACATACAGTGCCCAACTGACTCTACTATACTGAGCAGTCAACAAAAGCAAACAATGCACAGGCATAAAATTAAAAATATAAAATGACAACAATTTACCCATTGCATTCTGTATTTTATATCTTCCCACGTTTAAAAAATGCAAACAGAATTGAGCTGGACTTTTTTAATGGTTTATATTAGTGATAAGAAAATATGAGGGATAAAGATTTTTATCATTTGAATGTTAATCCCTGAAAAAAGTGTTCTCTGAGAGGTTGCTTCAGTCAAGTATCAAGAGCAGCTGATCAGGGCATCTCCTTAATAAAGTTAAACTATATATATATATATATATATATATATATTATATTATGCTCTCATGACAATTGAGCTCTCTGGAGAAGAAAATTTTAAAAACAGTTTTCCACTTCTGCTGTATGCGTGACTCTTCAGAAATGATTTGAGTTCTTTCAGTGACTGGCGTATGTATACACTGCTTGTATACAACACGTTAAAATTTCCCTTCTCTGATTCCATGCGTCGATGGCTTAGGGAGTAGCGACTCTGACTGACACCAAATTGGTCGAGTTTTGATCCCAGCCAGAAGCAAGTGGATGTGTCTAGCCACACTGATGAGCTGTGATACAGTGAAACAGGCTTGTATGTGGATGACTAATATATATATATATATATATATATATATATATATATATATACACACTAGCAGTATAGCCCGGTGTTGCTTGGGTGTAATGAAAGCTTTAAAACTAATCCCTGGTCTTGGAGCTCGGACTCAGCCTAAAGAATATTTGTGTGAAGTTTGGTGAGAATCTGATAAAAATTGTGGATTTGTATAAAGGACATACAGACAGATAAACAGACACACACACAAACATCTTGCCTTTTATATATATATATATATATGTAATCGATTTTCTGTACTATTTTAAGAACTGCAACCTTGAAACTTCTGAATATCGGAGTCTATAGGTAACGGACACACACACAGACAAAGTTCCACTTATAAATAAGTTTAGATTTAGATAGATTCATATATATATATATATATATATATATATATATATATATATATACACTCTTGTATTTACATATTATTGCACTTGTATTGGAGACTTGTAGATCTGGTCCTTTGTCCAGGAATGTAATATATTTTAGAAAAGAAAAATTCACTATCACAAATTTTCACTGTACTTTACCATTCTGAACAATGTACTAATAGCACAACTGTCACCAAGGCAAATTCTCTTCTATTCTTGTCTTTTGAAATTTTTATTGTTACAGGCTACCACTGATTGGCCAAAGAACCAGCCAATCCATACATTACATCAAATTACACCTAATTGACCAAAGAACCAATGTGATTTCTTGTATGCAGAAATAAGCCCAGATAGCTTTGTAATAAGTCAGGGATCAATATTATGAATGAATCCATGTGCAAAGTGATAAAATATCAATATTTTCAATTATTACAAATATTGCAACTTGAGAAATGTCTAATGAATGCTAAATTACCAAAGTATGCACTCACATTAAAGATGCCATCATGATGTGACCATGGGAGGTAAGCACATTTAGTGTACCTTGTAGATAAGGAAAAACACTAACCAACCAATGAACCAAAACGACATTCTTCACTCAATTTTGGCAGCAGGATTTATGACTGAAGAAGTAGCATCTTTGTTTCCATCAAACTGAAATGGAAGAATGTCAGCATATTTATTTTGGCTGGTTTAAGAAATCATCTGCAAGTGGAGACAATGTGTCTACTGTCACTGAAGACACTCTTTGATGACAGGCTTGTTGCTTGGTTGCCAAAATGCTTCCTGATAATCTTTTGCAAGGTGAGGCAATTATTATGCTTGACCCCACTCAAGTGGATCCTTTTTTGTCAGAATTGGTGGAAAAGACTGAAAAACCTTGATCATTTCTTTGACAATATTTTCTGCGAGGGTAAGAATCTTGACCTTCTTCAGCTCTCTGTTGCCTTGCTGAGTTTATCTTTTTTAGCCACCCTATCAGGTTTTTCTTTTACTTTGATGCCCCCACTTTGTTAGTGGTGATGGTGGCAGAGCTGCTGATGTATCTTTCTGGTTCCACTTTGACCTGTGAAGGAGCCATCTTCATTGCTTCCTGAATACAACTTTCAGTTGTGAGAATAGTTTCTAGCTCACCTATAAAGTTTTTTGAAGACGTATGTATAACATTCATTGCTTTGTGTACATGTTTTTCAAGACTTCATCACCTTTTTCCTTTCCTTGAAAGGGGTGTCACTCCATCTTTTTTCTAGATAACATCACAAGTAATATGTTCCTGGACAATATCACATTTTCAAAGCCCTTTTTCTTCATTATGTGGTCTATAAATTTCAGCTTTCTCTTTTTAATGTTATTTATTAAATAGAAAGAGAAGTATGACAAGAATGTGATTTCTAACTGGTTTTATTTAGCCTGTAATAAATAATTCTAACTGGACTAGAAAACTTGTCAGAGTTTTATCATTAGTGAACATAACATTAACTACATATGCTATGTAGATGAAACTGTGTTACTATCAAATTCCGAAAGAAAACAAAATGCTATAAAACAAAATAGTTGAAGAAAAGAAGGAATTTTTCATATATGTATTGTTTATTCACTTCTAGACTTTGTCAAATTAATGACAGCTGAGAAAAGTGTAGTTACAGGGGATTTTGTAGGAAGCATCAGTTATGGTTGCGAAATGACGAGTCAAATGTAACCAAACCCACCACACTTGAAAGAAAAAGTTGAATGAAAGATAAAAGAATCTCATTTGTATTAATAAGTGTAAATTCATTTAAAGAGAAGAATGGCATCAATTTTGTTGTTTTGATATAACAATTGTATTTGAAAGTTCTGCATGAAGTTTTTTCTTTTGAATATGTTTAAGAGTTCAGTTTTCTTAAAGTTGAACAAAATGTGAATGGAAAACGAAAATGATATTTTTGATCCTCGTTCTTTTTTGTTACTGACAAGTAAATGAGAAAAGGGGAGAATCAATTAGTGTGGTGTGAGAGAGAGTGAAAAAGACATGTCGCCTAGATGAAACATCCGTTTGATGACCTGTGACTTTTTTAGAAGAAAGGCGAAAATCATGCATATTTATTCATTTGTGAAAAATAGAAATGGATCAACTTTTACATTTTTTTCTTTGCTTCTTATTAGCTAATAAATAAGGTTTAGTATTTATTTTGTATTTTGCAAACATCGACACATGGTAAAATTTAGTGAGCTGTTTCATGAAAAGAGCTTTTCTATTGGTGAATGTATAAATGTATATGCTTTTTTTATTGGATCATTAAAAGGTATAGGTATATTATATAAACTCAGATTTTCTGTGCAATCAAATCTCATGAAATCTGACAGTTTTTATTGAACATTTAGCAATGTTTACCCTTTGTGCCTGCAAAAAAATGATGTGCCAAAAGGGTTATTCCCATTACACCACTATTACTGTATACACTTCTGACTCCCTTGGCAATGATTGTTTTCAAAAAGGGATGATTAAACTTTAGTAAAACCCAAATATATGGAAGTGGAATTATACAGTTTCTTTATTCTTGAGAATTGATAACAATAGTTCATTGATATGTTTTAAAATATTATGTATAAAAAATGTGTCTTAATAGTTATTTATAAAATAGTAAATAATAAATATTGCATTTTGTTGGTTTATAAATTTTGCATTGTACTTGGTGATTCACATATTTTTATAATGTCATCAATAAACATTGCAGTAATAGTGGTGTCAAGGGAATAACCTTCCTGTTGACACTGTTTTTTTACAGGTACAAATGTTAAACATTGCAGAACATTTGATATTTTTGCTAGGACTTAAAAGGCTCAACCTTCTCCACTGTGGGCTATACATTTATGTAATTTTCTTGTCTAGTGTGTGTATATATCCTAATTTCATTTGGATTGGCTTCTTGTTTATATTTCAAGTCCACAGATACCCTTTGAGGATTGATTCTTCACTTGGTGGCTATGAGGTTACCCTCTAGGTCAACCCTTTGAAGTACCTAGCCTTTTTGATAGTCTGCTGTGACACCAAGTACAAAGCTTACTTTGTTATTACTTATGGTGAACCATAAGTGATTTCAGTATGCTGATATTGAGGTCACCACAAATCAATTCTTTTTAGATCAAAAGTTCTTGATGGACATTAAATTTGATTAAGACCTGGAGTGAATCATATATTCCATCAATCTTGAATATAAATTTTGACAAATTTTTGAAACATCAAGAAATTTATGTTTGTAGTAAACATTAAATTTATGATTAAGCATTATTTACCATTCTTTTCAACTTATAATAACTTGGAATAGGATTATATATCAAGATTAAATACTTGAGATTTTAATTAATAGAAGAGGCAGTGAACCATTTGGCAGTTTTTCAGTAATCACTAAATCCAGTGTTTGTTTGTGTAGGATTTCAAATGAGAACTTTGTAAAACAAACAATTTCAAAGTTCATTGACTTCAAAGAGTAACGAATTTGCATAAAAGATTTATTCACTGAAACATATCAACTTTATCATCTGATACACTTTCATCTTGAGAGAGGGAATATTTTCATATTATCATACATTATTTTAAAGACAAGTTTAACAAGTTTGAAAATACAGTGTTTGCTCAGAAATAAAAAGGGCTAAGGAATATATAAAATTAACAAATGTCATTTAAACTCAATCTCTGCTTGTTTTAGAAACAACTAGCAGTATAGCCCGGCATTGCTCGGGTGTAATGAAAGCTTTAAAACTAATCCATGGTCCTGGAGCACAGACTCTTTGGATGTTGGCATGAAAGACTAAAAAGCAATAGTTGTTTCCAGTTAAAGCAAAACCGTAGACTGAAAGAAAAATGAATGAATGTAAGTTAAATTTTGATTTCCTGGTGTCAATATCAAATAAGTTTTTTTGTCATAAACTGAATTTTGAAGGCTATATAAGTCCTCTGAGTAAATGGTATCATGGCTGTGACTAAGAACTACAATTATACTTACTTACAGCCAAACCCGAAGCAAAAACTAAAATAAAAAGGCTGAAAAAATACAGACATACAGGCAGATAAACAGACACACACAAATATCTTGCCTTTTATATATATAGATATATATTATCGATTTTTTTGCACTATTGTAAGAACTGCAACCTTGAAACTTCTGAATATTGTTTCTTATGTCTTTGTCTATGAGTGTATCAAATTTGATTAAAATCCTTCTATAGCCCGATTTTTTTCAATTATTGATTTTTGATATTTATCAAGAGTACCTCAACACAAAACCTAGCTAAGAACACTCACAGACGCTAATAGTACAACTGTGTACATTTTCAAGAAAATCAGTTCAGCTGTTTCAGAGTCTATAGGTAACGGACACACATACAGACAAAGTTCCATTTATAAATAAGTTTAGATTAGATTTAGATAAGAGTAACTATGACATATTTTGCAATTCAGCTGAGCTGTATTATTTTTATTTAGAAATTTCTTTTAGTGTGTGTGCCTTTTTACTGCAACTGTATATGTTTATATATTAATAAGAGATAAATTAAATATTAGCCCAAAAATATACTCTTGCAAAGCAAGCCAAGACTAGTAAATATAATTTATGGATAAAATGATTTTCTAAAACAAAACAAAACACAAGTATAACTGCAGAAATCAATTCAAATCAGTTGAAAACATCTTTAGTTGACTTGTTCTGCAATGTATAGTAAATATATGACAAATGATACTATTAAATTATATTTTCCTCCAGTGTGCATGTCTATATTAATAATTGTTGGTTGGTTGATTAATTTAACGACATATCAACACTTACTGGGTTATTTAATGATGATATAAGTCTTGTAGGAAAAAATCAAAACAAACTAATAGATAGCTATGAAGTTTGAGTCTCTGTGTCAGGCCAGAAAGTTTTTTTCATCAGAATCCATCTTGCACATTTATAAATCTACCATTTGTACAGACAAATGATAGATTAATAAATACTATGGCCATATCTGGTTGGGTGCTCCTGCTATTCATCTCAAAGTCCTTGACAAAATCCAAAGAAGAGTCTGCAGTGTAATTGGTCCTGACTTGGCATCTTGACTTCAGTCACTTTCTCAGCAATATGACGTGACTTCCCTCTGTCTTTTCTAAAAATATTTTCATGGCAACTACTCTGATGATCTTTTTTCCCTGGTGCCTTGTCCGCTTGAATTTAAGCATGCTATTAGATTTGCATCTAGGTCTCACCCTTTTACTGTTGAAATAGTTAAATGTAACCACTACTTCTACTCTAACAGTTTCTTAGCTCACACTTCCTGTTTATGGAACTCCCTTCCATTTAGGTGTTTCTCTGATAGCTACAATCTTCAAAAATTTAAATGCAATATCAATTGTCATCTTCTATCTTCTTGAATCCTATTCATCTTTTATTCTTTCTTCAATACACCCTGTACCCAGTCATTTCTCTCACTGCAAACTAGTGGTGGTCTTGCCTTGCTTGGGGTGAAATATATATATATGAGATAGACATAGGTTCAGTTTACACTTGAGTCAAACAGTAGACATTATATCATATCCCAGCCAATAAGGATTTTTGTTGGATGGAGGTTTTCCCAAGGTCATGGGGGAGGAATGAATCGTTACTTCACCACATAGTCCCTATGTTGGTAGGGGTGGATGGGATATGCTTGGGTGTTCATTGTTCTTCTCAAGTCTTGATTGCTCAAGGGTATTTGTGTTTAAGTGAATGTAACAAAACTGACTGGAATTTGAATTTAGTTTCCAAGTTCTCATTCTAAGCTGTCATTCATTACACCACTCATAAATAGCACATCCAAGCTTACATCATGTATACATTTTGTTTTGACATTTCATTGTTAAAGCAAAATGTACACTTTGTAGTGGATAATAATTTGTACATGTTCTAAACTATAATCTATGATATAAATATAATACATATGAAATGATATATACATATATATATATATATATATATATATACTTATTTATTATAAATTATGTTTTAGAACATGTACATAATTTCTTTTATATATGTCCACTTCTCTACAATCATATGGCTGTTTCAGTGTTTGGACTTCAAACTCCTTATTCTATATTCACTCAGATATATATATATATATATATATATATATATGAAATATAAAAAAAATATTCAAAAGCTCTAAATTATACAATATAAATGTATTGAGCACTTTTTAATACAGTTGTATACTGGTCTAATTTAATTATGATCAAAAACTGGTTTACAATGATTATATATATATATATATATATATATATACACACACACACATGGAGTGCAATGGGTAAATTGTCACTATTTTATATTTTTAGTTTTGTGCATGTGAATTGTTTGTTTTTTATTTCTTACTTGCACAGTATAGCAGGGTCAATTGGGCACAATCTGTGAGGAAAGAAAAACCCCATGACACAATTCACTTTACCAGAAATTTATAAATGGCATGCTACATTGCCTGACATTTGTGCCGGAAGCTTCAATATGAACATTTCAGAGAGTTTGGGTGTCAGCCTGAAGAGTTCGATAATATATCCAGTCAACATGTTGTTTGAATTTATAACTAGTGATGTCAACATTATGTTTACATTCATGTTCCCACAGGGCCTCAGAGTCAACATGGTGACCTACATCAAGTTGCTTGAGGAGGTAATGCTAGTCTGGATTAAGAAGGTTTGTACAGGAAGACTTTGTTTAGCAACAGGACTCTGCACCATGCCACACAAGCAGAAGAACCCACTCATGACTGTCATCACCCTGTCACCACATCACCCCTTAAATCTGGCTTCCTGACTTTCCAGACTGCAATCTCCTTGATTATTATGTGTGGGGTATAGTTGAAAAAACAACAAAAATCCTTGTAATACCAATGATGAATAGAAGGCAAGGATTATAGCAGCATTCACCAACTTAAACAAGGAGATCATCCAAAAGAGTTGCAGGAGATTCCAAAATCATCCAGAGACTGTGTTTGAAGCCAATGGCAATTTTATTTAATAAATTTACTCTTTAATATTTTAAAATATTTTTACGTCATTTTGGTAAATATATCTGTTAAAGTTGAGATATCCATGTTATTTTAATTTTTGCATAATTTAGATGACCATTCATGGCATTGTGTATATGTGTGTGTGTGTATATATATATATATAGTTTTTTGTTTTTTTTTTCAAAATGTGTTTATTATTCTTTTGATTTTACAATAACTTGGAATAGGATTACATATCAAGATTAAATATTTTGAGATGTGAATTAATAGTTAAGGCAGTGAACCATTTGAGTCTTTGGAAGATTGGCAATTTTTTTATTAGCCACTAAACCCATTATAAAGCTTCACTTGTCTTATCTTGTCTACTCTATGTTTTGCAAAGTTGTGGAGAGACATGATCACCCACATTCTGAAAATAAATCAATTTTGTTGTCAAATCTCCCGAAGAGTGAATGTAATCTCTGTGAATCTAAGAACAGAGACAGGGTTAGTGAACATATAATTTTATTTATTATTATTAATGCTCCATTTCTTGTGTAGAATAAATGGTTATAATTAAATTTAAATGGTAGCACTACCCAACAAACAGAATTGCAATGAAAAATAAAAAGAAAAAAAATTTAAAAAAATAAAATAAAATTGCAATGAAAAATAAAAAGAAAGGAAACAGAGCAAAAATAATATAAAGCAAGCAAATGATATATGCAAGATAAATAAACAATAATAAAGCAAAAAGTTCACAAATTAAGTGTTGGTACACATGAACAAATTCTGTTAAAAAAACATAAGTCTGACTTCAAGACAAAACAGACTGGGACCGAGACAGACAAGTCTAAGAAGTGGCCTATCTTATTGGCTAGAAAGAAATCCCAGCATGCATTTGCATGATTTACCTATAAATTGAGGAGGAGAAAGTGTTTTACAATAATTCCCAATAAAAATTGAAACCAACACCTTCATATCATCACTGTAATTGTAAAGACAGATTACCTTAAATATGTTATCTTCTAGAAATACCCTGGTCAATCAATTTTTTTTTTTTGATGTGAGACACAATGATTGTTTTGTCTTATATATATATATATGAGGAGTGCTGAGAAGTTCTTGGACAAGTTCACTTCCTGTAATCAGTATTTCAATGACTAAATTTTAGAATATTGATTTTGGGAAGTGGATCATCAACCCTTGTATATATCATCATCATAACAAAGCTTTTCTCAATTTCTTTCTGACAACTATGATTGTGCTATTTTCTTCTATGTCTTACCAGAAAACCTATTTAATTTCTTTCATCTTTTAGCTGTTCTTTTTTTATTGTATTAGGCACCAACCAACCAGCATTTTGCGTTATCTGTCACCCTTTCTTCTTACTACATATCCCATCCACCACTATTTTTTGTTGTTTAGTCATTTTTATGATAAGCTGAAATGTTTCATAAACTGAAGTGATACCAATATGAAAAACTCATTTATTTTGATTGTTTTATTGTTATAATGCTGATTATAAAAAATTTATTTTTTACTATGGTTTTGTTGGAATATGTGCTAATTTGGTTTGTAATAGTAAAATAATATTTTTATTGACAAATAATAACTATTCTAGTTTATTTGAACAATTTACAATGAGTTTATTTCAAGATATGTAAACTTCACTAACATATATCACAAGTAAGAAATATCTAAGATTGGTGTGGGCAAGTTAAAAGGTGGCTCTGCCTGAGGGGTGTTCTATAATTTCATTAGTCTTGGCACCCCAAAAGGTCATAATCCTGTCCTGTCAATGTTGAATCTGAAAAACATCTAAATGTTGATATACTATAATGAAATATGCTTGTCTGTTTTAACTAGAGTTCCTAAGTCTGGGTCTCAGTATGCAAAAGTTTAATGTATGATCAGGTTAGTCATATTTTACAAATGATGAAAGTAATCCATATTTTTTATTTTCTCCTAAAACTATATTGTCAATTTGTTGTCTCCTTTAAAGTTTGCTTTGAGATGAATTTTATAAGTAAAAAAAATAAACTCCATAGGTAAATGATAAATTTTTATCATCAGAAGGGAAAACGTTTTTCCAAATATAAAATATCATATGACAAATTCTAAGAATTTAATCAAATTTTCTAATTTCGGTCAAGAGAAAAAAAATCAACCTTTAATGTGTTTTTTTTTTTTTAAATTTGGTCTTTCATTTTGTAGACAGTTCTAAAGTATTAAGAAACAAGGAAGTTTTAAGGAAAAGGAAAACAAAAAGGACACTTATAGTCAAAGAGATAGTTAAAATTTTTAGAACACAATGAGGAGAGGAGACATAATGAGGGGAGCTGAGTTTGAATTCCAGTTGAATTCATTGCATTCACTTACTTGCAAATAACTTTGGGAAAGGTATTTATTCATTTCTTCCCTTCAGTTATGGATTAAATAACAGGACATATTGGGTTTTATAGCCTTGGCTGGCAACCTGTCTATCACAAAAAGTAATAGCAACCTACTGCAGGATAATCTTCTGCCCAGTCAGTCATGTCTCTTTTGAGACATGATCACCCAAGCGTGTATCATGTATCACCCAAGCGTGTATCATGTATGGCACTTAACTGACTGAATGAGGAGAGAACAGTTAGAAAATTTTATACTCACAAGACATATTGAAGGCAAGAGAGACAAGAAAACAATATAAATGGGTGACAAAACAGAGAATGGAAGACCTTAAAATAATAAACATGACTAAGAGCTAAAAACATAGGAAGCTGCAGGCAACCATAGTTGCCTATGTCCTAAAAAGACACAACACCTAGAAGACTAAAGTGATTTTGTAGAATTTTTTTTTTTTTTTAATCATATCACCCCGAGAAAGGTGGCAATGCCACTGATGTGCAGGAGGCTACATAAGAGTGAGGAGATTGGAAAAGAGAAAGCAGGGAACAAGGAATGAGTCTCTTCACCTGTTCAATAGATATGGGTGGAGTGTGAACCGGGTGATAGTTTAGTCTATCTACTCCAATTGAAAAAAAAAAAGAAAAAGAAGTGAAAAGATTGGAAAAGAGAAAGCCGGTAACCACATCCTAAACAGGGAACAAGGGATGAGCCTTTTCCTCTGATCAATAGACATGGGTGGAGTGTGAACCGGGCGAATTTAAAAGAATATTTTCAGCCTGCAACATAGACTGTTATAACTATTTTTCAAAACATATCTTCACATACCTGACTAACTTATCAAAGAAAATTACCAAAGAAATCAGAGAAAATAAAAAATAAAAAGAGAAGCCATGATTAACCAGACTATTTTATATCAGCTGGCATTTGCTAACCATAAATTGATCTGAAGCCTTCAGTGTTGTACATAACTATAATTAGCCATATAACTACCAGGAGTTTTGCATTATGTGGGATGACAGTTAATAGAATAGCATTTGTGTTAATAAAAATCAAATGACCTTCCTTAGGAGACTCTAAATTGCAGATAGTAGCAATTCAAAGATTGAAAATGTTAAATTCAAAAAGGATTTGCAGTAAGTGAGAAATTGAAATTCACTATGATTCAAATCTTTCATGTTTATATATTTGTTTGTACGGCATAGTTGTAGAGCATAGCACAAAAGGTTATAAAGTCTGTAGTTCTACATAATATAAACAAACGGCAGAACCACAGAACATATTCTATTGAGAAATAATAATCTGATGACTGCCAAAGTTTAGAATCTGCTCTGTGGAGCACAAGGGAAGATAACCAAAATTTCACCAAAATGTCTGTCTCCTAAGTTAGTTTTATTCCTTTAAAATGTACAATGAGCAAAAAATATTCTTTGTAGCATTAATATTGTGGTAAAGGTGTTTTCATTGATTGATCAATTGATTTATTAATCGATGACTGATTACTTTCAAAGCAGCTCATAATTTTTAATGCACCAAAAAAATCAGTATATTTTTCCTGATACAGGTTATTAACTGATAAATACTGTTTTTTTTGGAACTCCGAAATGTTGCATTAGTTTTATTTTTTATTTTTTTCCTAGATAAATCATGGGTTTTCTTTCTCAAGGTGATTTATTAACTCAGTGCACTTTTCAAATATCTTAATCATAAACTATTTTAATAGTAAAACTCTACATACGTCTACAGAGATTTTAAATTTAGTGACTTGATAAAATATTTGATATTTTTCTTTGAATTGGTATCATCCAATGCAAGATATTTAACCCTTAAGACACAAGGGGTTACAGGGTGTGGAAGAATTAGGAACAGAAATATTAATAATGAGAGGGAACAGGAAACAGTAATCAGGAGGACAGTAGATAGTGATTGACATTGCATTTACATTTTTGCAGATTAAATTTGTCTGGAAGGCTTGAAGGCAGAAGGGGGCTTCACAAACGAGTAAGAAAAGAAACTGTTAGTGTAAAATTTATGGTTACATCTAGCTAGCTCAACCGTAAATTGATGAGATCTCGTCGTCAGTCTAGGACTACACTTAAATTAAAAAAAGTCTAGATATCATAGTGAACAATTCATCCAAACAATTACCATGAAAAAATTTATAGAAAAGACAGAGAGAGGCAATCTTATGGTGGTGAGGAAAAAGTCTAAAGCTGAGCTGACAGATCAGGACCAATAGTATTGCTGATTCTTTGTTTTTTTTTATCAAGGAGCTCAAGTTAGATTTTAAAATTTATTTTGTGTAAGGCTTCAAGTGAATGAATCTTTTCTCTCTAAAAGAAGACAATCCTTCATTAGATTCTATAGATTGCTACTTCGAAATCACAAAGAGCTTTACCAAATAAGAAAAACTGTATCACTTAAACACTTGTTGTGAGAATCACCTCTTTTGTTGCGAGGTATAGACATTTTTCAGTAAACATTTACAGCTTCTGGAACAGTTATCATATAAACATTATTTGGTACACTCCTGTGACTCAGTTAAAAGTATGGCATACAAAACATGGAATTCAAAAGAAATGACAATGCATGTTATTAACAAAAGAATCTGCTTGTGTGATACACATGTATATTTGCAAGAGTTCAGTGATCAGTGACCTGAAGAAATGAACACACCTCAGTGATGTTCTTTATCAACATCTGGAAGCAAGAGGAAAAAGAAAAGGCAACAAGAAGAAAATGTTTGACTTTTTGTAGACTTAAACAGTGCTGCCCAAGGCTAGTAAGGTAGCTCACAGAATTCTAACAGCAACAAAAATGGGTAGCACATCTAACAAGAAGGGAAAATATTAATATAATCAAGATGTTTACTTTCCACACTACTTTAATAAAAAGGTTAGGAAGGAAATGATAAACTATCTCTTTATGTAACCCTCTACCTCAAGTGAACCCCTCAGCCTTGTACCAGGTGAACAATACTGTAAAAAAAAAATTCTAAAAAAGAAAGAGCAATAACAATGTACTTGAGAAGTTTATTTTCCAGAAAAAAAAATGTTTTCAGAGAAGGATTTTGTAAATTTCATCCAACAGTCATGCTAACTCTTTGGTTAATAAATGCCAATTGTTTGCTGTATAGAAACAGATAATTTTGCAATTGCTATTCTCATACCAGGTCTTGCTACTTGTTTTCTGCTAATATGGAAAAATATGAATGCTAATAAAAACTTTTTATTGTATTATGGCAATATGAAAATGTGCAAAAGTGTTCTATGGATAGATGTAAATCAGTGATTCCCCAACTATTTCTAGTTGTTACCCCTTGTCTCCCAGGATGCGCATATCGAGAGTCCTGTTCCACATTTGTGTAAATACTAATTTTTTGTTTTTAAGTATACTGCAAATTGAAAACAAGAACTTACCTCAGACTGTAAATTTGTTTTTTTTTGTGATGCTATCAGATATGGCCTGACAAACGTCCATAGCTATATTGCTGCACTTACAAGTGTAGAACATTGGCTCCTGCAAATGTCAGCTATCTGATTTGGCTGGTGAGTGACTTTTAACTTAAGACAGCAAAATAAAATCAGAGATTCTGTATAACATAAATATATTTGTTAATTTTATCCTTTATAAAACATGTATTCCTTTTTGAAGTATGATTTAGATTTCATCAAAAAAAAAAAAATGATTCTAATGCAATCTGCTGCTCTTACCACCCTCTGCATGCTACTCATGCAGAGTGTGTGATGACCCTGAGCATATTGGTAGGGCATTCAACAAAGTAAAATAAAAATTTAGTTTGTATTTAACACATCACTCAATAAATTCTGGGCCTAAATAATAAAACAACAACCTTTAGGCAACATTTGACTTTATCCATCAACATAGTCTCCTTCTAGAGTGATACACTGAATCCAATTCAAACAATTTGATGCTTTTTTTTTGTAGAACCATTTGTCTTTGGCCTCAAAATATGACTCAGTTTCCAATATCACTTCTTCATTGATACCAAATCTCTTTCCCTGAAGCATTCTTTTGAGATCTGCAAACAGCCAGTAGTTGCTGGGGACCAGATTTGAAGAATAGGGTGGATGCAGAAGCAATTCAAAGTGCAGTTCATGTAGTTTTGCCATCGTTGCGATCAACTTGTGACACAGTATGTTGTCTTGGTGAAAGATTATTTTTCTTCTTCATTTGTGGCTGTTTTTTTTGCGATTTCTTCCTTCAAACACACCAATAATGCTATATAATATTCGCTATTGATGGTTCTACCCTTTTCAATGTTAATTGATGAACAAAATACCTTGCGTATCAAAAAATATGGTGGTCAAAATCTTGCCTGCTGATGTTTGCGTCTTTGGTTGCTTTGGACAGATTTTACCTGCTGCTGCCCACTCAGCTGACTGCTGATTTGACTTCAGAGTGAAGTGGTGGATCCATGTTTCATCCTTTGTCACATATTTACACAAAAATTCCTTGTTGTTTTGAAACAGTAGCAAACAACGCTCTGAATTGTTGATGTGTTGTTGTTTTTGATTGACTGAGCAAATGCAGCACCCGCTTTGTACAGAACTTTCTTATTGATAAATGTTCATGCAAAATGGTGAATACACTGCCTTCTGAAATGTTCAATTTCTCTGCTATCTCAGCA
The DNA here is from genome assembly GCA_037127315.1 of Ascarosepion bandense. Classification (NCBI taxonomy): domain Eukaryota; kingdom Metazoa; phylum Mollusca; class Cephalopoda; order Sepiida; family Sepiidae; genus Ascarosepion; species Ascarosepion bandense. Next base: position 2,906,843 of record JBBBDQ010000238.1, on the reverse strand, counting down.
ACTTCAATTTATGATTGGCCAAAATGAGCTTGTGGATTTTTTGGTATTTTCTGGGACAACTGCTAATTTTAGGTGACCTGAGTGTTCAAAATCATTTGTGTCTGTATGACTGCCTTTAAAGTCAGCATACCACCTCTTAATTGTTCTTTCTGATGAAGCAGAGTCCAAATAACACTTATCAAGCCATTGCTTTTCTTGTATAGTATTTTTCCCATCAGAAAGTAATGCTTTATCAATACATGAAATTCAGATTTTTCAAATTGTTTTCAAAATTTGCAACACTATTTTCACTTAAATAAGTTTAATTTGTAAACTAATAATTCAATTGGGCCCAAATTTTATCACATACCATTTGAAGGTTAGTACTTCATAAAAATCATATGGATGTTTTATTAGTGGTGCCATCTATATGTCAGGGCTTGGACTTACTGAGTGATCTGTTAATTTGAAAAAAACGTTTATTTCATGTTTCATCTGTTTTTACATATTTAACATGTCTTCCTTTCTCACATTTCTCAACTCAATACTAGGCTTTATAAGCCCCACTACTTGAGTCTTAGGAATATACAATCAAGAAATTGGTCCTGGGCACATGTTTTTTTTAATCATGTCGCCCCAAGCAAGGCATTTTACTGCCCCTGTTGTGCAGGGGTTACATAGGAGGAATGTTATGAAGAGTGAGAGGTTGCAGGAGGTGTCAGGAAGAGAGTAAGAGAAAGAAGAGATTACTAATGAGAGTGGGGTGGATGGGGAGGAATGTTATGAGGAGTGAGAGGTTGCAGGGGGTGTCAGGAAGAGAGTAGGAGAGGGAAGAAAGTACTGATGAGAGTGGGGTGGATGTAGAAATGTAAGTTAGTGTGCTCTGCATGTTACTGCTACCACCCTACTCTTTTTTTTCATCAGATCCAGTTGGGAATCTCAAATGTAAATTAGCATGAAAATAACAATATTTTGAGGATGATGTAAAAAATAAACATGAATATACAGTCTCAAGTAAATATTTTAGGCACATAATGTCAAGTGCATCAAAATATACATAATTTAAAATTGAGATTCTAGATTTAATACAAAGTTTAAATATAGATAAATGACAAATCATTTTTAAAAAATTTAATCTAATTTCTTCTATATATTTTGGAGATATAATAGCTAATAGATTTTAATAAGAACTGCAAAAATTTTAGTGAACAAATGTTGTAGGCATTTAAATATAACTTGATAATGTGAAAATTTAAAATTAGTTTAGCCTCATTTGCAAGTAAAATACACATTTTATTTAATTGAAAAAAAAAAAACAAACAAAAAATGGTTTCTATTTGTGAGAAGGTTAAATCCCAGTTGCTTCAATCTTAGCAAGATCCTCCTGTAGAACTAATTTATAAATAAGCATTATGAGAATGATGTAAATAAACATTGAAATATTAACAATGTTTTCTGTGATTGTGAATAAACATGGAAATATTGGTTACATACAAGCTTCATTTTTAGAATTACTTTTGTTATTAAATTTTTTCAAAGTTGTCTTATAGACAATTTTGTTGAAATTGTATAAATATATAAAATGTATGGGAGTAGACATAATTTCTGGGTGGCAGAGTTTACAGGACTTGAGAACTTCAGTTATTGTACATTTCTTATTGGTAAATATAAGTTGCCCAGTCTGCTGGGAGATGAGTTTTTTTAGTGAACTACCATCTTTTGACTGGTTGTCAACCAAGTCTAGAGAGCCTGGTCTGCTCTCCTAATTAATTCATAGATAGCGGGAGATGAGATAGATTCTTACTTTTTTCAAGGGTATTTGTGCAAATATGACTATAACAAGCCCTGAAAGATAGAAACTTTTCGGTGTATAATAGTTTACGTCTTTTAAATTTTGTAATGTTCTTGGTTTGATAATGGCTCTATTTGCATGATTCTGTTTCAGAGTTCTATTTTTTTATGAAGTCCAAAGCAAACTCGTAAAGTTGATTAAAAAAAATAAAGCTATCATCCAATCTATAAGCCTTTTTGAATTTATTTTTGTGCTTGATTTTTACTCAGAATAGATACTCCAGTTTATGGATAAAATAATATTTTAAGTGTCACAGATTCAAAATTGAGCTAGTGATCAAATATGTGGATCTGGGCTTTTTACCTCAGAATATAGAGTACACAACCATACACAGGTCCTGGGCATGACGTTCGACTGCATCTGGCAGCAAGGTCTCTGATTGGGAGGTTGTGAGAAGCATGAAACCACCTATCAATTGCTGTTGTTCTCAGGTCCACCCTGACCTGGAGTGGTAGCACCTGTTAGAGTCCCAGATATGGGCAAATAGTTAACTCCCAAACTGAGGTCAAAACACAATGGAAGTATAAAAAGGATTTTCTATAGAAAAATATACATAAAAATAGATTTATATAGAAAAATATACATTTTTTGAACTTTTAAAATGATCTGGTTGGATAAATTTCCATATTGAGCTTAGGTAAGTAAACTTTTATTTAAAAGTTAAAATTTATATTAAACAAGCTTAGTCTAATTTGGAACAAAGTAACAATTGTAGAGTATGCAAAAGGATGTGAGCTCACATGTGGACAGTGTGTTCACGTCTGGAGGTTACCAGTGTGATTAGGTGGCAGGATTTTCTTTACTGGAAGCTTTAGAATAAAACAAACTGACTTAAGGTTTAAAATAAATAATATAATTTTATTTATTTTCTTTGGAGTTATGAATAAGTTCTTTGGTATTTGGTGAAACAAAATGTTTATTAATAAGCTGGAAATGCCTGTTACTGGTAGTTTGAGGTTAGATTATGATAGTGATAGTAGTAATCTTAGAAAAAGGTCAGTGTCAATTTACTGTTTTTTTTTGGCCTTAAACAGGGCAGAAATATCATAAGCAGATGACCTCTTGACTGCTTCTTCATGTGTCACCCACAGCAGGTTTCTATGCAGTTGCATTTCCATTTGTCCTCTTGTCATCTCCTCTTTCTAGATGACAGTTGTCAGCTTATTTACATTTTGTCCAGGCTCCAAGGCTGTGGTGCGAACATTGGTTCCAACTAACATCAAAAGTCTCTTTGTGTGTCAGTTTATTTTTGATTGGCCAAAATTATTTAATTTCCTGGCATTTCTTTTTTTTATCATTTTTTTTTTATAATGGAAGTTATGCATGTGGTGCATCCCTAATTTTTGTTATTTTCAGTTACAAATAAGTAGGCTCTCTTTCTGCAAACTTCCAGCATTTTTGGGCCAGGTTTGGTCTTTTCTTTTTCTTCCTCTTTTTATTTGAGGGTTGCCTTCTTGTTAGGTGAGAGAGAGAGAGAGAGAGAGAGAGAGAGAGAGAGAGAGAGAGATAGAGATAAGGGCTTTAAAGGAAAGGGCAATGTCTTATTTTAATTTTAATTCTTTTTATTATCTCCTCAAGAAACTTGATGTAGGACTCCATGTTGAGTCTGAGATCCTGTGGGAAAACAGGGAGTGAGAATTGCATTTTTTAACATTCAGTGAGGAATATACATCAAACTGTAACACAAAGGAAAGTATACATTAAACACTAATGTAACATCGACCGTAGTCTGAAATTTGGAGAAAGGTTACAAACTTGAACTCAGAGGGAATGTCAACAGACTTGAATAATGCAATATTTTGTCAAAATTCCTTTACAAGACATGAAAAATAACTGCATTGTCATCATGAATGCAATAGTCACTCAGTACTTAAGTTTGTCCAATACTGTCATACATAACTCTATGAGAGTGTTTATTCATGTACAATAAGGTCCCTATGATTTGTCACCATTTTATATTTCTCATTGTGTACATGTATGTTGTTTGTTTCTTATTCTGTCACTTGCACAGTATAGTAGGGTCAGTTGAAAACCATCTTTGATAAAAAGAGCACGATGAGGTAATTGACTCCACCAGAAATTTTGGAACGGGAGGCTCTGCTAGTTGGTATTTATGCTGGAAGCTCCAATTTGAGCATTTCAGTTTTTGAGTTTCAATCTGAGGATATTACAGAGGATTCAGAAAGAATTAGATTATGTATCCAGTCAATATCATGTTGTTGGGAGTGATGGCAGCATCATGCCTCCATTCATCTTCCCACAGGACCTCAAACTCAGCATAGAGCCCTACATCAACTTCCTTGAGGTGGTAGTGCTCCCCCGAGTCAAGAAGGTGGCTACTGGAAGACTCTATGTCTAGCAACAGCACTTTGCACCATGCCATACAAGCAGAAGAACCCAGTCATGGTTGTCATACAATCTCTTTGATCAAACCACCCCTTACATCTGGCCACCCAACTCTCCAGACTGCAACCTCCTTGATTATTATGTGTGGGGTACAGTTGAATAAGAGACTTACAAAACTCCTTGTAATAGCAAAGATGAACTGAAGACAAGGATTAGGCAGCATTCACCAACTTAAACAAGGAGAGCAGCTAGAAGAGTTGCAGGAGATTCTAAAGTCGTCTGGAGGCTTTGGTTGAATTCAATGGCAATTTAATTGAATAAACTTACTCTTTAGTATTTCAAGATATTTTTGTGTAATTTTGGTAAATATATCTGTTAAAATGAGATGTCTGTGTTATTTTCATTTATGCATAATTTAAATGACAATTTATCCATCGCACCCTGTACTGACTATAAAATCAGGAACAGATTGCATAGGTTTTCTAATTTAATTGTTCATTGAATCAAAAAAATATCTCTTTGTAACAATTTGTGATTCAGTCTATACATGCAGTCACAGTTGAACAGCTACCGGAATTAAATAGATGTGGTTATTTATGTTTTTGCATTTATTCAGATTTAGAAAATTTCCTGGGACATGAAAAGCAATGAGTATTTCTGACTAGTGGAAATAAACATCAATTGGAATAAATAATAATCTATGAGGGGGTGCTGAAAAGTTCTCAGTCTGACTAAGACTTAAATAAAAAAAACTAAAATTAATCTTTATCATTTTGTCAGATTTTAGGAAGTGGGTCACTCAGTCAACTTTTTCAACTTTATTTATATATATATATATATATATATATATAAATTTACCTGTTCATACTAAATCAAACGTTGTATTTTATTTTTCACTATTTATCTAACTTCCCATGGAACTACTAATGATTTGTACTTCCTTGTCTAGATGATACCTTTACACTTTCCTTATTCTCAAAGTAAGATTTTTATTCTTTTAGGCAAAGCTTCACATTTGACTTCATGAAATCTGATGTTTTCTTTTGACATGTCTATTACTTTATAGTTCCTCAGCAATCTTTGTTTTTAAAAGTTATATTTTGAATTTTAATAAAACCCAAAATGTAAGAAACTGGATTATAAAGTTTATAGAAATATGAATCAACTTCAATGCAATAGTTATTACCATTATTATAAAGGAACTAGCAATATAGCCCGGCATTGCTCGGGTGTAATGAAAGCTTTAAAACTAATCCATGGTCCTGGAGCTCAGACTCTTTGGACGTTGACATGAAAGACTAAAAAGCAATAGTTGTTTCCAGTTAAAGCAAAACCGTAGACTGAAAGAAAAATGAATGGATGTAAGTCAAATTTTGATTTCCTGATATCGATATCAAATTTTCTGCACTATTGTAAGAACTGCAACCTTGAAACTTCTGAATATCGTTTCTTATGTCTTTGTCTATGAGTGTATCAAATTTGATTAAAATCGGACCAATCCTTCTATAACCCGATTTTTTTGATTATTGATTTTCGATATTTATCGAGGGTACCTCGACACAAAACTTAGCTAAGAACACTCGCAGACGCTTATCGTACAACTGTAAATTTTCAAGAAAATCAGTTCAGCCATTTCAGAGTCTATAGGTAACGGACACACACACACACACACACACACAGACAAAGTTCCATTTATAAATAAGTTTAGATAACTATTTAACAATTTTTTTTATTCCTAAATTTATAAAATATCCTTGTGAACAAGAAAACAAGAAAATTTAAAACACATAACTGCAAGTAACTGTAATTATAAATTTAAAAATGTTTTCTGGCCTTTTTCTCATATTATTTCATACTCAGTAACCCCTTGTGTCTTTGTGGCTTTACTACCTTTAATTTGCTTCATTTACTTTCACTACATAAATTCACTAAAATTGGTTGTAAATACCTGGATTTATACTTTTTCTTGGGAATTGACAACAAAAATGTTTTCATTACTTAAGCATTATTTTTAGTAGAAACTCATTTATGTAGATGCTCTGTTTGTTTATCAAGCGGTATTTATTTTCATCTAACAGCCTGGATATTCAAAATATTAAAAAAAATATGTACTTCCTGGCAGGTTTTAAACTTGCATTCCCATAGAGAAAACCATCATTAAATCTGATGTGCTTTAACCTCTCAGCTTCAGAGTGCTTTATGGCCATACAAAGTATAAATTGTGCATTTAAACACGGATTTTTCTCTGCTCAGTTTCATTTCCGACTGTAAACAAAGTAATTTCTAAAGAAGAGGATGGATTTTTTACTTATTAATCTGACAGATTTTTATTACTGAAATGTTATTTTTAGTGGATACTCATATTTGAGTAGATCCTCCATTTATATATTAAACAGTATTTATTTTCATCTACTAGACAGAATATTTGAGTAATCTTATTAGAAAAATATGTGCTCTCTGGCAGGATATGTTCATTTCAAGAGTTGAAGAAAAATGATGTCATGGTAAACACACTTCAGTAATAACTTGCTTCAATTATTCAAGATTGGATGGATAGTATTTTCTTTTGATGAGTCCCCATAAATTTTCTTTTGGATACACATCTGAGCTGGCTTACGGCCATATCACGTTGAATACACCAGTTTTCGCTCGGTCACCAAAGTTAAGCAACATTGAGCCTGGTCAGTACTTAGATGGGTGACTGCTTGGGAATACCAGGTGCTGTAAGCGTTTAGTGACGGATGTGCATTGTGGTGCAGTGAATATTGGCTCGGAAAGAGAAATCGGTGAGCCAAGTTCGAATTCCAGTTGAATACCCTGCATTCACTTAAGCACTGGTACCCTTGGGAAAGGTATTAATCTGTCCCTTCCCTCCAGTTATGGGTTAAATAACAGGGTAGGACTTGGGGACCCTGCCCTTAGAAACAAATCCCAATGAATCTTGATACTTGAAAAGAAAAAAGTATTACTAGACACAAAAACTTATATAAAAAAACAACAATAAATTGTTGAAAGAAAAAGGTATTACCAGCAATAAATAAATTAAAAAAAATTAGTTGGCAATAAATGACATACCGAGGTTGATATGCCATAAAACAAAACAACCAACCAACCAACCAACCAACCAACCAACATCTGAGCTATTTTTAGGTCAATCAGGAACTGTTATACTTTTCTCTCTAAACTATTCTTTTGTATATTAGATTGAACTGTGTCTGGTGGAGAACAGTCATATTATAAGATAAATTCATTATTCTAAAATTTCTACTCAGTGTATGGGATAAAGAATTGATCTGAGATATTCTGATAGACAGCAGCATTAACTAAACTTTTCAAGAAAGAACTCTTCCTGATACTGGTAAAAAACATACACCATCACAGATTGAAAGAATTTTACACTTTTCTTTTTTAACACATTTGGCATATCTCTTGTGTGAAATTATCTAGACATGGAGGAGGACATGAACACTAAAAGAAATACAGAATGTTGATTTGTCATTGAAAATGACCATTTTTCATTGATCAACAGACCAACTTCGAAGGCTCCTCGCCTAGATTAAATACTTCCATTTTTGCTTAAAAATTAGTAGTGGCTTTGAAATCAATATCATGCTGCTATATCTAAGCCGATGGTATCTCCAGAATAATATGGACTGAGAAAAAACTACACCAGCATTATATCAGCTTCTGGAAAATTTCAACATTGACAAATTGATTGAAAACAAGCATCCTATTCAGTTGATGTTCATCTTCAGCTGTTGTCTTGACTTTCATATCACAGTTGGGCCATTTTGAACTGCATTTCTCATTATCTTTGAAAGCACAGACTGAGAGCTTTACATCTTGGCAATTATTTTCTTTGAGTTTTGTCAGCTTCCTACAAGGCATGAAAAATAGCGTTTTGTGCCTCTTGTATATTCTTTATTCTTACCATTTTTTTATTCTCAGTGACAATATGTTAAACATCAAATATTTCCTACTTTTTATCCTGATACCATGCTACAGAGCATACTCATGTAATTCTCTCATACTTAAAAGATTAAATAAATTTCAATTGTCAGAGAGAAAATGCCAGATTGTTTATATATTAGGGTGTTACAAAAATAATGGCTGCTCAAAGTGTTGTATTTTGAAAAGCCATTTTAATTTTAACATAGTATTCACGGTATATATTAGGTGAATTTTGGTATAACTAATAAAACAAACTTTCAGGTAAAATTCAACCTTAATCATCTACATAGTTCTCCTTTTATGTTTTCGACATCACTTCTTCATTGGAGCCAAATCTCTTTCCCCGGAGCATTCTTTTGTGATCTGCAAACAGCCAGTAGTTGCTGGGGACCAGATTTGAAGAATAGGATGGATACAGACGTGATTTTAAGTGCAATTTATGTAGTTTTGCCATCGTTGCGATCAACACAGTACGTTGTCTTGGTGAAAGATTATTTTCTTCTTCATTTGTGACTGTTTTTTTGCGATTTCTTCCTTCAAACACATCAATAATGCTATATAATAATCTCTATTGATGGTTCTTCCTTTCTCAAAGTAATCTTTGAACAAAAATACCTTGTCTATCCCAAATATGAAGGCCAAACTTTGCCTGCTAATGTTTGCGTCTTTCACCTGCTGCTGTCCACTCCGCTGACTGCTGATTTAACTCGGGAGTGAAGTGGTGAATCCATGTTTTAACCATTGTCACATATTGCTGCAAAAACTCCTTCTTGTTGTGTTGAAACAGTTGCAAACAATGCTCTGAATTGTTGACACATTGTTGTTTTTGATCGACTGTGAGCAAATGCAGCACCCATTTTGAACACAGCTTTCTCACTGACAAATGTTCATGAAAAATAGTGAATACACTGCCTTCTGATATGTACAACTCCTCTGTTATCTCACACAACTTCAATTTACAATTGGTCAAAACAAGTTTGTTGATTTTTTGGTGTTTTCCGGAACAACTGCCAATTTTGAGTGACCTGAGCATTCAGCATCATTTGTGTCTGTACAACTACATTTAAAGTCAGTATACAACCTCTTAAGAGTTGTTTCCAGTGGAGTAGAGTCTGAATAACACTTATTAAGCCATTGCTTTACTTGAACAGTATTTTTCCCATCAGAAAGCAATGCTTTATCAACACATGAAATTCAGAATTTTCCACTGTTTTTAAAATTTGCAACACTAGCTTCACTTAAATAAGTGTAATTTGTAAGCTAATAATCCGATTAGGCCCAAATTTTGTCATGTGCCATTTGAAGGTTAGTACTTCATAAAAATCATATGAATTTTTAATCAGTGATGCCAGCTATATGTTGGGCCCAGGAATTATTGAGTGATGTGTTAGTAACTCCTGCAACAAACTGGTAACTGAGAGCAACCTCATCCATTACAAACTTGTACCTATTTTTACAGTATATTTATCTAAGTGATATAATCATATCTTGAACATTTTATCAGTATTGGTTGGTTAATAACAATTTTATTGTGAAAACATTGACTTGTAATAATAGAAGCTGACATAGTGTAATCAAAAATGAATAATTTTACAGTGCTTCATATATGAAATTTAGACAATTTAGATACTGTTTTTATCATTATCATAATGTATTTTTGTGGGAATAGTAATCAAATATTCTTTGTAAGGTCAATTGTGTTAAAAACTTGTCCTTTGCGTTATTCCAAATGTAAAACTTAATGGTATGCATATAATGAAAATTAGTGGCAAACACTCTTCCCACACCAAAAAAAAAAAAAAAAAATGAAGCCTTGTATCAGTTTTAGGTCAGTCAGTTAAGTGCCATACGTGATACACGCTTGGGCGATCATGTCTCAAAAGAGACATGACTGACTGGGCAGAAGATTATCCCGCAGTAGGTTGCCATTGCTTTCTGTGGTAGACTGGTTGCCAACCAAGGCTATAGAACCCAGTCTGTCCTGCTATTTGACCCATAACTGGAAGGAAGAGACGGATTAATACCTTACCCAAGGGTATTTGCGCGTAAGTGAATACAATGGATTCAACTGGAATGTCGAACTCGGTTTCTCGTTCCGAGCCGATATCCAATGCACCACAACGCACATCCCAGTTTTAGGTAAGTTAATTAAAAACAAATTCTAAGTCCAGAAGAAATATGATAACTGTTTCCATTACAGTTTAGTAACTTCAATGAAAATAGTTATCATATTTCTTCTTCTAATAATAGTTCTTCCATTGCAGAACTTAAAACCTTTCAATCAATAAATCATTATTGGGAGAATGAATAGAATATGTTCTCGGATGACCAATGTTTCTATTATTAACTGCACATTGTGTGTATATAGCTTAATATAAAATAATAGTAATAAATAATAATGTCATCAGTTCTTGGCTTGGTATCTATGCTGATGACACAACTATTTACTTTTGTCTTAATGATAAATCTAATAGTTTTGATAAGGTCAAAGTGGCAGTTGATCTCCAAAATGAACTTCAATCTATTGATACTGGAGCAAGAAATGACTTGTTAATTTTAACATCTCTAAAGTGAAACTGCTCTTTTAATAGTCTTAGAGAACTTTTTTGCCTTCCATCAAAATTGCTGATGTTAAACTTCATAAGAGTGTCGCATCACATCTTCTTGGGGTGATGTAACATGAAGTGGAAAGTTTATATTGAAACACTTGCAAGGTTTCCTGCAAGTTAACTATGTCAGGCAATTTTTCTTGCCAGAATATATCTTGCATATTTATAAGTCTACTATTCATCCATTTATTGAATATTGCTGTCACATCTCACCTGGTACTTCTGTTATGAATTTAGAAATTCTTGATAGAATCCAAAGAAGAATCTGTAATATTAATGGTCCTGATCTAGCATCTTGGCTTTAATGGCTTTTCTACTCCCATAACATAGCTTCTCTACACTTTTTCTATAAATATTTTTATGGTAATTGTTCTAATGAACTTTTCTCTTTGATACATCAATTTCATGTATTTAAGTGCAGCACTAGATTGGTAGCTAAGTCTTATCATTTTGCAGTTAAAATGACTAGATGTAACTGTAAGTTCTATGTTTGAAATTCTATTTCAGATTCTTGCTTTCTATTCAACTTCAAAAATTTATATTCAATGTCAATTGTTATCTTTTGTCTAATTAATTATTTTTTTCCTCTTCAGTATATTAGTAGCTTTATTGCCTTGCTTAGGGTGAAATGATAAAAAAAAATCTGTAACAGTTATTGTAGTGGTGATAGTATTTGTATATTAGTATACTCATTAGCAGTGCCTACTTGAAACTTTAAGATGAGTGTTTAGTCATTAATTATATGCAGCTACATTTCAGATGCTATTTCTAAAAAAATAGTAAAGAAAAACTGGTTATTCTACTTCCTTTTCTAATACTACTAATAGTTATTTACCCAGATTAATATACACATGATAAACGTCAAAAGAAGCAATTGCCAAAATGATGTGATAACAACAACAAAGCTGAGGACAATACTTTGAATATAAATAGTATAAATAATGATAATTCCACATCCCATAAATGCAGACAGAAAATAATAATGTTTTAATATGCCACAAGGGAGATAATCAGCACTTATACAGGTTTATCTCTTGAAACCTACTTTTTCTTCTAGGTGCCATGTCCCCTCGGGATGGAGGTGATTATGAATCGCTCTTTGACCATCTCTCTCAGTCTCTTGCTCTGACTTTCATTTACATAAAATCATTAATGATGAGACTGAGCTTTTAAAAAAGCTGATGAAACCTGTAACCAAATCTTAATTTAGATAAAGGAAAATTGATTTCTAATCATAGTCCTTTCTTTATGCTCTCTATTGTGTTTGTAAAATGAACATATTGGAATAGGATCTGTGCATAACTGAAGGTAAGTGTCAACCAATGTTGTTACTATTAATATTACTTATATAAACTTCTCTTAACTCATTCATTGTATCCATGAATTATTTTCAGTCTTACTGTTAGTAATTTTTGACACTACTGCATTATTATTGTGCAGTCTTATTTTCTGTGCTGTGTTCCTTCAGGATGTGGCCATTCATGGCTCTCCATAATTTCTTGTCCTTCATAGCTCTCAGTATAGTTTTTTTTTTTTTTTGCTATTTCTGCTAATCTCTGTTCTACCAACTATTTGTACAAATTTGTTAGTTAAGTTATATGCTGCTTTCCTCTTTCTCTCTTGCCTTTAATATGTCCTGTCTGTATCAAATTTTCTAAGCCTTCTTTCCTCATTAAGAGCCCTAGAAATTTCAACTTTCTCTTTTTGATGCAAGGTATGTGTGCTTTTTTGTTTCTATTTTCTCAAAAACTTTCATTGCTCACACATTCAGTCCATGGTATCCTCCCATAGAACCACATTTCTGTTGCTTCATCTCTCTTTTTCTTTTATGGTCAAATTTTTCAGCATTCACTGCCATATATGAAGACTGATATTACATAATAGTTCACTACTCTTTTTTTATTTCTAATGAAATTTTCCTGTTTCTCAATACTTTTGTTACCTTTTGGAAGGCATCTTTTGTTATTTCACTCTACCTTTTTAAATATTTAAATGTTTGTACTTGCATTGTTTTGATATCTTCAGTTTGTAAGTTGCATGGCTGCCTTTTCCTTTGGCTGACAACTATAGATTCTATCTTACAATTGATATTCATTCCTTTTTTCTAGCTTTCCATTATTCTCTTCTCTAGGAGTTCCTGTAGTTTCCTTTCTGTGTCTGTTATCAACACATTGTCATCTGCATATCTTATGTTGTTAAGATTGTGGCCACCAGTAATGAATGCTGATAGGATTTCTAATTTTCTCAGTATTGCTTCACTGTAAAGATTTAAAAAGTTTGGTAAGATTACAGTCCTTTTCTTACACCCCTTAGAAAAATTTAAAGTTTTTGAATATTGTGAATTAAAATTAGCATTAGTTGAAAGTGTAATAAATAAGTATTTTAATCATGTATGTTGTTTTTTACATATATTTTCAAGAAAAGCGTATTATAAATAAATACCAGATGGTTTGCTAAAAAAATTGTTAATGCTGCATGAAAATTACGCTTTTTAGATTTAGTTGTTAAAGAACCACCAGAATTATTTTGTATATTGTTGCAGATTCATTTTGAATTTGTGGAAAGATATATTTTATCGTATTTACTGACCAATCAAAGATGTTGAATCATGCCCTTGTAAAACTTGGAATTGGGGTCTTTGGGAGCCACCTGTTTCTTATAAAAGGCATTGAAGTCAACAGATAAGATTATAAATCATTTAGGCATCAAAACAGAAGGTATTCAGATGTAAAGGCAAAAAGCATTCTAATATCAAAGCAAAGAGCACTTTAATGTCAGTTGTGAACAAGACTGGTCAGCTGCATTAAGCAGAAGGTGTTTTGGCATTCACATATGAAAATTGCTAACTTCCACTAGAAGAGCAAAGGTTTATGGCATTCACTAGGACAAAGCCACAACAAAAAGTAAGAACAAAAAAAAAAATTTGGAGCTCACTACGGTGCCATCGACAATGGAAAGAAAGCATAAAGAAATTCCTAAATACTGTTAAGGCCCCAGTAAAGCATGCAGGTAGCTAAACAGAAAGAAAACTGAAAGTCATTTCAAAATATCATTAAAAGTTCCTGAGATTCTAGTGGAATAAATCAAAGTAGGTTTTTCGTTTCTTTATTCTGTGGGTGTGCTTTTAGTGTTTCTGATTTATCTTGTTTTTTTGTTTTTTGAAAGTTTATTTTCCTTCAATTTCAAAAAGCTTAATCTTCTTGTGTCTTGTATATTTGATTGTTATCCAGCCTTAGTTTTTGTATAAAGTGCACAAAAGGAAAATTTTACGCAACCCTCTTGTTTGTAAAATTTTTACTTTTTTTTCTTTTTATATGCTGTAATATAGTTTGTTCTTTTAAATTTAACGTAGAGATTGAGTCTTGTTGGTTAGAGTCAATAAGAGAGGCCTGTGTTCTCTTCTCCCATTCTCTTCCTATTAACTAAATTTTTACATTTTGTACCAAAAATATATTTCTTTGTGTAATAAAATTTTCATACCTTTTCTATTTTTGTATATTTACTGAATTCATTTTCTATCCATATGCAGGTGATTCACTTCTATTATAAATTCTGGATGATTCTAATATCCTCCCTAAATATATGAAACTTACTTGGCAGTTCCAATAGTTCTTTGTGATATACTTTATCAAATGCATTTGCATAATCTATAAATTATTGTACTGTACAAGAAGCTCAGAAAGATAGCGTGATCTAAATCAAATTATGAAATTTTTGTTGTAATGGTTTTAAGTACTAACTGTAAAAAAAAAAGACAGAATATATAATTATCAGCAAGAGGATCAGTTGAAGGAATGAACTATAGATTGGAAACATCAGATTGGGATGCAGTGGATATTGGCTTGGAACGAGAAATTGGAGAGCTGAGTTTGATTTAAGTTGAATTATTTGCATTCACTTACACACAAATACCCTTAGGAAAAGTATTAATCCATCTCTTCCCTCCTGTTATGGGTTATAACAGGACAGATTGGGTTCTATAGCCTTGATTGGCAACCAATCTACCACAGAAAGTAATGGCAACCTACTGCAGGATAATCATCTGCCCAGTCAGTCCTGTCTCATTCAAGACATGATCACCAAAGCATGTTTCACATATGGCATTTAACCAACTGACTGATATTGGAAAATATAACAGATCTAAAACTGCATTGGAATAGTGAAGGGTGCTTTCCAGAGGACTAACAAAGTAGTAAGAGGTAGGAAAGTTGCATGAGAAATAAAGAAAAATAGTGTTGATCTGCTATGCAATACCAGTACTCCTATATGGCATTGAAAGATACAGTTTCCTCACAGTTGAGAGTGAGACTGGAAGTGACAGAGATATAGTTCTATACAAGGATTCTGTTAATACCATGGACAGAAAGCAAGCAGGGAGGAAGTTTCAAGGAAAATGGGAACAAAAAAGATAAAGTAGTGAAAATTTCTGAAACTCAAAAAGAAAGCAGTGCTTGTAGAATTTAACACTTACAGGACCTACTAAGTGCAAGTGGATAGAGAAAAACAGCAAATAATTTATCTAAGAAGTTTATGTAAATAAAAGGTAGAGTTGGAACTGGGAAGAATGATAATTGGAATGACTGTTGCTTACAGCTACAAAGGACAAAAAGCTGTGGAGAACCATGATCTCCTGTGTCTTAAGGAGAAAACAAAGCATGTTAAAGGATAAATAATGGTTTAACAAGATAAATCTGCATAAAAGGTAACTGATTACCTCCCTTATGCCATATTTAAACATTATTTGTGATATTAGAAAAGGATGTAGGATAACCATTTTTTATTTATTTTTTATTTTGTTTAGAAATAACATAAAAAATGTGATTGTACAGTCAATGTCTAAAAACGCACCTTAAAATTTGAGGTCTACATTTCAATAGTTTAAGTCTCAGATAGCAATGCTAAGGTGTATACAAGCATACAAATACTATGATCAAATATTACAAGTATACAAATACTATGATCATCAATATGACTCCTACAATTTCTACTTACACAATGTCAGCTATTATTCTTTATCCTAAAATTCAAAATCTTATGTTTTCAAATGCCCAAAAGATTATCTAAGATAAGCCAGCATGTAACTACTACTTTCATTATAGCTACTATTATATATCTTCCCACCTTGCTTAGCGTGACTAATGATTACTAATTCTTGAACTTGAAATCTATTATTTTCAACTACCAAATTTTCAGATAGTATCTTGAAGCACAACTAAGTTATGTAAGTTCAGAAATATGACAGTTATTACTTATGCTATTAATGTTTCTATTACAGCTGTTTCCAATAAAGAGACTTCTGTTGCTAATGACGCCAAACAGCTCTGCCAGTGGCAGTCTAACATGCTAGTTTTACATGATAACTGGCAGCTTCTTGTCAAGTGGTACTAATTCACCAAGGAGTGTTGGCTAGGGGATGTATATGAGAGGGTAGAGTGGTCAGGTGAAAAGGTTTGGGGAGGTTGTAGGAGGATAAGAAGTTGGATTTTCATCCTGTCCAATACAACTAAGATATACCTGTTCATGGGCTGTACAGCTTAGAAACACTGCCTTCAGTGGTTACTAAGGGCAGTCAGCCATATTGTTACCAAGAAAAAGCACTCAGGATTGGACATGTCCCTCCTGCTGCAATGAATTTACTGTTTGGCAGTGACTGCCTTATTTAATCATGTCGTTAAAAAAAAAAAAAAGAGAGAGAGAGAGAAAGAAATAAAGGAAAAAACAAAAATATTATAAATAAAAACAATAGCTAAAAACTCAAGAAAGAATTAAAAAGAAAGAGGCATTAAAAAAAAATAAAATAAATTCCCTGATCAACTCTCTTCCCATCTTGGTGATTCCTCTGTCTTTATAATTGATTCTCTCTGAAACTACCTCCCATCCTTAACAACAACAATAACAATAACAACAACAGTTATGATGACTAAAGGAAATACAGTGGAAAATATTTGGCTGGTTGTTTCTTTCTTGCTCCTAGAGTGGATTGTCCGTTAGAAATACAAAAGTTTAGAAAGGACTTACACATAGACTTCAACAATGACAAAAACATACACTTACTTATATACATACTTATATCTCAATGCCTACATATCTGTGCAAACACACACACATTTATACACATATGTATGCATTAAAACATATTCTTCAATATGATCAATTGTATACATTCACATTTTCTTGCTTCACTGATAAAAACGCACTAACAATAGATTCAGTCAGGTGTTTTATTTTCTGATATGCTTGTATACAAACATATGCACACTTTAAGTGTTTGCTTTGTGAGCACGTGGGTTTAGTCATTTCCCCAGCTTAAAATTCATTCCAGAATTATCTGCTTTACTAGATTAGTACCCAGAAACACATCCATATACTCACATACCTCCAATAATGTGTAAATTAACACAAAATAAGAAAAAGATGCAAGAAAACAACGAAAGAAGCAGCAAGTAGAAAACAGAAAGAGGAAGAAGTTGGAGGAAGAAGAGAAGATAGGCACACCTATTATTACTACCTGACCACGTGTATATCTCAAATTACCAAACTTGTCTTGATGGTGATGTGTAGATCAACACACCTGGGTGACAGAAGAAGAAAATTAAGAAGCAGGAGGAGCAAAAAGATGAAAACACACCCACTATTTCAATGTGTATTTTGGGTTCATTCATAAACACAGCATAGATTAGCCTGTATAAATTAACACACTAGTAAAAATTTTCAAAAGAAAGAAAGAGGTAAAAGAAAAGAGGGAAATAATAAAGAAGAAAAAGAAAGGAAAAATAAATGAAGGAAAAAGAACTAGAAAAAGAAAGAAAAGAATAAACAAAAAAGAAAGAAAAATAAGTGAAGAAAAAAGAGCTACAAAGAAGGAAGAGGATATCAGGGATTTTGATTTTTTTTATCTTGAGTTTATAAATGCTTTTGGCTCGTGTGTCTTCTTCATAGAGAAAAGTCAGAAAGCAGTAAAAGAAAGACAGAAAACTGACAGTGGAGAAAGAAAATTTTTACAATTCTTTCAAAAAAGTTTAACAACTTTCCTATGAGTACATAGCATAAAGATATATCTGGTTAAAGATGGATACTAACAGTGATTCCTTGAGTGAGGATTCCCTTACAGAAACAAGTACAAATATTGATAAACAAGAAGGAAAAGAAAGAGAAGAGACAATAAAAAAAGACAAAGACAAAGATGAAGAGGAAAAACAAAATGTTCAAGAGGGGAGTGTGATAGAAGAGTCAAGAGACAGTGGCCAAGTAAAAAAAGAACAAACTCCTCTGCCCACTACTTCAGTTATGGTTGAGCAGGTTTTCACAAGACCTGGCCTTGGGGAAGAGTCAAGGTCAAAAGATGAAGGACAGTCAGCAGATAGATACAGAACATCAGCACCAACATTGTCATTGGAACAGCTGAACAAGAAGAGTGAAATTGAATCAACTGAAAGTCATACTGTCATGGAAGGTGAACTGCTAATAGCTGATTCCCCTATCACCCTTGATCTCTCTGCACAGTCATCGCAAGTGACTTCACTCTCATTGGAAGAGGGCCCTAAGATTATCTGTCGGGTTATGAGCAACCCCACAAGACCAGTCGTGTCCCTTCCAGAGCAGCAGGAAGAAAGTGATGAGGAACAATTTTTCAGTACAGGAAACGAGAGCTTGAAAGTTGGTGGGAGAGTTGGGGAAGATCGAAAAGCTGTAGTGAAAGATGTAAACGTATGGAAGGATGTAGAAAAATTTGGCAGTGATGCTGGCATGGAGCCATCTCCAAACGTGGAGATCCCAGACAGTGAAAACCGCAAACACAAAGAAAAGATTGTAAAAAAGCAAGTAAAGGAAGTAGAAAAGGAGAGGGAGCAGAAGCGGTCAGAGGAGAAAGCAGAGCAAATGAGAGGAAAGAAACAGCAGGAGGAGAGAAATAAGAATGCTGGAGACCCAGCTGTGATTGAAATTAGTGATCAGGCAAACTTGGATACAATAAGCATGAGTGATACCACTGTGCTGTTACATACCATAACAGAAGGTGAGGGATCAGCAGGTAGGGACTTGGGAACTGTTGTTGATACAAGACCAACTCCAACCAGCACTATTACTACCCCTTACCCTAGTGCTCGAGTTCTAACTCCACTTGATGATGATGATGATGATGACAATGTGGGGGGTAATAATGAGAATTTGGAAGATGATGATGATGGTGATGATGAGGGGTGTCAGGGAGATGATGCGAGTCAACCAGCCAGACAACTCCTTAAGATGTCAGACATGCCCAAATGGCCCAAAGGCTTACTTTCTGAACTTAAGATGGCCACCGGACAATCCAGACACCAAAGTTTAAGGAGCCGTCTGCCAGCTTTCAGCAGCTATTCAAAAACCTCCAGGCGACCAATGACAACAGCTGAGGATCAATTCCTCAGAAGTTATCCCTTTTCGAAGAATCAGCCACATTTGGAAGCACTAAGCAAACAGCCCATTGGCTACTATCTTGATGACGATGAAGATGAAGTAAGTGTCTTATTTTTATGTTTACTGTTATTCTGCTTGATTGAATTTAATACTTTGTATTCTCTTAGGTTTTTCATGATAGCTTTGCTTGTGCTCTTTAATTTTTAAATGACAGTTTCCTACCCAAGTCTAACTCTTGTATACACCTGCTTCCTAAAGCAATGGAAATCTCTTCAATCATAGAGAGAATTTAAAATCTTTGTTTCTTTATGTTTTATTTTACAAATCAACTCATTATATAAGATCATTTTATAGAGAACAAAAAAAGTAAATAATTAAACCAGATATTAGTTGTAAATCTGAGATGTGTCCTAATCATTTTACAAGTTGTTTGAACTAATATCCTCATCCTTGTTAGTTTTATTACTGCAGTCTTTCTAAGATATAGAATTTAACCAATAGAAGGTGTGGTTTCCTTCTCAGAATTTGGGCATAAGATTCTTGCAGGCAGCACTGATCTTTGTTTTCATTGACTAGAAAAAAAAAATGACTGTCAGGATTATACATCTGAGGCCAAAATGTAGTTCTAGAACCAAGTGTTAGAATATTAATATAAACAAACTATGGAATGAAAATGAGATATATCTTTTGATTTTACATATCAAGATTATATATTTTTAAAATTAGTAAAATGTTAATTTCAGGATTTTATGTTTAAAATATTTTAAAAAACTATGCTATTATGGTAAGATTTATTAAACATATACCACACTTTACATCGGTAATTTGTTCCAGGAGAGGCAACTGAAGTCGAAAAATGACATAAGTTGAATTTACTTGTCTCCAGGCTAAGCCACAAATAACATTCCCAGTTCTGTAATTTATTTATAAATGCATTTTTAATAATGTATGGTCAACAAAAAATCTAATTTCAGCTTACAAACAAGGAAATTTTAGTTTTTAATATAGTACAGAAGAAAGGAATCTAAATTTACAGATACATGTACGTATTGTAAATGTAGATGTTTATAATTTGGCTATCTCTACAGTACATTGTGGACTCTTTATTTGTGAATGTGGTTTGCTCAGAGACATTATAAAATGATTTATGATGATTATATTAACTTTTACTGTAAATGTACGTATTTTAATAAGATTTTATATATATTTATTCGTATTTATTGTACAGTAATATGCTTTTATATGCTTTTAACACTTTTGTAGTAATAGTTCGACCTCAATATTTGTGACAGACATACATACAGTTGAATAAAATGACTTAAACTTGATTTTTATTTTTCCATATATTTTTTTGACAAACAATGTATAATCAAGAATGGCTTAACTCAAAACAATGTAAACCAAGGTATACATGTATGACAAAAGGAATAAGGTATACATGTATGCCAAAAGGAATAAGGTATACATGTATGCCAAAACTTTCATTCACTCTCAATACTGAATATATACTGACATGGCAAATTTGGGCAGTAAGGTAAAAATCAACCAATAACTACAGTTGTGTTTTACAAGTAACTGCATCTTAATTTAGCATCTATGTTCTATCTTCCTTTAAAATAGTGGCAATCATGGCTCTCCCTAATTTCCTGTCCTTTGTAGTCCTTAATAAATTTTGTCTTTTTGTTACAACTCCTAAACTTTATTTTGCTATCCATTTATTCAAATTTTTTAGGTAGATTATGTGTTGTTTTCCTCTGTTTCTGTTGCCTTCATTCTATTTTTTCCTCATTATGTGCTCTAGAAATTTCAACTTTCTTATCCTAAGTATGTGTCCTTTTTGTTTACATTTTCTCTAAAACTTTCTTGCTCACATTATTCAGTCCATGATATTCTCAGCATCCTTTGTAAAAACACATTTCTATTGCTTCATACATGAGGAGATTGTCCAGCATTCACTTAGAGTGAACCTACAAAAGTTAAAGAAGGCCAAAGCAGCACCCAAATTGCAATATGATAGATTCCTGACTGAACTGAATGTGAAAGAGAAATATATAGACAGTGTTAAAAGCAGATGCAACAGACAAAATGACATTTGAAGCTTAAAGTGGAAAAAGCTTTAGTCACATCAGCAATCAATATCATCCCAAATTAAAAAAAATAGATTACAAAATTCTTGTCATTATGAAAAGGTGACAGAAAACAATGTCAAGGTACTACACAGAATTTGGTATATATAAACAAGGTATCATTTTTTCTTCTTGCTGCCCATTGATTTCATTATTTAGATTTAGCCAGTAAATATTTCTGGTGACCTTAACTTAAATGCCATGTCATTTTTAACATAGGTAAAAATGGCTCTTCAAACATTTCTTTTATTTATTATCTGTGAATTATACCTTCTTGTGAGATATAGGGGAATGGTTTCTCATTGCTTTCTCCATGGATAAAGTTCTACTCTGATATTTTAATCATTTCATCCCAAGCAAGGCAATAAAGCCAATAAGATGCAAGTGGTTACTGAGTGTGAATAAGAGAAAAAGGAAAACATTATTAAAGAGAGAGAACAATAAAAGATTAAAAATTTAAACAAAAGATAACAACTGACATTGCATTTAAATTTTTGAAGATAAAAATTGACTAGAAAGCAAGAGGCCAGAAGAGAGTTCCACAAGAGAGATGTTCAAAAGAAGAAATTGTTAGCATAGAACTTAAGATTACATCTAGCAAATTAAACTTTAAAATAATGAAACATTGCTACTAATCTAGTACTGAGCTTAAATTCATAAAATAATGGTACCAAAGAGGAAAGCTCATCGAAACGATTACCGCAAAAACATCTACAAGAAAGCTATGTTACTATCTAAACCATAGTTGAAGAAAGGGATTTATACTTTTCCCAAGAGCATTAGTGAAAAAGTGACTTGACCAGAATTTGAAATTTTATACTTTTTGAACTGATAACCTTTACACCATCTGCACTTTTTACAAAAAGGAAAAAATTAGGCATTAAATTTTGTCATTTATCTTACTTTTAAATTTGTTTGAGCAAGTTTCAGTAATCAGCCTGCATAAAAATTAAAACAAAAAAGGATTGTTACTGATTAGAAATAAAGCAAATCATTATTGGTAAATTAGAATAGTTATCTGTAAAATGAATGTAAAAATTGTGGTTTTTATTGGATGTGCTTTGATTTTATTAACTTTGGTTATTTTTTCACACAATTTCTTTATGTCTCAATAACCTAGTCACTACAAATTCTGTTTACAGTATATTTGTGTTATTAAATGTTACACTGACAATATTAGTATTGATGTTCTTTACCTATCTGTTGACTGTCCTTCATTTTCCAGCTTTTTCTTTTTCGGTTAACTAAATATTTATCCTCAGTTTACATTATATATGTATTATTAACAAATTCTGTTTAAAGAAGATATGTATTAAGAAAATATACATGTATTATTAGCAAACTATTTGCTGTATATCACAAAAGAATGATGTTCAATATTGTTTATACTATGAAAATTTATAACAGAAATGCAAATCAAAAGTTTGAAATATTGATATTAATCAATAAATATATACACACACAAAGGATAACCTAATTTGTTTACTAAATGTAAATACAAAATAATGACAATGACTTCAATGAAATATTAAAATAATAAAAGGGCTAAAGGCTTTTTAGTTATCAGTAAAATCCTTGCTGTTTAGGTTAAAAATACCTTCATAAAACTGGTAAAGAAAGTGAATTAATAAAAAATATGACATCATTTCTTTAAAAGTTTAAAATCTGTTATGCATCATATGTCTTGATCATCATCATTGGCTTATGGCTGTATCATGTTGAAATACCAGTTCTTGTACGATCGACAATGTTAAGCAATGTTGAGCCTGGTCAGTATCTAAATGGGTGATCACTTGTATGTACAGGTGGTGTAATGGATAATGGCTAGACATTGTTAATTGGAGAGCTGAGTTCTAATTCTAGGTGGGTTCATTATATTCACTTATGCACTTTGGAAATATCTTAATCCACCTCTTCTCCCCTAGCTAAGGGTTAATTAGTAAGAGTTGTATTACTAAAACAAATTCTTACAATCTAAAAATATTTTCTGATTTTAAATAACCTGCAAAAAGGTTGATAAGCCTTAGAAAACAAATGAATCAATCACATGGGAATGTGAATCCTTGAAGATTGTTTGTTAGGAACCAAGCTTTAATGTTCTTATAGACTGAGGTTATTTTCATCCTGTTTATAATCAGTCATTTTTATTAAATTTCTATCTTATTACATTAGCTTTTCATTTCATGCAAAATTCTCATCTAAAACAAAATAGTAAATATTACTAAGCATTATTGAGTAAAGCTATCACTTTTAAAAAGTTTTCAGTGTATTATTTCGATATAACTGTATCTGAGATATTTTATCTTAAATAAGTAATAATTAGTTCCCTATCTTTTTATGTTGAAATGCCTTATTTGGTGGTCAGTGTTATGTTATTTTTTAACTATTGCAAAAAAATCTAGGACTTCTTGTGGCTGGAAATCTATTAACATCAAAGCTTGATTTTGAGAGAATCATCTTCCTGGATTCATATCCCTGTTGTACTAAAACAATAAAATCAGGGACTTGCCTTGACACCTGTTTCAAAAAGGTCATGGAAGTTTCTGGATATATAGCATGCAATAATATTTGGATTCCATATTAATAAAAAAATACCCTGTGACCAATTCAGCTCTTGTGAGGAGGAAAATAGTAGATAGTGCATAAAATTTCCTGAAACTTTTTATTTGAAATATAAAGATTCAGTTGAAAATATTATTTTGCTGGAAACTTTTGTAGGCACAAAATAAATATATACACTTATTGCAAAAATGTTAATGATATCTGAATTCTATTCTGACCAAAATGATTAGTACATTAATTTTTATGGTCATTAACATACCATATTTATTATAAGATGTTGGTTGAAATTTCCTCCAAAATATCATTAAGCAATAACTGATACCTTGTTCCTCTTTATTCCATTTTGATTTTTAAATAATTATTAATAAGTCAGAAAGGTATCATTAATTGTGTCATTTATAGCAATGTAATCATCATTATGTTGTCAAAAATGTTTTTACAGAGATGTTATTACAATGATATTAGTTCTTTTTTAGTTTATTATTTTTAAAGCTTTGCTTTTCCTGTTTCATTAAAATGATGACATGACAATGTACACAAAAATGATCACCTACCTGTTGTTGATCAATATAATCTCATTACTGTCTGATTGACAGTATTGTTTCAATATTTATAATTATTATGCTTCTGTAATTTCTGTAATTGTCATTTGCTATTAATGTCTAGTTATAGACTATCTTTGTGTTAGCCTCATTTTCTGTATGAGGAATCATCATTATATACAGTTATTTAAACTGTTACACTTTTACATTATATTTATAGACACAAGATGGTGTAATTTTAAAAGTCTTTTGTTCTACTTCTCTTTATAATCAGTTTACCCCAAGCAAGGTGATAATGCCACCCAGAGACAAGGGATTACTGGGTAGTGTAATGTCTAAACTCGGCTCACGAGAGACAAAGTATATGTGCTTGTAGAGAAAGAGAACAAATGCTGAAATGTGTCTACATGGACGCCTGAGATGCAAACTGATTTTTCCCAGGCTCTTCTGTTATTTTCAGATCTATGTTTAACTTCTGATTCCAGATAAGTTGGGGGGAGGTGTCCTGTTGAAATGGAATTAGGGGTTACTCACCTTTGGCTACAATACTAAAGGCGAAAAAGAGAATGGAAAAATTCTGGAAAGAACAGGAAAGCCAGTTCTAAACAGGAAACAAAGAATAAATCTCTACTTCTTTTTGGAAGACCAGGAAGGAGTTAGAACTGGGAGTAGCCAAACTTTTAGTCTTGCATCTGAACATGGAATAGGCTGTGCTAGAAGTAGTTTCATACAACACCACAAGTTCATACAAAACCAAAACATCAACATAAACCCTCAAGGCCATATGTTCTATTCTAATAGTTTCTTTTCTCACTTCTGACTTCTTGCTTCCTAGGCATCTACAATCTTGAAAGATTTAAGTGTAGCATCAATCAACATCTTCTGTCTTCCTAAATCCCACTCTTTTATTGTTCTTTCTCCACACTAAAAGGCTTATGGCCAATAGTGTTAAAACACCGGTTCTCATATGTTCAATGAAGTTAAGCAACATTGAGCCTAATCATTACCTAGATGGGTGACTGCTTGGGAATGCCAGGTGTTGTAAGCATAGATGTGCAGCTGGTGTAATGGATAATGGCACAGAATTGTCAATCAGAGAGCCGAAGTCTAATTTCAGTTGGGTTTGTTATATTCCCTTATATATAAATACCCTTGGGAAAGGTATGAATCTATTTCTTCTCTCCCCAGCTATGGGTTAATTACTCAGACTTGTATCACTATATCATTATTATCTAAAAGCAAATTCTTATAATATAAAAATATTTTCTTTCTTAAATAACCAGCTAAGTGTTGATAAACCGTAGAAAATTAATCCATCAAAAATTATCCTCACTAAAATCTTCTCATTTTCTTTCACTCACAGTAACCTCTTACATCCTAGTTGTATTATTGCCTTGTTTGGGGTGAAATGATTAAAAAAATGACTTTTTCTTAAATAGCCTTGTCAGATCTAGACTTTAAACTAGCCTCAGATAAAGAAAACCTCTAAATCATGAATAAAGCAACCGGAAACCACTCCACTAACTTTGCCAGTAAATCATGGCAATTTACAGATAATAAAGAAAAATAATTATGGTGATCCATGATTGTCTATATTCTGAAACAAAATGATATTAAAAAAAGATACAATGCAAACCATGTTCTGAAGGTTGTGGTGTCGCTATGCAGTGTTGATTCCATTAACCACACTGTCTGTCTCTATAAATGCCCTCTTTTTGATACTAAACACACTTTTCCCCATAAATATAGAAAATTCTGAACAATAAATTTATTTATTGTATGTATTACAAAGTAGATAAAATTTTTGTGCGATGTATTTTGTCCCTTAGAACTTCATTGGACTAAGTTTGTTTACACTGATATGAATAAACATGTGTGCACAAACAAGAGATGCTGGGAATTTTAAGTTATGAAATTGTTTTTAAATTTATAATTCCTAGTGTTGCTCATTTGTGTGCATATTTTTTTTTTAATCATTTCACCCCAAGCAAGGCATTCCACTGCCACTATTGCGCATGGGGCTACATAGGGGAAGGTAAAGAGAAGGAGTGGTTAGACATAGGGAATGTCAGGAGGAAGGTGACAGATGAGTAAGGATATTAATTTGAACAAACCTAGTTCAACAAAGTCCTAAGGGATGAAATATGTCAAACAAAACTTTCTCTACTTTCACCTCTAAAACTTTTTTTGATACATAAAAGCTTATACATTATTATCCCATATTATAATTCATATGTATTTTGTGTACAAAGGGAATATCAATAAAACCATAGACTGATGAAGTTATTAAATAAATTTTTAGATAAAATTTTCATTTCATGATGTTAAATTACTGTTGTTAATATTCATTCCAGAAGGAAATTAGGTTGAAAAATTAAATGAGTTTTCATTATAAAGCTACAAACATATTGATTTATCTCTCTCTCTCTCTCTCTCTCTCTATATATATATATATATATATATATATATATATATAACATATCACTTAATAAATCCTGGACATCACTAATAAAACAACTTTTAGGCAAAATTTACTTTATTCATCAATATAGTCTCCTTCTAGGGTGATAAACTGATTCCAATGCTCCTCTTTAACAATTTGACGCCTTTTTTGTCGAATGATTTGTCTTTGGCCTCAAAATATACCTCAGTTTCCAATATCACTTCTTTTTTTGATCCAAATCTCTTTCCTTGGAGCATTTTTTAGAAGTCTGCAAATAACCAGTCGTCACTGGGAGATCTGGAGAATAGGGTGAATGCAAAAGCAATTCGAAGTGCAATTCATATAGTTTTGCCATTGTTGCAATCGACTTGTGACATGATGTGTTGTCTTGGTGAAAGATCACTTTTTTCTTTTTCCTTTGTGACTGTTTTTTGGTCATTTCTTCCTTCAAACACACCAATAATGGTAAATAATATTTGCAATTGATGGTTCTTCCTTTCTCAAGGTAATCGATGAATATAATACCTTGCTCATCTCAATGTTTCACTTTAACAAGCTTCTTCAGAGATTTTGTAAAAATGAAATTTGTCTTTAAAAAATCTCTGATGTAGCTTCTTAAAGTGAAACATGTTAGATTTCCTGCCTGTTTTTTACTAATGTATATAGTCATTTACTATACTTAGATTAATCTGGCACAAGACTCTAATAATAGAACAGCTACTGTGGGCTGAAGCCATGAGTAATAGCTTGCAAGATTAACCTTGTTAATCATTCTATGACAAATATTTCATATTTATGCAAATGGACAAATTATTTATGAAGATGTTATTCAAATATAGTCATGCTTAGGAGCTTTTAGCAACAATTTAGTTGATAATAATTACTGTTATCTATCTATGATTTTTGTTATATTTGCATATCGAGAACATAGGTCTAAAATTGATTGACTCTGATTTCGTCACAGGAAACCAATTCCTCATTTTTCACATGATAGGCAAAGATACTTATCATTATACCATCAATGACTTGTATGTTTAAAGTATCTACAATAGACTAATTTTGATGATGTTCACTTGTAGATGGGAATAACAGTAATTTCTGCATAAATCTCTGAAGATAGGGGAAAATTACACTTACTAGTAAAGTACTTACAAAAATGACATTTATTTATGTATGAATTATATAATTATTGTAGAGAAACTTATCACTTAACAGAGCAGTGTTATTTCAGTCATGCTGACTTTGAAGTTTTGTGAGGAAGGACATTATTGTAATGACCTCTTCAGGGTCATTTGGTTTTTGAGAGAAAACCAAATGACCCTGAAGAGTAAAGACATTGCAATAGTTTCCTCATGAAACTTTGAAGTTGGCATGTCTGAAATAACACTGCTCAACTGACAAGTTTCTTCACATTAATTCTATTAATATTCTATCCATATCTTGATATCAAGCATTTTGACAAAAAAAAGTCTGCTTGCTTAAAATGCCTTTACAACAGTAAAATAATGAAGAAAAAACAGTAATTTTGGCACTAAACATCATTACAATTTAACACTATATCTTTATATATATATATATATATATATGTTTTGTAAACAAAAACCCATGTGAAAATTTATTTTCCTGAACATTTTCTATAAATTTTAATACTGCTTTTTATTAATTTTACAACTGTATGTCCCTGAAAATGAGACTTCATTATCATCATCATCAGTAGTAGTAGTAGTAGTAGTATTGGTATTACCAGTAGCAGCTGCCTACCTCTAGCAAACACATAAACACAGTAGAGCCCATTTTGTGTCTGTGTGTTTGTAGTATCCATTTCCTTTGCTTTCTTTAGCCGACAGAAAACTAATAAAAAGACAAATAATGAAACAAAAAATTGAGTACAGCTGCCATATCTCGGCTAAAGACATTTAAACCTTACATTCCAGCCAAGATAGAGTTCTAAATAATTTACGCAGTCATTTGGGAAAAGAAACATATATTCCACTTTAAAACTCTTTCTTATGCATGAATTATTGCAAGCTTGTTGCTAGTCTATTGCTATTTCAGTGGCAAATGTTTAGATGAGCTTCATTCTTTAGTTTCACAAGTTCAAGTGTTTATTGCTAAAACACACCATGCTATTTCTATGGAGTTCAGTCACCATCATTTCTTCTGTATTCCAATTGTAAGGAGGAAGTTCCACGCAAGCAGCTTTTCCCCAAGAACTGCCATTTTGTGGAACAGATTTCTGCATGAGTGCTTCCTTGAACACTACAACCTTATCCGCTTCAGACCAAAATCAATTGTTATCTGTCCTCGTTATCCTCATAATCTCCACTTCCAATCACCTTCTCTTGCATTCACTCCTTATTCATCACTACTATTTTGACTGCAAATTCTCTACCCTGAGCTGCTTTTGAGCATTGTATTGGGTTAATTTATCAATGTTTACATCTATTTTTCCTTATTTATCTGATACAAAATCAGTTAGTGTATCAGTCATCTTCAGTTTAATTTATAATTACTATTAGCTGCGATTTTTGCAAAATTTTGGAAAAGAAAGCTAGCATTGTTGATAAGAACAAATAAATATGTATAAATATTTTCTAAGTTGAGCTCATATAATAAATCAACTCCTACTGAGTTTTAAATATTTTATAGGATAATCAGTAACTGATATTCGTATTTGTAATAACTCATTTTACACAATTGATAGAACAGATATCTAACTGAAAATAGGGAAAATACTCATGGTTACCAACAACTAGTTTCAAAAGCTATTTTAACTCGATTCATTGTTGAAAATAGTAGCCTTTTGACAATCTGGTAAAAGTTATCAATGGCAATGATTGTCTGATTTCTTTTATCTAACAAACGATAGAGATGTACGGGTACAATATATACAGATATTGGGAAGCCAAATTCTGGGCAAGTCTCTTATGTTCACTTTTGCACTCATATTTTTTTCACCAGCTATCAGATAAGCAACAAGAGAAATTAGGCACTCTAGCCTTGGTTGGTAATCAGTGTAAGAGAAGGAAAACTGAAAACTAACCTGTGAATTTTATCCAAATACAATGATGAAAACCTTAATCCAATTTTCCTCACTGAAGGTAGATTCATGTATTTATAAAATCAATGATTCTCTCAAGTGTAATGTTTAAATTAATTATACTGTGTTCTGATGCCAAGGACTATTAGTCAATGCTGAAAATCTATAAATACTTACTCTGACCCCAATTATTGTCACCAGCCTTCCTGTATTTATCTAAAATAGATAGAATCAAATTAGGATATAGAGAGCTATTTGAATTTTTTAAAAGAACAGTAACAGAAATATATATAAACTGGCTGTTCATATAATTTGTGATATCACAGGTAGGACAAATGTGTCAAAAATTTAATTCTTTCTAATGATTATATATAGAGTGATACAACTTCTGCAGTGAGTAGGGTAAATGAAACAATAATCAGTTATATTTAAGACAAACTGTACCTGTTTATATTGACAATATTTAATTGCTATTTTATCAGTGCCCACTGACTTTACTGCTACTTCATGGATCTTATGCTTTAAGATTTTCTGTACTAATAAATTGAATATTTCTGGTATTAACAGGAAAAAGAAAATAATGAAGGGAAATGAAAATTTGTAATTCTTTTTTTATTAAAACCTCTAAGAAAATGTTGGCACTCAGTCTGTATGTTGCATATTGAAAATCAGGAAGAAAGGTATTGTTAGTGATCAGGAATTAAGATGAATGTTTCTTCTGAAAGAATATAGCTTTTATATAACTCATGTCATAATTATAGTATGTTAATTTAACTGTTTTTTGTGATTTGTTGGTATATTCAAAGATCTTTAACATATGTCTATATTTCTGAGATGAAATATTGTAACAATTTACACTATTTACATTGTTTGAGCTGTTGTCCTCATCTTTATTGCCATATTCACAATGTTTCAGTTGTTGTACATTCCGACCATCTTCAGGTAATATACATTGGAATTTCAAACCAAACTCTTTATTTTCTACACCGGTGTAGATTGTTCCAGTTCCCTGTGACATGCCTTTTTTGAATATCACAGTTTCAGTTATTTCCCTTTAGTAACTCAACTCTTGAAGTTTTTTTTCACCTCTGCTGTGACCCGATATTGAATTCAAAACTCTTTTGGGTCAAATCACAGCAGAGGTGAACAAAAACTTGGAGAGTTTGTGGTGATACCGACCAGTGACGGACCGGATGTTTGCACCCTCACAACCAAAAAGCAAATGACCAAAACTCAACGGTGCACATCCGGGTTCGCGCAGATGTTCCGGTTGAAAAATAAAAATTAATCAAATATCAAATTTCCATTTCGCGAGCCTACACAAATTTTATTTATCAGCCAATGGGAAGCCCAGAATCAATACAAGTGTGAAATTCCAAACGAGCTGCTTTGATCCAAAAAGTTGAAATAAAAAGCTGAGACAGAAAGCACCCAGGAGACAGACCTACGGTGACAGGCGAGAGTAATTAATATCTCACTTGACCAAGTCAAGTGGCTACTATGCTCCTCCCTTCACCTCTCTTTAACTTCTTCCCTGTCTCAAAACCACTTACCGACCTAAGGAGCAACTACATCAGAGACATTCCTCAATTTACACGCTCCCCAAATTCCTAAGCCTTAAATCTCTTTCAGCTTATTATTTGCCATGAACATTTTAACCTTCATTGGACCTATATTCAAGTATTGCTTTAATTGTAAAACACTAATTGATATGTGTTTGTATATAAATGTTATTTTCAACTCAAATTGCTTTTCTTGATTTTATAATCATTTTATAATGGGCTATCTACCACAAGGCCAAATTCTGTTAATCTGCAACGGTATACAATTACCCTTCGTTAGAATGGACTCCCACTACAACTAGAAAAGGGATAAGATACCTACTATAAGCTGAGTTACTAAAGAGAAACTGAGATATTCAGAAAAGGCATGGCACATGGAGCTATTCCAGTGGACGAAATAAAGAGTTTGGCTCAAAATTCCAACATATATCACCTGAAGAAGGCCAGAGCGTACAACAACTGAAACGTTGTGAATATGACAATAAAGATAAGAACAACAGTTAAAACAATATAGATCGTGTCAAAGGTCTCAATTTTTTTTTTAATATTCCGTTTTTTTGTTTTTTTTTGTTTTGTTCCTACACAGCATTTCAATACTCTAACCAACTGCTAAAATTTTGGTTCTATTTAATTTATCAGTTTTAATCTAGACTGCAATCTATATTATATTATCTTGATATCTTCTTACTGAATTGCAGTTTTTTTTTTCTGTGGCGGATGAAAGCATTGAAAAAAGTAAGCTAACATTAAAACTGAAACTTAAATATACCAGTAATATTGCAAAACTTGACAAACATTACTGACAACAAATAAACAGCACTTGAAGAAGTGGAAACCCAATCCTAAACAGGAAACAAGGGAA
Organism: Ascarosepion bandense; assembly: GCA_037127315.1. NCBI lineage: Eukaryota > Metazoa > Mollusca > Cephalopoda > Sepiida > Sepiidae > Ascarosepion > Ascarosepion bandense. The sequence continues at coordinate 2,874,575 of JBBBDQ010000238.1, read as the reverse complement.
GAAGCTTTACTCTGTTCAAAAGATTACAAAAGTGTGTGAACTGGATGATAGGCAAACCTATCTACTATATTACTAGTTTACTCATCTATCTTTTTCTATATCCCATGACCCATCAGGATATGGGCGTCCATGGTTCTTCACAATTTCTAAATTTTGTAGCTTGTAAGTTTAGTCTTTTGCTATTCCTCCTAATTCTACCAACTATTTACAAAATAATTCTACCAACTATTTACTATTTTTAAGATTAAATAATTTGACCAACTATTTACAAAAGCTTGTTAGCTAGTTTATCTATTGCTTTCCTCTGTCATTCTTGACTTCAGTTTGTCTTATGATTGACAGATTCCCTAAACCCTCTTTATTCATTTCAACTTCCTCTTTCTCATTTTATGTTTTCTTTTTGCTTCCATTTTTCTTAAAATTTATTGTTGTCAACATGTTCAGTCCTTGGTAGTTTAAAGATTCCTTTTATAGAACCATATTTCTGTTACTTCAAATTTATTTATCTATAAAGAAATTGTCCAGTATTCATTGTCATATAAGACAATCAACATTACATAATAGTCCAGCATTCTTTTCTTTGTTTTTTTATGAAATTTTCCTGTTTCTTAGTACTTTCTGTAGCTTTTGGATAACCTCTTTCACTCTTCCAATACACATTTAGATTTTGTTGGATTTTCCATCTTCTGTTAAAACACTTCCTAGATATTGAAAATTTTGTATTTGTATGATTTCAATATCTTCAATTAGTGGTTTGCATATTGGATTATTCCTCTTGCTGACAATCATACATTCTTTCTTCTTACAATTGGTTTTTAGACTTTTCTTACATATTTTACAACCTTCTACAGGAGTTTCTGTAGTTTTCTGCTATAAGATATGTCACTGTGTTTATATGTTATCCCAAAATGATGATAATACATATTTAAATAATTTTGCAGTTACAGTGGATTAGGTTGGTTGAATTTATGATATATCAACACTTGTTGGTTTATTTAAAATGTCAGAATCTATTTCTTAATATTTTTATTATATAAATATAAGCATTTAGTTTGTTCAGGAACTGTAAATATTGGTCCTTCATAGTTGAGGGAGCAAGCAATTTACTTGGTAGATGATCCATTTTAGGGATGTAGTCAACATATTCAAGACTCTGTTAACAGGTCACACAATTGGTTAGATTTTCTGCATAAGCAATAGAGGATTTTTATCTGTACAATTTTATTGTTGAGTGTAAAAATAGATTTGCTTTTTAACAATAAACACACCAAAAGAAAGTTAGCATGATACATTATTTTTTTATTTCTTTTGTGTCATCAGCTTGATCTCCAATAATCACTCATGAGGTATTTCGTTTTTATGGTAACACATTGCATGTTTGCTTTTTGGTGTGGATTAATGCCTCTTGTTACTATAAAACAGAATATTTCATTAGTAAAATTATGACTGATAAGTGTATAAAGTTATAATGGGTTATAATAGATTCTGTCAACATTAGATGATTTGTGGGTTGACAAGATTATGAAAAAAAATGAACTGTATGACAGTGGGAACATACTAGAAGACATTAGTAGATTAATCTTTGTAGCACTGCCCAAGAAGCCAGCTGGAAATGGATTAAAGTTTCATAGGACAATCAGCTTATTAAACCACATAACTAAGCTTATCTGAATTCTAATGAATAGAGTGTGTAAAAGAACTAAACCAAAAATAAGACAGAAACAGTAGTTTTGTTAAAAACAGTGGAACAAGAAATGTGTTATTTATAATCAGAGCAAGCAACACAAATGCAGAAGGGTGTATAACAATATTTTATAGACTACACAAAAGCATTTGATAAGGTGCAACACAAGGATCTATTTGAACTGTGAGGAAAATTTGATTTATTTGAGAAAGGCATTAGAATAATCCAAAACAGTTACTGGGAGCAAACTGACTATACACAGATAAAAAAAAATGAATTAAGTTATTACACAAAATAAAAAAGGGCAAAAGACAAAGATGTGTCTTCTTACTGAATTTATTTAATCTTTACAGTGAGATAACATCAAGAGGTGAATGTGCATACAGTGGATATAATCTTGGAACGAAAAATTGGAGAGCTGAGTTTGAATCCCAGTTGAATTTGTTATATTCACATATGTGCAAATAACCTTGGGAAAGGTATGAATCCATCTTTTCTCCCTTCCCTTAGGGATTAAATAGTAGAATAGATTGGGTTCCATAGTTTTGGTTGGCAACCAGTTTACCAAAGAAACTAATAGCAACCTACTGCAGAAAAAATCTTCTGCCCAGTCAGTCATATACCTTTCGAGACATAATCACCCAAGCAAGTATCATGTATGGTAATTAAGTGACTGAATATTAAGAGAACTATGAGTTCTACCAGAATTTATTATCAGTAGGCACAATCTTAACAACCTAAGATATACAAATGATACTATGTTACTGGCAGACAGAAAGAAAACTGCAGGAATTCTTATAAAAGGTCATAAAGAAAGCAGGAAAAAAGGACTATCAATTGTAAGAAGACAGAATGTATGGTAATCAGCAAAAAGAACAGCTTAGATATGAGCTATATTGGAAATGTCAAAATCAAGCAAGTACAAAAATTTGAATATCTGAGATGGCTTATAGCAGACAAGGGAAAATGTGATACTGACATTTGGAAGCACATTAGAATAGTGAATGAGATCTTCTAAAAACAAGACAAAGTAACAGGAAAATTTTATTAGAAACAAAGAAAAAAGTTCTGAACTGCTATGTAATATCATTCCTCCTATATGGTAGTGAATTTAGAATGATATGAGCTAACTGAATTCATTTGGTAAGGCAGCCTATTTGTGAAGAACGAGGAATCAGTAGTGACTGAAATGAAAAAAACGGTTCATGAAATTATAATGAGGAAAGCTTAAATTGTTTTGTGCCAAAACAATGAAGGTGGCCTACAAAGATTAGTAACAAACTGATTTATTACTATGATCATTTGGTATAGTTGCATGAACATACCTCTCTTTCTCTCTCTCTCTCTCTCTCTATATATATATATATATATATATATAAGAAAGGACAGAAATTATGACTAAGTGTAACCATACCATAAAATACCTATTAGGTTCATACAACCATGGATGAAAATATTATAATTTCTCTTAATTTTGAAAATTGTGAATTCAAAAAATCACTGTTACATGAACATACAAAAACAGTCCATGTTACATGAGCATTCTTAAAAAAATGGTAAAATCAGTTATTGCAAATTGCTTGAAGACACCACATGGTAGAAACCAAGAGCGCGTAATAACTCATTTACAAATGAAGAATATATATTTATCTAAACTTATTTATAAATGGAACTTTGTCTCTGTGTGTGTGTGTGTCTCCGTTACCTATAGACTCTGAAACAGCTGAACCAATTTTCTTGAGTCTGAGCTCTAGGACCATGGATTAGTTTTAAACCTTTCATTACACCCGAGCAACGCCAGGCTATACTGCTTGTATATTCATACACACACACACACATGAACCAACTGAAACAAAAACAGACTTTTTTAAATATGTATGTTTATATATATATATATATATATATATATATTAGTCATCCATATACAAGCCTATTTTGCTGTATCACAGCTCATCAGTGTAGCTAGACATATTCACTTGCTTCTGGCTGGGATCAAAACTCGACTGATTTGGTGTCAGTTGGAGTCACTACCCACTAACCCATAGGTGCATGGAATCAGAGAAGGGAAATATATATAGGTAAAACATACATCTCAATAAGTGTATAAGTGTTCTTTTTTTTCATTCTATTCACACTCCTTTTGTGTTTTTTGAATAGGAGTAGAAGTATATCCCTAGTTTCCTGTTTCAGATTGGGTTTCTAGTTCTCTCTAAAGCCTTTTCCTTATCTTTCACTTCCAGTAGCCTCTTGTAACTGAGTGGCATTATCTCCTTGCTTCGGGTTGTACATCTTACTCTGTAATCCTCTACTTTGAGTAGCTTCTGGGCCATATACAGGGTGAACATCACTGTAAAAAAAAAAAAAATCATAATTATGAAGGTGCAGGTAATTTAAAGGATAAGAGTACAAAGAATGGATTTGGTGAGCTGAGTTTAAACTACAGTTGAAGCAGCTTGCATTCACTTTATTGTTGAAGCTGAATGTCATATATATATATATATATATATATATATATATATATATTGCTATTTCAGCATTAAGATAATTAAAGTTCTTAAAAGTTAGTGTATTTAATGGCATATAAGCCCCCGACCCTTTTTTTTCTTTCATCCAAAATGGTTCAAAAGATGTCTTCCAGACCTTATTTGTTTAAGATTACTCTATTTGTCTGACAGAGGACTTCTTTTTTTCTCGCTTCACTCAAGGGATTTGTAAGAACAAGACATGTCTTGTTTCCTCTCCACAAAACTTTTCAGCCTCAAAGAAATTATGTGGTGCATACAACAAAAGAAAATACATCTCTTCAACAATTGATAAACCAACACAAACAGCATATTTGTGCAAATCGTACATTTGTAATTTGCACAAATACATACCATTAAAAATATTCTTTATTAACAACTAGCAATCCTCTAACATATGTGAAGTTTAGGTATCTAGTAAGCTACTGTTTACCCAGACACTTAGGGTGGGTTCCAGTACTCATAATCTAATTCCATAATACTGTGATATAAAAGCAGACTGAAAAGTTCCCAGGGAAATCAAGAAACCCTTATTAAATAAATGTTTGATGACTTTTTTTTTTAATCATATCACCCCTAGCAAGGCGGTAACGCCACTGATGCGCAGGGGGCTACGTAAGGTTGAAAAGATTGGAAAAGAGAAAGCCGGAAACCACATCCTAAACAGGGAACAAGGGATGAGCCTCTTCACCTGTTCAATAGACGTGGGTGGAGTGTGAACTGGGCGATTTGATCAGATTTTGAAAAGTAGGAAGAGCTAAGGACTTTTTAATACTCTCTTGTGTTAAATTGAAATGAAGAGGTGGTCTTATGTCATGATATATAGGCAGTTAAGTACATGCTTGGGTGATCATGTCTAGAAAGAGACATGACTGACAGGGCAGAAGATTATCCTGCACTAGGTGGCCATTACTTTCTGTGGTAGACTAGTTGCCAGCCAAGGCTATAGAACCCAATCTGTTCTTTTATTTAACCCATAACTAGAGGGAAAAGATGGATTATTACCTTTCCCAAGGGTATTTGTGCATAAGTGAATGCAGGGAATTCAAACTCAACTTCCCAAATTTCTGCATTCCGAGCAGATATCCACTGCACCACTATGCACATCCCATTGTATATAACTTAGCTAAAATGAAACCTATTACAGAACTCTAAAACCTTGTAGAAATTACATTCACTTAACCAATGCTACTTTTGGTTGAAATTGATAAAATCTTTCTGTTAAAACATTTTTTCAGTAAAATAGATTTGTTGAGTTCACTGTTATTTCTCTTTCTTCACCTTTTGTTTGAAGTAGCATGGAAGTCAACATCTTTTCATTATTTTCTCTTTTAGTTATATATGCCATCCATTTTATTTGTTGCTGCTGTGGAAAGTCTTCAAGTTATATGGTTTCTGTTATTTGTTAAAATTCATTTTTTTGTGATTCTATAGTACCAGTCCACAAGAATCAAAAATAGTTACCTTCATTAACAGCAACATCTTTCAGTTGCTTCAAGCTATCTTTAATGATCTATCTTAGAAAATGGTTGTATACAACTGATAGCTTAGATATTTCAGGACAAGTTTGGTATCCATGCATGATATCTGTATGAAAGTCTTGACCTCTTGAGGTTATTTAAGAACATGACTTGAGCTTTTAGATTAATGTTTTGGCTCTGTAATAACTTGTGCTGTTGTGCAAAACTATTTCTAGTGGAGACTATTCTGTATTCAATCTCCTTACCCCATATTTTTTTTAATCAATTTGTTCCAAACAAGGTGATAATGCTACTAAAATGCAAGGGTTTACTAGGAGTGAAAAGAGAACAAAAAGACTTTTGACAGAACCAGAAACCCAATCCTAAATAGCAAACAGATGATAAACTTCTACACCTGTTCAAAAGACTGGGGAGATGTCTGAACCGGGCAATGGATAAACCTATCTACTCCTATTTATAAATATATATAAGTTACACTTGAGGTCTGGGCTGAACTCAATAGACACTAAATTTGTTATAACTTATCCATCCACTGAGGTATTTTAAGTGTTTAGTATTTACTAATTCCACATGCTGAATCTTTATGATGGACTTGGAGTATATATTATCACTGCTTTCATACTCGGCCAAATACATGGAAATGATAATATGCATATGACACAGGAGGGAGGCTCTGAATCATACCACAGTGAAAAGCTTCTATAAAGATATTAAACAAGTTAAAATGCATTTCTAAATGCTCAGAAGTTTTAAAAGTCTACCTTTTTCAAAACAGCAACCTTACTCAAGAAATATAAGGAAGTATATTAGCCAATGAATATTAAAATACATTAGCTTACATACAAGACAAGCCAGGAAAATTGTTCTTGTAATCTAGCATTATTAAGAAATATGTACATAATGATTTATAGTTTAAAAATTCACTGTTCTACAAAAATTACAATTTTTATACAAATTAAAAAACGTTTTCTTTTTGTAATCATTTCACCACTTCAGGCAAGGCAGCAAAGCCACTTAGTTACTGAGTGTAAGAATATGAGTAAAAGAAAACATTATTAAAGAGAAACAACAATAAAATAGAAATTAAGAAGACAGAAGATAATGATTGATGTATTGTTGCAAATCAAACTGGAATGCAAGAAGCTGGAAGAGATTTTCACAATCAAGAAGTGCAAGGGAAGAATCTGTTAGCATAGAATTCATAGATGCATCTAGCCATTTCAACTGTAAAATGATAAGACCTAACTGCCAATCTAGTACTATGCTTAAATTCATGAAGTCAAGGTATTGAAGAGGAAAGATCATCAGAATAATTATTGTATATCACTTCGATGAAGAATAGGCTGGATGTAAAATTGAAAATCTTTTTGGCTTTGCTGATAAGAAACGTCATCACAGACTTGTAAAAAATATGATATTTTTTTTATTATTCTGTCATTTTGACATATGTTATGGAATCAGTATTTAGTTGGCGGGTGGCACACATGGAGTTGACAACTTGAATGCTATCCGCAACTGATCAAGTCAACTCTCAAAACTCAACTGAACTCTGTCAGCTGATCTCACTTTTAAAGCTGTCCCCACTGACACCTGCAGCTTTCGATGCACTTTGTAACATGTTGGGGCATCAAGCCTTCTGACCTTGCCAGTCAAAACAAAAACTCAGCCTGTATCTGCTTGTTGCTCAGTGCAAATACACTTCATGGCAAAAATTACGCCAACCAAAATATCATAGGAATTAGAATGATATACCCCAGTGATTGTAATAAAGGGTTCAGTTCAAAATTCCTAGCACCTGAAGAAGGCAAGAGCATAAAATGGCCAAAACGTTGTACAAATGGAAACCAAGATGAGGACAGTAGTCTGAATAATGTAAATAATGTAAATACTACCTCATCTCAGAAATATAGACAAATTTTATTTTAATTGTAGAAAATCTCAGTGTTATATCGAGTAATGTTTTAATGACATCTTAAAGAGTGAATATTTGGGCCAACTTGCCCAAACAGCAAAATATAAAAATGTTGTTTTTGTTTGGATTAGAAAATGCTTAATGGATAATTTCTATGTTAAAATCAGAGATTAAGTATCATTTTCATTAAAAGATTTTTTCCAAACTATTATCACCATATTTTTTATTTTTATTACAATATTTCCATTGATGTATACCTGGATAAGATCAGAGAATCAAGCTATTATCATGAAACAACAAAATGAGGATTATCATTATTCTTGAATTATGCTGATTAGAAGCCACACTTTTTGTCGCTTTTATTACTATAGTTTATCCTAGACATTCTCCAGCCTTCTTCAGGTGTACATGATATTCAATAATTTTTAATCTCATCCACAGTATTTTTCTTTTATCATCAATGCAATCAGAGTAATTCACAAAACCATAAAGCAAAGATTCATTGTGCACAGAAAATGAGAATAGCAGTTCCAAGTCATTGTTGAAGAAAGACTATTGACAGTATTAATGGGGTGTTATATGTGTGAACTGTGAGGGATAGGAAATTAAGAATTCAACCTTCTTCACTTTTACAAAAATTCACAATGACATGTGAAATCCTGTTTTTTTCCAAATAGAAAAAGGATTGACCATGTGCTTAAAGAAAAGGTCGAAACTGGATTCTGCAAGTAGATGTTAAATTGATATTCTGACCAATGGATTTGCAAGACCATAAAGACTTGTGATCAAGTGCGAAAAATTTAAAGGACTATAAATGCTTAAACTCTTTCCAACAAATTACTACTACGAACATTTCTTCAACTCTTGATACTCTTATCTTTCCCATTGAACATTAACTGCTACGAATTCTTGTTATGCTTTTCTTTTAATAAATTTTTATTTTAACATTAAAAATATATATTTTTATTCTTCCACTCTTCCACACTAAATTCACACATTGGGCCACCAACCTTCTGATAATTCTGCTGATGATAATTCTGGATAAAACTTGTAAACTGTAGGGAGTTTGGTTATGTATGACACAAGGCAGAATTAAGAAACATTAACCATCTCCCTACGGCTTCAGTACTACTTAAATTATGAACTCTACTTACCTGACAGCCACATCTACTTTTTTTTTTTGTATATATTCATAAAATAAGCATGTCTGTAGTAAAACAAAAAAATGAAAACATGAACAGACTTTAATTTCTTAACCAAATATTTAAAACAAGACATGACAACAACAGAAACAGGTTTTCAGGCTTTGATTAGATGATCAGATTTTTTAATCTCTTATATTTGGCATTTGTTTTCTTTTTTTGTAGCTTACTTATTGTAGTGCTAATGATAACACTTGGCCAAAACTCTGCATTGGTTCAAATACCCATCATGTTGTCAAAACAGTGAAACAATTTTCCTTGAACATTTATAGATGTCTACTGGTTGACTTTGTTATCTGACAATGTTCTTGTTATAAAATTAGCTAAGATCAAATCCTGTCATTTTTAATACCAAGCAAAAGAAAGAAAGAAAGGATACACAGAAAAGATAGAAATAATGTAAAGAAAAGAAAAAGGAAGGGTAAAAGAAGAATAATAAGATAAAAATAGAAGAGAAATAAAAAGACAATGAGAGGAAGTAAAGAAAAGGATAAAGGGAGAGAAAAATAAAGAAACCATAGAAAAAATGGAAATTGAAGAAGGAAAGAAAAAAATGAATGATGGGATATAAAGAATAGAAAAAAAAAAGAAAAGAAAAGAAAAGACAAAATGAGAGGAAGTAGAAAAAGAGGAAAAAAAATCTCTTAAGAATGAAGATCTTAGCAAGCCCCAATGAATTGATGAATAGAAGTTGCTGATTGAAAAAGTTGAGGTGAGGTATGGAAGAATAAGCTGAATGTCTTCTTAGCATCAGTTAGAGAAAAGAAATATTAATTACAGTCAAGCAATAATTATATTCCCTACAGTCAGCAGGGGATTGACAAACTTATATGCATAAACTTAGCAAAAGAATAACATTAATGACTTTTTTATTTGAGATCTTCGGACATCAGCATCTTTACTAATAAACACTCACAGAGATATAAATAATTCTCCAGAAGATTCCGATGCTTCTAATAATGAATTTACATTGGTACATATCTAGTGAAATACTTCCAATTTCTGTTGGATGTCAATTTTTTTTATCAAGATTGAGATAAACATATGTCTTGGCATACGCAGAGTTTATTGCATAGTCTAATGAGAAATCGTAGAACCAAGTTCGAATTTCAGTTGAATTCCTTGCATTCACTTACGCACAAATACTCTTGGGAAAGGTGTTAATCCATCTCTTCCCTCCAGCTATGGGTCAAATAACAGAACAGATTGGGTTCTGTAGCCATGGTTGGCAACCAGTCTACTGCAGAAAGTAATGGTAACCTACTGTGGGAAAATCTGCCCAGTCAGCCATGTCTCTTTCAAGACATGATTGCCTAAGCGTGTATCCCGTATGGCATTTAACTGACTGACTCACACTTCTTATTCATGTACTATACTGTAGCCTGTTAGTTTAGTGTTGGGCATGCTTAAGTTCATGCCTTTTTTTCCAAGAATAATAGAGCAAACCTATTGATTGGCAGAAAGAGAGTTCTGTTCTTGTGAAATCATTAATGAAAGAATCAGCTTCATGTTTATTAACTTGAAAAATGGAATTGGCAAGCCAAGCTCAAATTTTGATGAAAGCTGTTATGTTCCTTTGGTGCTAATCCCTTTAGGAAGAGCATAAATTAATGTCTTTGCTACTCATTCCATCTAGGGAAAAATACTATAGCTCATTAGACTCTCAAGATATGGGTGAGCAAACAGTATAGAAAAAAGACAATTATGAATTCATAATCATGGAGTAGGCAACAGGAAACTACTTTATTACTTTTCCCCAGAACAATCATAGTAAGTCACAAGTTACAGATATTAAAAGAAAAACTAGGAAGTTGTGGAGGGTCATGACCATCTATGTTCTTGGTACCTCATCTGCCTGAATTTAAGTATACTACTAGATTGGCAACTAGGTCTTGTCATTTTACTGTTGAAGTAGCTAGATATAGATATGTTATTAATTACTGTTTTCTACAAGCAGTAGTTTATGTATAATATCTTTAATAACCAAAGAGGAACAGGCGTTGCTACCGACGTTATAATAATAATAAAAAAAATCCTTTAAAAAATTATTGTTTTCTACAAGCAGTAGTTTATGTATATCTTTTTTTTACCGTGAGGTTGTAAAAAATACCAGGTTGGGAAACTGGTGTGGGATATCCTTCTCTCAATGAGGGTAAATGGGCCTCTCTTAAGCCATGGTAGGCAACCCATCTAGTGATGGTGTCATGATAAAAACACCCTTGGTAGCTCTAGTGAAGCATCAAGTATTCAGCTACTGACAAGATTTTGAATCTCGGCTGAGGTCACAGAATGATGATGATATGTTATATTCTGATAGTTTCTTTTTTTGCATTTCTCGCCCGACATTTCTTGTTTCTCTGCCACCAACAATCTCCAAAAAATTAAACTCATCATGGTTTGCAATTCTCTGCTTTCTTGAACCCTGTTCTTCTATTGTCCTTTCTCCTTATTAAAGTCTTTTCATTCTCTTTCATTCACAGTAACTCTTAGTGGTATTATTGCCTTGCTTGGGCTGAAATGATAGGAAAAAATAGATTAAAAATTCAAAGTGTTTATGCAAAGTGGAGGAATATAGAAAATGTTAGACATACCTTTAGTAGGTGTGTTTGAACAAATATATAAAGATCTAGATCATTGTCATTTTGAACCAAGTTATTTCCCAGTGTTATATTTTTATATTAATATGAGGAGTTTATTTTCTAAAAATGAAATTATCAATTGTATAGGTTGATCGAATCATGATGGTAATGAATATAATTTTAATAATTATAACAATCATGTAGTATGATTGTGTCTCTTTATTGATTCCATATTGGTGTATTACAAAGAGTGCTGAAAAGTTCTCGGTTCAGCTCCCTTTCCAAAATCTGACCAAACATCAAAATATTTTTTGAAGATTTTGGTTGGACTGAGAACTTTTTAGCACTTCTTTGTATTATTTTTGTAATTTTAATCATTGTTTTTATTGTAATGAAATATTATCATGCAGATCAATCAAAACATGTGGCATTAGATTTTATACAGCCTTCATCTATTATCATTGGCCAGTGTGGGTGTGCAGGACCAGACACTTGTTCAAATGTTGACCTTACATACTTATGTGCACTGACTCAGTCTGTCTTTCTCAGAGCTGGGTGTTTATATATCTGTCTAATACATGGTTCATTCTTACACATGCATGTTCTAAGTATAGCTTGCATGATCATTTGGATAATGCACTCAGCAGCTAGGTCATCTCTCTGGTCAACCCCGCACCTGGCTTATCTGAAGGACTATGAGTGCAAAGTCATCTAAAATGAGCTCAGTACATACTACATTATCATAGCTTTTGCTATTCTTATAATAATCTGGAACCTTGAGATTCAAACAAATCAGTCAATTCAAACCAGAAGAGTAGATTTAATAACCATAAACAAAAAAAGAATGTGCTAGATGGTGGATTTTTTTTCTTTCAGATCACAGCAAATTTGAAAGAAAGCTGAAAGGGCAAAGTTTAATATATGTACCTGCTAAAAATGGTGTGTTAAAAAGATGGATTTTCTCTTGAAATTGTTATTACTGTATACTCTCTGTAATTTTTATTGTTTCAAAAAGCTATTTTTAGAATTTTAATAAAACTTAAACATATGAAACAGAAATTATGCATTCTCCTTTATTTCTTGAGAACTGACAATATCAATATTGAGAACTGAGAAATCAGAGAGCCAAGTTCAAATTCCAGTTGAATTCATCGCATTCATATATGCACAAATACCCATGGGAAAGGTATAAATCCGCCACTTCTCTCTCCATCAATGGGTTAAATAGCAGGACAGATTAGGTTGGCAACCAATCTACTGCAGAAAGTAATAGCAACCTACTGCAGAAAAATCTTCTGCCCAGTCAGTCATGTCTTGAAAGAGACATGATTGTCCAACCATATATCACATATGGCTCTTAACTGATTGACTGACAATAAAAGCACTGTTCTTGTAAATAAAGAGTCTAATGAATAAATACTGTTTAACATTTTTGTTGTCTGCTGTTGAGAAAAATATATCTAATGCCAAATGCTCACAAATTACGTGGTGAGAGCAAATGAAAGAAATGCCTGGAGAATATGTTTTAAGAAAAAATTATAAAACAGTTACTTGTACTGATGTTTATTTAAATTTTCTTGTTTTCTTGTTCACAGACATCTTTAAAAATTTGTAAGTAAAAAATTGCTTTTTATACTTATTCCATTATATGGTAAATAATAAATATTGCATTTTAGTTGGTTCACATATTTATATAAGCTTGTTATTATAAAATTATTCTTGTATAATTCTTTTCTTCTCAAGTCTCGAGAAAAAAAATGCACAAATCTATTTTCAGATGTTTGGGTTTTAATAAAATTCTAAAAATAGCTTTATAAAACACTAAGAATTGCAGAGGGAGTATTTATTTTTACTATTTTTCATCCAATCAGTCAGTCAGTTAAATGCTATACGTGATACCCACTTGGGTGTTCATGGCTCTTTTAATCCTTGACTGACTAGGCAGAAGATTTTCCCGCAGTAGGTTGCTATTTCTTTCTGCAGTAGACTGGTTACCAACCAAGGCTATAGAACCCAATCCATTCTGCTGGAGGGATAAGGGATGGATTGATACCTTTTCAAAGGGTATTTGCACATAAGTGAATGTAACAAATTCAACTGGAATTAGGTCTCGACCGTTTCTCATGCTGAGCTGATATCCATTGCATAACAATGCACGTACATACAAGGCCAAAAACCACTTATGGTAATATTAACTGTTTTCTTATGAGGAAACATTCAGCATTCATTGACCGAACAACCAGCATTACTACTGGCTGAAATTTATAAAATCTTTCTCTTAAAAAAAATTTCGGGAAAATAAGTTTCTTAAGTTCAGTTGTTGCAATCTTAACCTTTTATTTGAAATAGTGTGGAATGTCAACATCTTGATTATGTCATTAATTTCTCTTCAAGTTATGGGTTCTATTCATTTTAGCTGTTACTCTTGTTGGTAGTCTTCAAGTGATATTGTTTCTGTTATTTGGTACAGTTCTTTGCCTGTGATTCTTTTCCAAGACCCACATGCTTCACTTGCTCAAGGCCATTTTTAATCATTGATCTAAAAAAGTGAGTGGATATAGCTGACAGTTGAGATATTTCTGAAGAGGTTTGAAGTCTTGCATGATATTCATATGAAAGTCATGATCTAATGAGGCTATTTGAAAACATGTGGTTTCAGGTCAATGTTTTGTTTTTTGTAGCAGTTTGTGGTGTTAGACATAACTACCTCTTATCATCATCATCCTTCGATCAACCAAAGTGACTGCAACAAAGACTCTGCATTTTTAATACAATGTGAAATCAACACAAGATCATCAGCAAAATCCAGATTGGTCAAATATTCTACCCAATGATGACGACTCTAGCAAAGTTTTAGAAAAAGCCTACCTCTAGGGCAATCTATTTTAATTATAACTTATCCATCCACTGAGGTATTTGAAATGTTTAGTATTTACTAAATCCACATACTGAATTTTTATGATGGATTCAATGTATGCAACATCATAGTTTTTGTCCTGGAAAGGTTTATCTTATTAAGTTTGATTTCTTAGAGCACTTGGTAGAGGATGTTAATTTTCTGTTCAAGATCATTGTTATCATAACTATGAATGAGATGTCATTGGCACTGCATCTCGCGTCATTGATTTTGGGAGGGTCACTGTCTTCTATTAGATGATTCATTTGGGATATGATATAGAATGTTTAAGTGATCAGTGCCAATCTCTTCATATCTATACTTGTAAATGTGTGGACCACAGTCTAAGAAAAAATTAAATAGAATAGGGCTCTCATTTTCTCCTTGTATCCATGATGTGGTTTGAAATGTTTCCATATTGAAGTCCTTGGCAGACATGTAAAAATTTTGTGAATTAATAAAGTTTCTCTATTACATTGATACATTCAATGGATTTAGAACTTGGAAGGCAGTTTCTAATGGATGAAAAGAGGTTTCTATTGATGTGGTTATATTTTGCTGTGAGATCAACAATGCAGGTATACAATTTTTATTCTTAAAAAAAGAATGTTGGAATAAAACCTACATTAATTCCTGAACAACCTAATCTTTCTACTAAAAATCACATTAAGACTATTGTGTATTATGTATATATCTATCTATATATATATATATATATATATATATATATGCTTACAGTCATATCATGTTGAATATACCAGTTCTTGCTCCATCACCAAAGTTAAGCAATGTTGAGCCTGGACAGTACTTATATGGGTGACTGCTTGGGAATACTAGGTGCTGTAAGCGTTATTGACGGATGTGCGTTGTGGTACAGTGGATGTCGGCTTGGAGAGGGAAATTGGTGAGCCAAGTTCTAATTCCAGTTGAACAGTTTGCATTCACTTACGCACTAGTACCCTTGGGAAAGGTATTAATTCATCCCTTCCCTCCAGTTATGGGTTAAATAACTGAGGTCTGTTGTTCATGCAATCTGTGGCAGACTTCTGCACTGATTGTTTGTTATCAGCAGTTCCAAAAAGTGTGGATGGTGCTACATAGCCTTCACCACTTTAAACAATTCTTTGTGTGGTTGTCTGAGTTAAATGCTCATATGTCGAAATCAACGGGAGAGTCCATAAATAAATATATATAATGTTAGGTAAATTTCCGAAGATTAACAAAATGGTTTAACAACCGGCATATTGAAATTATTTGTTTGAACATTATTTTTAATTGATACTCGTATTTGAGTAGATATTCGGTTTTTAATCAACGATAAATTTTGTTACAAAATGACACACATTTTCATAACAAAAAAAAATTTATCATAAATAATCAGGCCGGTAGAAATAAATATATAAATATACTGTTTGATTAAAAATGGAATATCTACTCAAATACGAGTATCAATTAAAAATAATGTTCAAACAAATAATTTCATATATATATATAAAAATCTGCCTTCTTCTACCGAATGCTCATAGACCAGAGGTAGAATTGCCGACTGACACCAATTCGGTTGGGTTTCAATCCTGGGTTAAAAAGCAATCGGAGTCTAACCGTACTGATGAGCTGTGATACAGCAAAACAGATCTGTCTGCGGATGACTCTAGTATATATATATATATATATATATATATATATATGTGCATTCATCTATTAAGTGCTAGTTTCAATTTGTTTATGAAGTTTTTTCTAGTATTTGTAGCTAAGAATAATTGTCTGCCTGATATAATGGCATAAATTTTAAATTTACCGTGATTGCATTGGAAGATGTGTTGTGATAAAAAGTTTTCTGTTGTCTTCTAATAATCCTCTCAAATATTTTGCCATCATTTTTTATGGCAGTGGTACACTTGTATATTTATAATGCACTTGTATTGCAAATGATTTTCAGTACATTTTCCTGAATTTTTGTTTTTTCTTCTTTGTTTTTCTTTTGGTGTGTGTGTGTGTGGGGGATTTGCAGTATGGTTCCTTCTGTACAAGGTCCAGGAGCAACTCAAGATAGAGGGTTACATTAAAGGATAGTTTATATGAATAGGAGAGGAAGATAATGGTTGACTCTAGATTTGAACAGGTCAAGATTGTAGTGATCAGGACATCCTCTTGGGAGTTTTTTCCATAGGGTTGTGGTTTGTGGGAAGGAGCTGTTTCAGTGGAACTTACTTCTTGCTGATGTTTAACACTTTTTCTTTCCTCAATCTGGATGTTAACCTGGTTATAGGACTATATATTTAATCACTTTCACCTCTCCACAGGCCTATTCTGGTCAACGTGCACTAGATCTTAAGGGGTTGGCCGTAGGTCCCTTAAGTATCAAGCTTATTCAGATTAAGGAATAATTTATTTTTGTAAACCATATTACTACAGTATAAATGGCAAGGAAGAAATAGATTAGCCTTGAAAAAAGAGCTCAGGTTTAAATTCTTTCAAAAGAAGAATATTCTGAATATGTTATCCCTAAAATATTAAGCTGATTAAAAAATGGCATGCATTATTGCCTTCAACTTCGTGAAACTGAATTAAATATTGACAGAAAAAGATCTGGTAGGCTCAGAGTAACATCTATTGTAGAGGATAGGCACTTGATCATATCTAGCAAGAGGAATAGAAGAAAAACTGCTCCAGAATTAACAACTGAAAGGAATTCTACTTGGCAACATCCAGTATCTGTTATTACTGTTAAGAGACGACTTCATTCTGCTGGGCTTAAAGGCTGTGTAGCAGTTAAGAAACCACTATTAAAGAAGGAGAATAAGGAAAGAAATTGATTGTACAGTTCAGAATGAACTTCCTAAAAATGAACAAATGTTGTTTAAATGCTTGCAGGATGCTTGGAAATCACTTTCACCAACTTATTTTTATAAATTATTAGAAAGAATGCCAAGGATTTGCTCTGCAGCAATAAAGGCTTGTGGTGGATTCTTTGATGAAAAGGAAATATGAATTAACTTTAATTAAATTTGAAATTACTCGATGTTAATTTTGGTTTTAATTATTGTACAATTGTGAGCAACAATGAAATATATCTATATTTATTATTCTAAGACATAAAATTTGTTATTTCTTTCTCTTAGAGAATAAATCTAAGTGGTCCCAAACTTATGGGCGGTAGTGTATAAGAAAAGAATAGAAAAAGTAAAAGGTTACAGGAAGTAAAAGTTTTTAGCATAACACTGGATTCTAGACAGAGAGAAAGTGTGTAGTGTTAACTTGTTAAATCATCTCAGAAGATATATAACTCTTTTCGAAAATGTTCTCCAGACTCTTTTGACAGAAACAATCCTTCTTAAATAAAATGCTAGGACCATGGTGCCTTTCAAAGGTGCTGGATGGATGATGCAATTCTGATTGTTGTCGTGCTGGTGATGAATGTTAAGCGGTTTTTCAATGTGACTGTTACAATGAAGATACTTCTCAAAGTCCTTGTCTCTGACTCGTCAGCACTCTTACTCTAGTGGGGAAACTCGATCTTACACAACCATACACTTCCACAGTTGTCTCTCTCTTCATCAACTCACATTTTCAGCATTACTACACGCTTACATAGGAAAACTGGAGGGTTATAAGCCAGGCTATCATGCGGTTATTATGTGTGTCTGCTTACTCAGCGCTATTTTCATTTTCAGTTGATAAAAAATCATTTTGTTCATTTTCATTGTCTTCTGATAACCCAAATTAAATGGCACCCAACTTAAATGGCTTAGATCAGATTTCACTACCAGTAAACAAAATACATTTCAATGTTTCAATTTATTCTAACTGTAATCAAAAATAAAATTTATATTGCCACGGTTACTGGAAGTAGAAAATCGATTTAAAAAAAAAATTCTTAATAAAAATTAAAAAGAAAGAAATGAATAACATGACGTTTTGTCCATTTTGGCCTTATTCAGGTACCAGGAATTTTGAACCCTTTAAACATGTGTATGTGTTTGACTCTCTGTCACAGATAGAATATGGAGGGAGTGTGGGTGGCTTGCTACCATGTAAGTGGCATAGCAGGTCCTAGCCTTGAAGATTACACCTGGTGAAACCAGGTGATGCAGTTCGCATGTGCACTTTCCATGTTAGTAGTGAATACATCCCACCTATGAGAAAGGGATTGGAGTGTGGCAAGATATCTTCAAGATAAATAATTTGCATACATTTTGCTGGAAAGAGCAGTACCTAAACATGGAGCAATAATCAGCAAGGCTTGAGTGGCTGACCTTTGATACTGTGTAGTGAGTTTAATTCTCACTGGGTACCCATACAAAAATCTGACATTAAATAACCTAACAAAGTTTGATATGCAATAAAATCAACAAACTTAACCATCTACAAAGAACATTTTAATGAATTTTATTCATCTTCCCAATCTGGGAAGGTTCTTTGTTGAGTGTAAACCTTCCCAAGATCTTGCCATTCATGAGGAGGAATGAGCCATTGATCAACCACACTGGCTCAGTCTGTGTTGGTAGGAGTGGGTGTGGCATGTTTGGGGAATCATGTCTCTTTTAGATTCATGATTAACTTGACAGAAGAATTCCTGCTCTCGTCTATCATTTCTATTCTATGGTAGACTTGGTTGCAAACCAAGGCTATAGGACTTAATCTATTCCACCACTGAACCTATAAATGTAACATCAAATGCCATCTTCTGTCTTCTTGAACGCTGCTCCTTTTTTGTATTTTCTTCAATCCTTCCCATTCTCAGTCTTTTCATTCACTCCTTGTAACACCCCTGTGTTTAGCAGCATTATTGCTTTGCTTGGGGTGAAATGATTAAAAAAAAAAAAATGGAATGACCAAGAGATGGGTTCATACTTTTCCCAAGGATATTTGTACATAAGTGAATATAAGAAACTTTATTGGAATTCTAACTCAGCTCTCCAATTTCTCATTCTGAGCCATTATCCATCACATTATCTACACATCAACGCTTACAATATCTGGTAACCCCAAGTGATCATCCTTCTAGGTAGTAATAAGGCTCAATGTTGTTTAACCAGTGATTTGGTGAAAACTAGTATTTCAGTGTGATATGGCTTTAAGAAAATGTTTGTACCTAATTTATCTTTTATTTCAATATCTTTTCTATGTTCCTTTAGAAATAAACTTAGCAATAAACTTATAATAAGTTTGTTACTTTTTTAAAACATTTTAATTGTACAGCATTTTCTATTATTAACGAAAATCTTAAAAGCATCAATATAAAAAGAAAGCTATTTTGAATCTTGATATCATCTGAAATTAATCAATAAACCAAATTAATTAGTAATTAATTAAAAATGACACATTTATGACAACCAGTATAACATTCCTTGTCTGCTATATTGATATCTGAGTAGTGGCGTGGGTATAATTAATGTATGAACTTTCCATGAATAAACTGGATTAATCATACTGATGTTTAGTTAAAAAACATGGCCTATTGTCATACCAATGCTCAACATGTTGATACACCATTGTAAGCCTCAATTTTAATCAATCTCTAAGCTCAGATCAGCTCTCCAGGGAATTTTTAGAGTGGCTACCATCCTTAACTTTATTAAGAATAGACATAAGTCAAGGTCAGGAAATAGTGGTATAAGTTTATTTAGAACAAAATATACAAGCTTTTCATTTATTATAAAAAAATACAATTAAAATAATTTGCAATAGATTTGTACAACAGCTGTCTAAAAATATATTCACAGAAATTCACTATAATAAACTTTTGGTTTGTCATATCATTGGAAGTTTTCATTGCAAAATATAGATCAATATCAAATATTAACATGTATAAATCTGAATCTTTCATAATTTGGTTATCTTTTTTGCCACAAAATTCTATAGTTATAATCTTGTCTACTCAAATAAATTGGTCAACATCTGAATGTCAAAGTGGAAACCCATTTCAAAAACTAAAATTTACTTTTCTTTTTCACAAAAGAAGAAAGATTCATAACTATTAGTCATAATTTTATAATAATTTTCTTTATCAAAAACATCTTTCAAAAATAAAACATTTTTCTGAAACTTTGAGGAAGATTAGGTAATTTAAAGTTTAATCAATCTGATTTAAAGCAAATATTACTTTTAGTTTAAAATATTACAGAAAAGCATTTTTAACACAGGTAAGTATTTTTATGAGGTATTGACAGCCTGATTTTTGAGTAATTTAACTAATTTTTTCTATAACTGTAAGAATTACTTGACAAATATAATGTGAGTTTTATTTTTATATAATTTTTCAACTACCCAGTAATTTTAAACTTTACAAAAATATACTAAATAATTCAATGTTTTATTGAATTTTAGGTACTTTGGCTTATATTTACTATAGTTATCACTCTTATTTTCTAGTAATGTTGTGTATGGATGTCCATATATATTTACAAATTTGGCAACTAATACAAATTAATACAGAATTTTAAATTGAATTAGAAAATGAAAACAAGTCTTAATTATTTGTCAAAAAAATTTTTCCCTGAGACAGTAGTGTCCATAATATGTCCTATTCATAAAAGTAGTTAAAAGCTTTTTTAATTTTGATAATGTCATACTTTCATTGCATTGTTTATTTTTTGGTTCAGAGCAGATTTTCAGTAACTGAGGACTCAATTTTAGAAAAAAAAGTTCTCCAAATATTCCCGCATATAACTAATACAAACATTAATCCTTGCAAAAATGAATTTCTTGAGATGTCAAAATTAAATAAGTGTTAAGGTGGGTAACAGATGTTAAAAAATATTTTTTTTCCAAGATTTTCTAAAAAAAATATTTTTTTTTAATAATTTCATTCAATTGTGAATAAGTCCTAAAAGTTTCATTAAAATCTGATAATTATTTGATTTTTGCAAGGATTTCCACACCAGAGTGTTTTTTTTAATCAGAAAAAGATGCTAAAATTTTCTATACTAATTTATGGTCACCTACTTACTATGCAAAAAAAAAAAAAGAATTTAACCAATTTTTGAATGTTCTTAAAAGGATTAAAAAATAGAATTTAATAGTAAAAACAACCTTCATTTTTTTCTCTCAATAATAACAATGAATTTGATGATTAAACTTTGTTTTTATTATATTTAGGGTATTTTCTTCATGTATGGCCATTTTTTTAGAAAATCTTGGAAGGTCCTAAATATAATGTACAGTTTTTCTTTTTTTTTTTTTTTTTAATCATATCACCCCAAGCAAGGCGGTAAGGCCACTGGTGTGCAGGGGGCTACGTAAGAGTGAATAGATTGGAAAAGAGAAAGCCAAAAACCACATCCTAAACAGGGAACAAGGGATGAGCCTCTGCACCTGTTCAATAGATGTGGGTGGAGTGTGAACTGAGTGATAGTTTAGTCTATCTACTCCAATTGAAAAAAAAAAACAGACGAAAAAGAAAAATGAAAAGATTGGAAAAGAGAAAGCCGGAAACCTGTCTTCTTCTTGCTCCTTATGAGCGCCTCTCACCATTGCTGCCTGAGGAGACTGGAATGTCTCTTCGACTTTCTAGAAATCCCACCTGAACCTTCTCCTCTTTGGTCACCATCACTACCCAAGGTGCATGGTCTAGCACAAATGGCCAAATATTACTTATTATTCAAAATCTTTCTTTTCACACTCTTGTGTGTTGTTTTTGCACCTGGGATTTTCTCATTTCAATCCTTTTGCAAACAAGTGACAAAAAAAGGGGGCAATCTCTTGATTTGAGATGTTTTATCGTATTTTGGCAGACAAAAAAATTTAATTATTTTCTTTTGGAAACTTGTCTGCTTTCAGAATTTAATTTTTATCAGTCGACCAAATTTCATGCCTAGCAGTTGCTTTTATATTAAATGGTCATAAAAACTTTTATCTAAGTTGGTCACTTATTTTCAATGATCATAAAAATATTATCTATGTCGGCCGCTTGTTTTTAATTGTAGTAAAAATATTTATCTATTCTTTTTAGTAGGTCTTCAGAATATACCATCATTTATCTCAGTCTTGACCAAAACCAAATGGCCTCTTTGTTTTCAAAACTGTAATTATCATTTCCTTCCCATTTTCCTTTATCTGGTCATCAGTATATTTTTCAGTCGATTGAAAATTAGTGTTTTTCTGTCTTCTAGCTTTTCTTCAATTTACTAGTACCTTTCAAATAGTGTCACGCATGCATAATCTTAAGTTGTAGAGTTGGAAGTAATAAAGTACTTACATCAAATTAATATATTTCACTATATCTTGAGAGGTAAAGTACGTGTTATCACTCTTATGATTGGTATAGAAAGAGAGAATAGGAAAGTTATAATTCTGAGTGAATAATTATAATCTCTCTAACATTTACATATACACAAAATACGCATAAAAAAAGGAGAAACAGCAAAACATGGACTCAACAAAACAAGTATTATTTATTATCTGATTGTTATATGGTATTGGAGACACGAGAGACAGTAATCTAAATGTAAACTTATTTATAAATGGAACTTTGTCTGTGTGTCCATTACCTATAGACTCCGAAACGGCTGAATCAGTTTTCTTGAAAATTTACACAGTTATACTATAAGCGTCTGCAAGTGTTTTTAGCTAGGTTTTGGGTCGAGGTACCGCTGATAAATATCGAAAATTGATAATCAAAAAATTTGGGTTATTGAAGGAGTGGTCCGATTCTAATCAAATTTGATACACTCATAGACAAAGACATAAGAAACGATATTCAGAAGTTTCAAGGTTGCAGTTCTTACAATAGTGCAGAAAATCAATAATATATATATAAAAGGCAAGATGTTTGTGTGTGTGTCTGTTTATCTGCCTGTATGTCTGTATTTTTTTCAGCCCTTTTATTTTAGTTTTTGCTTTGGGTTTGGCTCTAAGTAGGTATAATTGTAATTCTTAGTCTCAGCCATGATACCATTTACTCAGAGGACTTATTTAGCCTTCAAAATTCAGTTTACGACGAAAAAACTTATTTGATATCGATGCCAGGAAATCAAAATTTGACTTACATCCATTCATTTTTCTATCAGTCTATGGTTTCGCTTTAACTGGAAACAACTATTGCTTTTTAGTCTTTCATGCCAACGTCCAAAGAGTCTGAGCTCCAAGACCATGGATTAGTTTTAAAGCTTTTATTACATCCGAGCAACGCCGGGTTATACTGCTAGTACTGAGTAAAATTGTGAACTTAGGGTCAAATATAGATTAAGTATGGATCAGAATCTGACAGAATGATAAGATAAACAAGAAGTAAAATATATACAATCTTTCTCATTAGTTTTTTTTTTTTTTTGTTTTTATAGATGTGTGTAATGAGTGCCCAGCTAATTGAGTTGGAAAATACAAAAATTATCTGGGGTTTACTTAACTTGAACTTTTGTGGAGTATTACAAGATAAATGTTACTATTATGGCTTAAAAAAAGGAAAAGGGGACTAAATTTTTGTTGGTACATGTGTTAATGACCTATCTGTGTGAACTGCTTGTCTGATAGCATTCCACACATTTTTGTGTGTGTAGAGGAGGAAAGAGGAGTTAATAATTGGTTTAGAAAGAGTGAATTAATGATAATTATAATTGTTATAATTATTTTTGACACTGTAATTAATTTTTATTTATTTTCATGGACACAACATGAATAAAGCTTTTATTTTTGACACTGTAATTAATTTTTATTTATTTTCATGGACACAACATGAATAAAGCTTTCAAAATTCATGCCATCTAAGTCAGAGATGGTAATTTCGTAAGGTGTGTGTTTTCTCTTTACTTTTATATATTTTCAATGAAGAGAAATCTCACACTAGTTACTACACTGACCAATATGACCACTTCTATTCTATAGTAGTCTTTTGCATAGTATTGCCAGATAGTTTGAGCCTGAGTGAGAGCACAGTAAATTTGATTTTGTGAAACAATTACCAATAAAATTATCACATTTTATTTTTAAAAAATATATACCATGGTAAATTCTGTATTGACATCTAAACTTATTTATAAATGGAACTTTGTCTGTCTGTGTGTGTGTATCTGTTACCTATAGACTCTGAAATGGCTGAACCAATTTCCTTGAAAATTTACACAGTTGTACTATAAGCGTCTGCAAGTGTTCTTAACTAGGTTTTGTGTTGAGGTACCCCCGATAAGTATCGATAATCGAAAAAATCGGGTTATAGAAGGAGTGGTCTGATTTTAATCAAATTTGATACACTCATAGACAAAGACATGAGAAACGATATTCAGAAGTTTCAAGGTTGCAGTTCTTACAATAGTGAAGAAAATCAATAATATATATATATATATATATAAAAGGCAAGACACCGGGTCTGATCAAAATCAGTTTTTCAGCCCTTTTATTTTAGTTTTTGCTTCAGGTTTGGCTCTAAGTAAGTATAATTGTAGTTCTTAGCCTCTGCCATGATACCATTTATTCAGAGGACTTATTTAGCCTTCAAAATTCAGTTTACGACGAAAGAAACTTATTTGATATTGATAGCAGGAAATCAAAATTTGACATACATCCATTCATTTTTCTATCAGTCTACAGTTTTGCTTTAACTGGGAACATCTACTGCTTTTTAGTCTTTCGGGCCAACGTCCAAAGAGTCTGAGCTCCAGGACCATGGATTAGTTTTAAAGCTTTCATTATACCCGAGCAACACCGGGCTATGCTGCTAGTCACAAATAACTCACTGAAGATATATTGATCTACTTATTAGTACCTGTCAATTATTGAGAATCTGCATTCCACTAAAACTCTCTTTCTCTCCTGTTTTGAACCTATTTACTGTTTGTATGGTCACTAATGTCTGGGTGCAGGGCTGAATAGTTAGTGCATTAGCATTCTGACCTGGTTAGGTGACTTGAGAATATCATTCTGGAGAGACAATCGCAGTGTGTAACGAAATTGGGAAGTGCATGACAACCATACTTACAAGCTAACCCAAACCTTGTGAGTGAAATTGACTTAACAAAATGGTTCAGAAGCTGTTAATAGTTGTGTCCATCACAAGTCGTCACCTAACAAGCAGATAGATGCTCTTTAGCTTTAGTTGACAATTTATTTAGAGATAGTGACCTCAAGAAAAACATCCATCCCACAGTAATCTGGCCATTTGCAGGGTTCTATCAGACTGCATGATGGCAGAAATTCTAAAAAAAAACATTTAGGTAAGTCATGTGATTTTGTGATCTGCTGTTAGGCAACATTTTTCATGGTCACCTATAAAATGTTATAAGTCTTAAGAACTTTATTTGAATTTAACATTTTTGTAGGGAAGCTTTCATATTTTATTGTACCTTTTAAGATACAAAAATTCCATGAGAAATTATTGTAAGATTATTTACATGTATTATAGAAATTATTACAGAGTTGCCAACTGGGTGCCCCGTGATTGAATGAAAAACAACCAATCATGGGCTACCTTTTTAGATTTTCAACAAACTCCCCACATGAGCAGGTTTTACAAACTTCCCCTTTTGCTTGTTGGGACCTTACAGACAAGATGTCTCCATCTGCTCTCCAGCATCTAGACCCAGGATACATGAGGGGATTTGACAGCAACTGAAGCACAGAAGTCATGGCTTTATTTCTGCAACCCAGCCATAACAACACAGGAAATATAAACTGTTAAAAGGACGCATCTTCCAGATAAGTTCCACAAACTCGACTGTTTGCAAGAGACTATCCTTTCTTCTTTTCTCTCTTTTCCTGTAAATACAAGTTTATGACATCTTCATCTGTGTTTGTGTTCCATTCTTCTCGTCGGTATCACAATATTGTTACCAATTAAAATTGGGAAATTCCCAATAGTATCATTGTTATGTACATACCTATGGACAGTAATGGCTATGTCCCAATCCTTATATAATATGTCAGGCTCTATTAAGAGGGTGGTGTGTTCTTACTGACTAGCAGTTCTCTACTAGCAGTGATTATTTACTTTATGCAGCTTGCAAGTCTTGTATTTGATATTATAAATATTACTATCTATTTCCAACCTTCATTTGGGTTATTACTCAAGCTTTTAGGTTACAACAAGTATATAAACATACAAATAGATATAGCCAAAGAAAAGCATCTTTATTGAGGATATTTTGGCTTCTTTGATAGGAGTTTTGATCCTATCATAAATACTCTAGCATAGTGTGACTTGTTTTATAATTAGGTTTTTATGCAAAAAGTAAGGGCTCACACTACACAGGTAATTCTTTTGAATCCTGTATTTTCCGTGACCAGTTGCACTATACACATATAAATTGTTTTCTGGAAGGGTTAAATATATGCAAAAATTTCAGAGGTCACACAATACATGAAGTCGACTTATCTGTGAGTATATATATATATATATATATATATATATATATATATATCATTAGAAAAAAATTTCACTAGACCAGTTTTTTTTGTTTTTTTTCAGTGTGAGTCACAAGAAGCAGCCTAGCCCAAATAAATGCTATATGTAACAAATAGAAAAATATTTCTCTTGTAAAATGTACTTAAAAGACATGAAATCTCAGCAGATAAGTACATACTTCTAGGTCAGGGGTTTAAAAAATATGACCCATGGACTAATCTTTCCGTGGCTTGTAAGGAACCATTTTTATAACCAATATTTTCCTCAAATTTTAATAAATTTACTCCTTATCCCTTCCATACATTTGCAGTAACAGTATGGGGCTAGGTCTATCCAGTAAGTGCAAACAGTCAATCAATTTTAAGGTCAGCAGGGTCTGTTCTAGTTTTTATCCAACAAAGACATGAAAACTCAGCCTACCCATCAGCTACCTGACAAGTGGTTACAAATGTACTTTCTGGCAATGTCTCAGTCTCCTTTTTTAATTCTATGAGAACAAAAAAAATTTGATAAATCATATAAGGAAAAGCTGAACATCTCCAAAAAAACTTTGCCCTTTCTCTCCATCTGTGAATATGAGTTGAATGAATTTTAATGCAATAAAATCTCTCCACCCCCAATAGTGGGACCCCTTTAGTTAAAACCTTCCCCCGACACTGGTTCTGATGTTCTTTCCATTGGTAATACCCTCATAACATGCCTTCTTCTGATCAACTACACTTCTCCTTCAGTACATAATAACCCTTTTGTGTCTTTCAGTTTCGGACCCTCACTATAGGTGCTTCCAAGTATTGTGTGTTAAATAGTTGGTTTCAGTTTTTGAGTTGGCAACAAGATATTGAACGGGGTTTTTTTTTTGGTTTTTTTTATTTTATATTCAGTATACTCAAGGTATTGATAAACTTGTAAAATTTGTGACATATATAAATAATTATTTTTTGTTAAACAAGAAAACATTTTCGTAGATATAATACTGAGAAACTAAAGTAGATATGTCACTTTTCCAAGGAAACTTGTTTAACTTGTGATTAAGCCTGCCTTTAAACATATTGCATCAACCTTAACTCCAAAGTAAAAAGAAAGTAAAGAACATATTTTTATTTTTTTACTTACTTGAACAAGTTATATTACAAATTACTGGCCATATGGAAATAAATGTTCTGGGATCCCCACATGCAAAGTGAATGATTTACATATGCCATTGCATTTGAATATCCAGTAAATCATAACAGACTGGAATTCACAATAAAGAAAAGAAGGCAAGTCAAAGTTATTTACAAAGAAATTTTGTTTGTATAAAATTCAATCCATCAAATAGCTTATGGTAAAATATAATAGGTTTTTATAAATACAGTTTTTATTGCTTCTTACATATTCCATACATTAGATTTATCATTATTTTTTATGTTTTGATCAATTTATTATATCCTCTAGTTGCACAAATGCATGTATATACATATATAAATAAAATCTATTTTCAAAATGTGATTATCTGTAACCCCTTCAAATTAAGAAAAAAAACTTAATAAAAATAAACTTTACATGCATGCTTACCAAAAAATTCTTGATCTGATATCCTAAAATTGAGACCAAATATTCCTTGATCTGAGATTTTTAAATTGGGACTGAATGTTTCTTGATCTGAGATTTTGAAATTTTAACAAGGGTGAAAAAAACAAGTTCTATTCTCTATTGTTAAGAAATTTTGTTTCTTCCTTTACTCTGCTTTTGGACCATCAAGTGATGCTGCTTCACTTTCATTAGCAAGTGAATTCTTTATGGAACCCTGGTGCTAGTCTGACACCAATAGTGAAATATTACACAGGTCTAATGGACTCTAACTGTCCTACTGTTATTTGTAGCTGAAAAGAGAAATGATGAATCTTTCCCTTTCCCAAGGTTATCAGTGCAAAGTAAACATAAAATTTGAACTCAGTTCACCAAATCCACAGTCAGTGCCATTGACCTTTTATCCACTTTCATCTCTGCTTAGGTAATAAAATTTGTAAATTTGACATTTAATTAACTGCTATGTTAAATGAATAAATTAAAACTTGTTAGAAAAATTTAACTCAATAAATGCAAGAAAAGTAGTTTACTCTTGCTAATCTCATTGTTGATACTTACAAGGGAAGTCATTTTGCTGTCTTAACTTTTACAAGTAAGACAATTATAGGACAGTTGATTGCTTGTGTACTTATCCCGTGATCTTTGATGGAGTGTCAGCTGCAAGTTGGTAAACTTCACAAAAACAATATCTGTATTATCAACTTTAATATCTCTTTAATTTTGAAACTATTTGGGTTATTTTCACAAAAAATTTAGTTTAAGATTTTTATTTTTCAATGGAAAAAAAAATGACAATTTCTTAAACAGACAGTTTAAATAGTTAAACAAAAAAGAATACGATATTTAAATTCATATCCTGGACTTTGATGTTACTTTGTATTTGATAATTGGAGTGTCTTCTAATCACCATTTTGTATAATGTCTTAGTCATTGTGAATTTTATATGTATAGTAACAGGCTAATAAAAATTGAAGCATTTTGTAGGTAACTATCAAGTTAGTAATTCAGTCCGCATTGTAAAGTTAATGAGACTTTAAAAGAAAAGAAAATTTCCTATTTTAAGACTAAAGAAAACAGACTTCAAAGGAAAGTAATACACCTTGTCTGTCAGCAGTCGCAAATCCTTGTCATAATATTGCTAAGAAAAATACAAGTATCCAAAGGCTTAGAGAAGAGAAAAAAAAATCATAAGATTTTAAAAAGCAATTGGATGGAATTTATAATTAACAGCTGACATTTGATCATGGAGCTTCTTCGTTTACAATGTGGTATTCTCACACTGAAAATGGAAGGTGCATTGGGATTGCAAAAGATGACTTCTAAAAGCTAAGGAAAGTATTAAGAAACAGAAACATTTCATTAGAAACAAAAAAAATGAGTACTGAACAGTTATGTCATATCATTCCTTCCATATGGCAGTGATTACTGGATAGTCTAATCACAGATGGAGAATATACTTGAAGCAACTGAAATGTGGTTCTACAGAAGGATGATGAGAATACCATGGACAATGTAAGCAATGACAAATTATTTAAAGAAAATTAAAAAAAAGGCACTGAAAGTTGAAATTTCTAAGGGTTGGAAAACTTGATACTCACAGGATATATTTGGGGCAAAAGGCACAAAGAAAAGAAAAAAACATAATCTACCTAGTGAGCATGGTTTGCAGAGCAGGGTTTTAAAAGAGAACAAAAATGAGGAAATTGTGGAGAACCATGATCGCCTACATCCCAAAGAGAAGAAAGAAAAAAAAATTCTCATTGGTATCTCAGTTTATGCTACATTACTGTGGTAATTTGTATTAAATTATTTATAAATACTAATTATCACTGAAGACATTATCATTATTAAAGTATCATTACCAGTATGCCTTTAGAGCTGATGGAGGAGAATGCAGACTGTATAAGTTTATTTATGTTACAGCATTTTTGGCAGTATGGATCAAAATGGCATAAATCAAAGGGAAAGTTTTAAACTTTTCTACTTTTACTAAAAGCATGATCAAGAAGAAAATCTTCTTTTTTTAACATGCAGATATGATTTTTTATTACAAAACTAGCGGTATAGCCTGGCGTTGCTCAGGTGTAATGAAAGCTTTAAAACTAATCCATGGTACTGTAGCTCAGATTCTTTGAACATTGGCACAAAAGACTAAAAAGCAATAGTTGTTTCCAGTTAAAGCAAAACTGTAGACTGAAAGAAAAATGAATGGATGTAAGTCAAATTTTGAAGTTTGGTGAGAATCAGAAAAAAATTGTGGATTTGTATAAAGGACATACAGACAGATAAACAGGCACACACACACACACACACACACACACACACACACACACACAAACCTCTTGCCTTTTATATATATATATATATTATCAATTTTCTGCACTATTGTAAGAACTGTAACCTTGAAACTTCTGAATATCGTTTCTTATGTCTTTGTCTATGAGTGGATCAAATTTGATTAAAATCAAACCACTCCTTCTATAACCCGATTTTTTCGATTATCGATTTTTGATTTTTATCGGGGATACCTCAACACAAAACCTAGCTAAGAACACTCACAGATGCTTATAGTACAACTGTGTAAATTTTCAAGAAAACCGGTTCAGCCGTTTCGGAGTCTATAGGTAACGGATGCACACACACAAAGTTCCATTTATAAAATAAGTTTAAATCTGTACCTATTTATTTTTTACACTTAGAAAATACCTGCTTAAATGCTTGAGATAAAATCACTTCATATTTATAGAATTTATAATTATAATTTTTCACTACTTATTCTTATATTCTTTACTGTCCAGCCTTGATAATGTTAAGAAGCACTTACACAGCATTGTAAATGATGAATTATTTTTGACCTTGCAATCCTTATCACACAGGCGAAATATTACTAATCTTTCACTGCTATATCACTATTGCTATGGAAGTTGTTCAGATGAGTTGCATTTTTTAGTGCCACCAGCTCGGATCTTCATATCTAGGATCCACCATACTGTGTGGCAAGCCATCCATATTTCCTTTGTGTTCCTTTAGCAAAAAGTAAGTCCTTAAGAGGTGTGCTCCTGAACTTTCCCCTGTCTTCTCTAAACTATTTAACTACTGCCTTTCTGCTTCCTGCTTTCCTGCATGCTGGAAGTTCTCTTTAGTCATTCCTGTATTTAAGAATTGTGGTGAACCCTCAGACCCATCCAACTATCGCCCTATCAGTCTTCTTCCGATATTCGGGAAAGTATTCGAGGCTATAATCAATGCTGAAATAGTTCATCATCTCACCGCCCACAAACTGTTCTCCGACAGGCAATATGGATTCCGCTTTGCCAGGTCCACAGCCGACCTTCTAACAACCGTGACGGAGTACATGCTACAGACCCTTGATGCGTCTGACGAGGCTCACGCGGTTACTCTGGACATCTCCAAGGCTTTCAACAGGGTTTGGCACTCTGGCCTCCTATGCAAACTATGTGGTTATGGTATTACCGGTCGCCTGCTTGACCTAATCCAATCTTTCTTAAATAACCGCAAAATGAAGGTCATTCTGAATGGGCGTGCCTCTTCGTCCTACAGCAAGAATGCTGGTGTCCCACAGGGCTCTATCCTGGGCCCGACACTCTTCCTTATTTTCATCAACAACCTCCCAGATGAGATCAAGTCCCAAGTAGGCATCTACACAGATGACACTACAATATACTCCCACACCAGTAAGAAACCTGTCGTGGCGGACAGACATAATCTCGCTGCTGACCTTGAGCGGGATCTACACTCTGTGGTGAACTGGGGCAAGAAGTGGCTTGTCAACTTCAATTCATCTAAGACCAAAACTGTTGTCTGTCAACCATTACAGGCAACCTCCCCTGCCTCCCATAAGCATGGACCAAGCGATTCTTCCAGAGAGTAATACACTACGCCTCCTCGGACTTACCCTGTCCTCAGACCTCAAATGGAACCACTATATTGAATCCATAGCAAAATCTACTGCTAAGAAGGTTGGGTCACTATGTTGATCCAGGATGTTTTTTCCACCTGAATCCATCCTGCATATATACAAGTCAACCATCCGTCCATGCATGGAGTACTGCTGCCATTTATGGTCAGGTGCCCCTGCCGTTCTCCTCAGTGTTCTCGACAGGCTCCAAAGGAGAGTCTGTAATGTGATAGGTACTGATCTGGTGGCTCGACTGCAGCCACTTCCCCATCGTCGAAATGTGGCCTCCCTTTGTCTATTCTATAAATACTTTCATGGCTTCTGCTCAGACGAACTTAAGTCACTGATGCCTCCTCAACAGGTGTTTACTTGTGCAACCAGACTGGCAACTGGGTCCCACCCATTCACAGTCAAGTTAGCCAAATGCTGACGACAATTCTACTCCTGTAGCTTCTTCTCTCGCACTTCCCGCCTGTGGAACTCTCTCCCGTATTCTTGCTTTCCTGATGGCTACAACTTCCAGAAATTTAAATGCAAAGTCAATACTCATCTACTAACCACTGGACTCTAGCTCTCTCCCCACCCCTGTATAACCTTCCCTTTCTCTCCACCTATGTATCTGTCATCGCACCTGCTTTCTCAGCTTTCTATTGTTCCTTTCTAACTAGGTTGTACTCCTCACTCTTTTCTATCTAAATCTTTTTTTTTCGTTTATGTAGTCCCCTGCACATCAGTGGTGTTTCCGCCTTGCTCGGGGTGAAATGATTAAAAAAAAAAAAGTTCTACTCAGACAGCTTGTTCACTAGCACTTTTCAAGAGAATGCTTCTCTGACAACTATAATCTTTCTCTTTAAGTCCAGGTCAACTGATATCTATCCTACTCATCTTCATAATGTTCTCTTACTTAACCCTTCTTTACAATTTTACTCAATTACAAAAATATATAATATTTACACTATTTACATTTGGGCTATTGTCCTCAAATCGTCCATATTTACATAGTGTAAATAATGAGTACTCCTCATCCCAGAAATTCAGACAGAAAAACAAATATTAGAGATGAATACTAGAATCACCTCCCTTGGACAGACACTTTTTGGGGTCAGTTTATATGCAATGAATTAAAACTTACTTAAAAACTAGTAGCTCAGGTGCTTTATTCTCCAAGGTAAAACATCTAATGTTATTGTCCCTACAAAAATAGTGCTCTGTCTGTTTTTTTATTGTTTTGTTGCACTAAAGATTGAAATGCCTAAAGATAAATTAGGTCATTATTATATAGATTCATAGAAAAAAAACAAGAGGAAATTGGTTTAAATGATGTTCAGTCACCATTATTGAATGTTTCAATTTATCAGTTAGCTGAGTTATCACTCGGTGAAACGTATCCTCATTAAACAGTTTCCACAATTTTTATTGCCTAGCTTATATGAATATAGTTTAGTGTCTCAACAAGGTGGGTGTTGTTTTAGAGAAATGAGATTCTATTTTTAATGTTGGAATATTATAAATCTTGAATCTGTTTATAAAGTTGTACAACCCTAAATGTGTGGATAGTGTAATGATTATTAGCATAAAATTAGAAAGTGATATTCAAGTTCAAATTCCAGCTTAGTCTGTTGAATTCACATTAATATCCTTGGAAAAAGCATTAATCTATCTTTTTTCACCCAGTAATGGATTTAGTAACAAGGTAGACTGGCCTCTCTAGCCTTGGGTGACAACCATTCTCAGAAGTAAACCAAATCAGGGAGAAGGCAACAAGAAACTACTCTTTCCCAATATCATTCAGTGAGTTAATTGCCATATGTGATACACACTTGGATGATCACATCTCTTTTGAAGCATGAAACTAGGCAGAAGATTTTCTCGCAATAGGTTGCCATTATTTTCTGTGATAGACTGGTTGCGAACTAGGGCTATAGAACCCAATCTGTCCTGCCATTTAATTCATAGCTGAAGGGAGAAGAGATGGATTAATAATTTTCCCAAGCAAATGAAATGAATTTGACTGGAATAATTTGAACTCAGCTCTCCAATTTCTCATTCCAAGCTGGTATCAATTATACCACAACGCACATTCCCAATATACCTTGGCAATCCAGGTAAATGAAAAGAAAACATGGAGAGGTATGATCACTCACATCTTGAAGGAACATGACTTTTTTTTTATTGTTCTTTAAGATTGGTTAGTTTTGATTAAAAACAAAAAAACAACAAAAAAAAACAAATAAACAACATTTTCTTTGATCTCAGAACACCAGTGAATTTAGAAATACAAGTACTTGTAAAACCTCTGATAATTTTTTGAAAATTGTATACTAAATTTACATTTCTTGTCACAAATTATATATAAAGATAAATAGAGAGAGGGAGAATTATATAAGTAATAATTTTCTCACTTAGATGATTGATGTTATCTTCTGCATCCCAACTCCAGAGTTATGTAGATGGGCACTCTGGGAATTGCACTGTCCACTCCTCAGAGGCTATCAGAAACTGGCTGCTTATATTTCTCAATTTTTTTTTAATATGCACTTTTTATTGGAGTCATATATATATGTAGAAGAAGAGAAGATAGATTATATGAATCTATATATCAAGCTAAAAGTGCAGTGAGTAATTAATAAAACTCCAACATAATGGATTTTGTCCCTAGCAGGTTATTAGACTGAATAAGTCCATACTAAAAACAAAATACATAATGTAGATTTTTTTTTGTTTTTTCATTCAGTTTTGCACACATATATAGCATAGTTAGGTGCCAATCCTTTATTTAAACATGTTTTATTAAATAGAACAAACAAAAAATGTTGTTTGAGCTTTGTAGTTATTCTCTCCTGGTATTGAATAAGTTATTTGATATCAGGTTGAGACTTATAAAGGAGCTTACCAAAATTGTGTGTAATGTTCTCAGTACTTTTTGACCGGGGCTTACGGCCTATCACGTTGAATACACCGGTTCTCGCTCGATCACTGAAGCTAAGCAACGTTGAGCCTGATCAGTACTTAGATGGGTGACCGCTTGGGAATACCAGGTGCTGTAAGCATGTAGTGACGGATGTGCGTTGTGGTGCAGTGGATATCGGCTCGGAAGGAGAAATCGGTGAGCCGAGTTCAAATTCCAGTTGAATACCCTGCATTCACTTAAGCACTGGGAAAGGTATTAATCCGTCCCTTCCCTCCAGTTATGGGTTAAATAACAAGGGTAGGACTTGGGGACCCTGCTCTTAAAAACAAATCCCAATGAATCTTGATACTCAAAAAGAAAAAAATGTTGTAAAATAACCTTACCCAAAATCATTGGTTCTGGCCTTAAATGATCCCATAGGGATTGATAGGTCATTAAACCTCAAAACAAACAAACAAAAACTTTTGACCGTTGTTGATCATTTTCAAGAAGAGAAAGAAGTTAAGATATATTCAACCATAATAACATGTGAAACCATGTTCATTTCAAACTCTGGACCATTAAATTCTCCACTAGCTGTCTCTCAATTTTTGTCTTCTCTTGAAAATGACTTCTGGTGATCTAAAGTACTTAGTTTATTATACACACTTTTGGCAAGTTCCTTTATAAGTTTCCACCTGACATCAAACAACTTATTCAACTCCAGGAAAAACTCAATAAAAGCTTAAGACATTCCTTATCTGTTCTATCCCCTCCCCACTCTCTCTCATATACTTATGCCATTAATAAATAATAAATTTTACTGACGGCTTATTTCAATTCAAAATAATTTTTTATCTTTTTATTTTGTACTTTGAATTCTGTATCAATCACATGAACATTGTTATCTGACAATGATAGTTGGAACTTACAAATTTAAAATTCTCATACGTAACCATAACCAAATGGGTGTTCTATATAAAAGAAAAAAAGTTTTCTCAAGTTTATCTAGTGCTGTGTTCTTTGTCTCCTGTAAGTATTGGACTGGATAGAGGCGGGTGGTCAAAAAGACTTCAAGTTCAAACAAGTCAGTTACTGCCAAAAAAGGGTGAAGTTAGTTGCCAAAATGTTTTAACACTTTTAACAAAAGTTTAAGATGTTAAATTTATTCTTATCTTGATTTGTTTTATCCTAATTTTTGTGAAAACTAGTGAAAATATAATCTAGAAAAATCTAAAAAAAAAAACCAAAAATCAGGAAAACCAGTATTTCATAAAACAAAACTGTTTCTGTAAAGTGATGGCTTTAAAGAACCCAAAATGTTAAAATGCTAAAAACAGGAATGTTTTGAAAAGTAACACCTAAAATATGTTATGGTTTGTTTCTCTAGAGTAAATAAATCTGAAGGGTTTTACTTTTACTCTGAGAAGCTTTTAGAAACTGTTAGAACATCAGTATAGATAAGTTAATAATTCTTTAAAATTTAGAAAACTCCTTGAAGGTTTGTTAATATTGGAAACAAGAAATAGTGTTGGACTGCTATAGAATGTTTGGACAAATGAATCCTGGAAAATTTTATCACAAGTAAAGATATGACTTGAAGTGACTCATATGTGGTGATATCAGATCATAGTTTTCAGTGTTGATATAAACTGGCTGCAATGTGCCTTGAAAATTGAAGCTTTGCATTGTTTAGCTGTGAGTCAGACTTTGTTGAATGATTATGTTTTTTCCACAAATTAAATGGAGAATGAAAAGTTACTCTTTGTATTTCAGAAATTACTAAGCATCAGAACTGTAACAAAAACATTCAGAAGGATATTTTGGATTGTTCTCCAGCACTTTGGATGGGTAAAAAGTGATTTGGCAGATTTCGTTGGTTATTTTAACTAAAACAATCAACCACACTCTAGGTGACCTTACAACACTGATAAAGATGCTCTCTTTGTCATTGTTGAGAATAAACTAAAGATTTCAATGGAAAAGATTGCTAAGCATTTGAAAATCAATATTTCATCTGCCTTTCACCATTTGAAAAGATCTGGATAAATAAAAATGGCTGATTTTGGCAAATCAAAAAGGTGTTTTTTCTACCACAACAACACAAGACTGTACATTACAAACTAGATCTTGCAGAAGCCTAGAGGAGAGTTCAAATAGGTGTTATAGCTCATTTCTAGTGGTTATAATATTAAGTCTTGTTTCAGGTACTTACTGTGACATCTGATAGAAATACTGACTACAATAGGTGCTTTTGACTCACTTGGAGTTCTTTATTTAAGACATCTAACCTGGTTCATTTGTGTTACCGGAGTGGTGGGGTATTATTTACTCCACACCCTCCTGCTTTTTGAGATTTCTTTTATTGGTAAATATTTTTTTATTAGTATACATCTCTCTTCTTTGGCTGACATATTGAACTTTGTATTTATGTTTGTTTTGGGTCAACCTCTAGTTTTTCCATACATTTCCTTTTTCTGGTAATCATACTTGTATGTTCAACAAATTCTTGGGGTGTTGGTACATCAAAAGTATCATACAGTACTTGCATAGGTCCTTCCTTCAGTAAACCTTTTCTTTAACTGATTGCAATGTCTTTTGTGTTCTCATTTTTTCCTTTTACCATATATTTTGCCTTTGTTCTTGATCTTCCCACATCCCCCAGCTCATTTCTGCTTCTGAATTGATCTGCATGTGCCAATATACATTGTCCCTTCTTTTCCAATATAGCTGTGTTGTGTCCTTATTTTGCATCAGGAAATTTGCTTCTTTTGGATTTGTCTCTTTATTCTTTCTATACCACACCTTTTCTCTCATTGCAAAGGACATAATTGTGGGGGTTCTGAGTTGTCTTCCCAGTAATGCTGATGGGCTCAGTTTCCTTCCTATATGTGGAATAGATCTGTAACAGAAGCATTTTTGGTAAATACGCTTCTATGTTTTTCATAAGTGGTGAGAATGCTTTTAATCCCATTTTCAGGCTTCATAGCATCCTTTCTGCAATGCCATTAGACTGTGGGTGATATGGTGGTGTTTTGTATGAGATGCATCCAATTTGTTTTAACCACACAAAGAAATTCTCATTGCAAAATTTGGATGCATTGTCAGTGACTAGTGTCTGAGGTACTCCATTCCTTGAAAATGTGGTTCTTAGTATTTGTTTTCTTCTGGTAGCTTTTCTGTTTTTCACTCTGACAACTTCTGGCCATCTTGAATATGAGTCTACTAATATTAAGAATAATCCCCTATCTCTGATATGTACATGATCCATATGGACCATAACCCAAGGCTTTGTTTCCTTGGGCCATGAGTGAATTTTTGCTTGCTTGAAGTTCTTTATTTCCACACATTTTGGGCATCTCTTAACATATTCTTCTACATCTTTTGAATATCCTGGCCACTACAACTTTAATCTTCTTTGCATTGTTGTTATGCTTCAATGTTCATCATTATATATTCTTTTAGTATGTCCCTGCTCAGTATTTGTGGAGCTATTATTACATCTCCATTGCAGATAATGCCATTTTCTATAGTTTGTGCTTTATTTATTTAAAAAGTTGCTCTGCTATCAAACAATTACTCCATATATTATTTTTTTATTCTCTCTACTATTCTGCTTAATATTGGGTCTTGCTTTGTCTCTATTTTGAGTTTATTTAGAGGAAGAACATCTGTTTCCATCCAGTGTATTATTTTATTATCTTCAGCATTTTTTGTCTTTCTTCTGTTTCATTCTTGAACTGCAATCTTGATAAAGTGTCTACATGAGGAATAGTGTTCCCTTTTATATGTATATTATGTCAAAATTGAATGCCATGATTTTATTGTCCATCTTAAAATCCTTGATGATGTGACTTTTGG
This sequence comes from Ascarosepion bandense, assembly GCA_037127315.1. Classification (NCBI taxonomy): domain Eukaryota; kingdom Metazoa; phylum Mollusca; class Cephalopoda; order Sepiida; family Sepiidae; genus Ascarosepion; species Ascarosepion bandense. The sequence continues at coordinate 2,835,723 of JBBBDQ010000238.1, read as the reverse complement.
CAATTCTTTTCTTGGTTTAAATATGAATTCTAATGGTTTGTGGTCTGATTTTAATAAGAATTTTTTCCTATCAAAAAGTTTAATTCCTTTTCCATGCTCTATACTATTGCTAGTCCTTTTTTTTTTCGATATTCAAGTAGTTAGTTTCTGCTGACGTTAATCTTTTTCATATGTGTATGATTGGCTGTTCTTCTTGTGAAAAAACAGCAGCAGTCACCTTCTTACTTTGTCCATAGTTAATGTTATTTCATTTTGGCGATCAAAAGCTTTTATTATTGGTTTTCTTATCAGAGTATTCTTTAGTGTTTCAAAAGTGATGGTTTACTTCTGTGTCAACTCAAAATCTTTTTTTTACATAATTTTGCAAATGGTTCTATTGTGTCATATCTTGGTATATATTTACTATAAAAAAATCAGCCCCAAAAAAGACTCTATATCTTTTTTATTTGTTGGAGCTGCTATTTCTGTTATTTTCTTTGTTAGTCTATCATCAGGTGATGTGCCTTCTTTTAAAATTTGATATCCTAAATATAATATCTTCTTACAGTCAAAATTACATTTCTCTTTGTTTATAGTCTAGCATGCCTTTTTTAATCTCATTAAAATTTGCTTTGCTTTATATTTAACTCTTTAGTTCTCACCCCTATATCTATACTGTCCTGGTATATTATCATAATTTTTATTTTTTCCAATAAAACACTTTCAATTGCTTTTTTGAAAAATATGGGTGGAAGTTTTTATCCCAAATGGTAGACATGTTCATCTTGATAAGCCTATAGGGGTGTCTATTGTGGTTATTTCCTTGAATTTTTTGTCATTTTCTATTTGACTGATTGCTGACTTGAGATCAATTTTGGCAAAGTAGTCTATTTTTGCTAACTCATGGCTTGCAGTTTTGATATTTGTCAATGGAAACAAGTCTGAACATATCTGGTGATTCATCTCTATCTTATAACCACCACATATCCTTAAATTTCCATCAGCTTTTTTTTATTGCCTCTATCGGTAATGCCCAATGACTACCACCTTGAGTTACTCTTTTTAGTATGCCTTGTTATATCATTTTGTTTTATTTTGCTACTACCAAAGTTAGGATATAAAATGGAACTTTTCTTGACTCTATATACTTTGGGTGAGAGTTCTCCTTTAGTTGAATGCTTTCTTTATAGCCTTTTAACAATCCTACTGCATTTCCTTCTACTTTCATGGAATTGATTAGTCACGCTGTGTCTACTTTAGATACATCAATCCTTAACAATCCATTATCTTTTATGCATGCTACAACTGTAATGGGAATTATTTCAAAATGCTTGTTAGTTTCAAAATTACCTTGAAATTTACCCATTGTTTTTATGATCATTTTATCAAATTGCTTTAGTTGTACACTGCTTTTTCTTGATTTTGGTCATTCTAATTTTATCCAGAAATTGTTTGGTATCAGCATAATTTCAGTGCCTGTATCAACTTGCATGTCAAATACTTAGCCATTTATCTTTTTTTTTCTAGACCATTTTTTGTGTATTCATTGTAAATGCTTCAGCTTCTTCTTTAGAAGGGGTTTGAACAGTTTTTACATTCCTTGCTTGTTTTTCATATTTGCATATGTTCTGAAAATGATTTTTTTTTTTATTTGAGCATATTTTTTTCAGAGCTGGACATTTATGCTTGTCTCGCATATGACTTTTTCCACAATATTTACATTTAATTACGGATTTGGTGGTGTCCGTGCTATATGTCTTGAATTCTTCTTTTGGTTGATTAAACTCTAATCAACTCTCATTTTTGTAAAAACTTGACACTAGCTTCCAAACTCATTCTGCTACACTACAAACATTCTAATATTTTGCATTTGTGGTTTTGGTCTTGCAAACTTTCAATTAATCTCAGAAGAAGTAATTCATCTTCTGTAGTCATTTCATGTGCTCCCAATTTTTCAAATTCACAATACTTTAATTGTTCTGTCAATCTATGTAAGTATTGCATAATAGACTCTTATGGTGCTTGTCTTGTTTCCAAAAGTTTGGTTCTTTCTGCTATTACCAATCTTTATTTTGGTCTCATGTTCTTTTTTAAAATGTTCACGATTTACTCAAACATTTCTTCTAACTTGCTCGGATAACACATTCTCAAAATTTTCTTCACAGTTTTACATCCAACTATAGCAAGAAATAAATCAGTTATCTTGGTTTCTCCTCCATCAGTCTTTGAGTCTTTTAATTTCTTTACTCTTGCAAATGCCGCAAAAGTTCTCATCCATGTTTCTACATGTTCTGGGTTGTCTAGTGAAATCATGGATCCTATTGATGACACCATTGTTATGTTTCATATATCAACAACCTCTTAATTACAAAACACTCAAAACTTCTCAAATTAAATATATGGAAATACATAACGAAAAACCTAGTCATCCTTAAGATTCAGTCACTAAAATAAAACATTTACTACTGAAATGGACAAACAGAATACAAGCATCATACAATGGAACTGTAGAAGTGTTAAACCAGACTATAAAGAACTCAAACAACTCCTTCCAGATTACAATCCTAATGTAGTACGCTTGCAGGAGACCTTTCTCAAAGAAACTGACAACATCTACCTTAAATGATATGAAACTTATTACAAAATAAATGTATCAACAATACAGAATAGGTCAGGTAGGGGTACTTCCATATTGGTTAAAAATCAATATCCCATGAAAAACTACAAATTTCCAGACTATGGCAGTAAAAGCTTCAATTCATTGAACAATAAGAATTTGTTTAATTTATACTCTTCCAAAACATGGACTAAATAAGACTAGAATAAAATGGCAAATTAGCCAACTTCCCTTTTTTTTTTCTACTAATGGGAGATTTTAATGCAAACAGCAAAATGTAGGTCTGTAAGAACCCCTAATCAAAACCAAGTCGAATGATCTGATCGATGTATCCTTAATAATCAAATGCATAAATACTTACATCCAGGTAGCAGATCAGCATCCACTATTGACCTAATTATCTGCTCCCTGTTAATTTTTATGGAAGTTCTATGGAAAGATCATGATGACCAATGTGGTAGTGACCATTCACCTATTTTCCTAATTATCGGGTCGGTGGAAAGGTTTTTGCTGATTTAAGATTTCATCTTGAAAATGAAAAACTGTGTGTTTTTGAAAATCGTTATTCATAACAATAACAACCTTTGTTCTCTATAACTTGATTCCATCTGCTCAACATGATCTTTTTTGGATGGAGTCCTGCTCACGGTTGCTGAACTGGTCTTTCTCCTCAATTTATCCACAATTGCCGACATTTAACATTATGGTAGAGAATCCACTTCTCATCACCTGTGACAAGCCTACCCAAAAATGGTATCTGAAGGTGTTATAGAAGCAAAATTCACAACAAAAAACATATTGCACTTGCATTGGAACCTCTGTGAAACTCATAGAGTAGAGCATGCCTAATGTGTTCTTTAGATAGAAAGAACATGGGTGAAAATATTGCAGAAAAATATGAATGACACTTTAATAATCTGAAAGAAAATTAATCATGGTGATATGTTTAAGCAATAACAATATGCATAAAATAAATTACAATGATTTAAAATGCCCCTTTTACAAACCGGCAAAGACTTTTGCACTGATCTAATATAAGCAAGATTATGCCAGAAGAAAGTAATCTAAAATGACAACTACACAAAGCTAAAATACAATGAACTCTGCTCATCCCTAATCAGCATAGAAATTTTCAATGAACCAGAAAAAGTATTCTCCTTTATAAAACATACTGATACAAATAGTCAAAACAATACCCAAATCTTCCTTTAAATCAAATACCAAATCAAAACCCTGGTTTACAGCAGAATTCACGGAAGCAGTTAAAACCAGGAAAAAACAAGGAGATAGTCATACACAACCCAACCACAATTGACCGACAGAACTACAAACAAGCTTGAGCAAAACCATTCTGTATAATTAAAAAATTCATAAAGGAATTTTGGTAAAACTACATCTTTAGACTAAACAATAAAATCCCAATAAATAAAACATAACCACTTGAAACGTTTTGAAATATTCCTGAATAGAAGATCCAGTTTTAGCATTAAATGATCCACAGGAGTTGATATGCTGGTAAAACGTATAATCAGGCAATCAATCAAACATAATCACTTGCATCTGAAGCCAATATGGTTTCTGCTTTTGGATCATAGTGCACTAATGATAAGTCTGATGTTAGTATTTTTTTATTTCTTTAATGCTTTCTGACACTTATCAGTATAGTTCCACTTTACATCGTTTTTAAGCAAATTGTTCGGTAGAGCTATCAAATTTTGCATATTAGGTATATAAATTTTAGATACACTATAAATTGATACATCATCCAGAAAATCTGCAAGCATTGTATCTATATATTTTTTTATGTGCTGTATCCCTTCAGGAGGTAGGCGATCATGGACTTCCACTTGGCTCTGACTCTTGTTGTCCTCAATATTTTTTCTCTTGGTATCTCTCCCAAACCCTGCTCTGCTATCCATTTGCTCAGGCTTATTGAGTAGGTTTCATGCTGCTTTCCCTGTCTCTCTTTCCTTTTTCTTGTAAGTATCAAATTCTACAGGCTCTCCTTCCCCGTTATGTGTCCCAAGAACCTCATTTGTCTCTTCCTGATGTTAAGTATGAGTTTTCTTCTAGTTTTCATCCTCTCCAGCACTTCATCATTGCTCATGTGCTCAGTCCATGGTATCCTCAGCATTCCTTAGTAAAACCAAATTTCTGCTGTCTCAAGCCTCTCCTTCATTCTTGATGAGATTGTCCAACATTCACTTTCATACAGAAGGACAGAAATCATATAGTAATTCAACACTCTTTTCTTTGTTTTCAAGCTTGTTGAAATAATTATACCAAAAGAAAGTTGGGTGAACTTGTACAGTCCATTGTGCATATTGATAGTTATTAATTCTGAATGAAAATGAACTTTTTAAACATATCAGGAGTCAACTCCTTTAATTTGAATCTTTTACTATCCTTGTTAACAACTTCAGCTTACATGACAAAATCTTTGTCTTCTTTTTTTGTCAGATTCATATATTTCCAATGAGCATTGATTAACAAGCTTTTTTAAATAAAAATTTTAGTCAGAATATTTACTGTTTTTTCAAAGCAAATTTCTCCTGTTTTTTTTTTTTGTACAAAATTACAGTATTTTTCATCTTCTACCAGGGCTAACTTTCTCAACAAAAGTTTTATTTTTTCTTGTCTTCCCAGTTGCTGTATTCTTCTGAAAATTTGCTTGTATTTTCTAAAATAAGTATAAGAGGAAATTCCACCATCTGAATTGTATGTGAATTCAGATGTGGTATTTATCATCATATCTGGAGGGAAAGAACTTGGTAAATTTTCCATTTTCTTCTAAATTATTTCAGTTAACTTTGTTGCTGTATTTTTACCATATAAGCTAATATTTATTTCATATTTGAAGAATATCTGTGGAGTTTTTCCCCATCCTTTTTTTTTTCACAAATACCAAAGAGAAAAAATTAAACCAACATGGTTTGAAATTCTCATTGTCACTGTTATCATGTGTACCATAACTGAATTTTTTTCCTACTTGTTATATAACTCAGTATAAGTTTAAATATCCTTGTCACTCCTGTTATAACTTGCATGAGTTTCAATTACTCATTGCTTTTGTTATAATTAATTTCTAGTGAATATGATATTAAGTCTTGCTTAAGCTACTGACCATAATGTCTGTTAGAAATACTCTCAACAGACTCCAATGGATTTTTTAGGTGTCTAGTCAAGTTCATTTGTATTACTAAGGATGTATTATTTACTCCACAAAATAGGGAACCCTCCAGCTCCCACAATATTCTCTTGACTTTTCTCTTTTAAATTTAAATTTTTTTTTTTTTGTCTCTATAAAATAATTTAAATGTCAAAATATTGGACTCTGTGCAGTCAGCCAAAAACTTATAAAAAAACACGAAGTTTTTTCAACAAGCTTATAGAATAATGGGAGACAGTTGATAAAAATGATGGAGACTGTAAATGTTTTTTTGTGAAAATATAAAATTTTGTTTTTAATTTTCTGATCAGCCACATGAACAGAGAATATGATAACTGAAGAAATTATAAGAATAAACAAAAAAAGAATCAGCAAGATGTATCTGGAACTATTGGAATGTATGAGAAAGGCTTGAAAAATCTGACATTCACAAGGTGCATCAAAGCAACAGAAGCAATGTAAAATAGCAAATAATTTACTTGATAGTAATCTAATTTTATTATTTAATTTATTAGTAAAACTGTTTATTATATTTTACTCTTAGACTCCAAATTTATGAAAATTGACCTGGAGCAAATACAACAATAACAAATAGTAATGGTGCTGTCTCCTTATATGGAAACATTTAGCATTTATTGAAGAGTCAGTTGGTTGAAATTTATCAAATCTTTCTCTAAAAACATTTTCAGGAAAATAGATTTCTCAAGTCCATTGACTGTTATTGCCCTTTCTAGTATTGATAGGGGTTTACTGCCTAAACTTTTGTTTGAGGTATTGTGAAATGTTCACACCTTGATTATCTCATTAACTTCTCTTCAAGTTATATATGCTATTCATTTTAGTAGTTGCTACTGTTGAAAGTTCTCAAGTGATGTAGTTTCTGTTATTTGGCAGAGTTCTTTGTTTTATCTACAAGGTTCCAAGAAGAATGAGTCTCTCTAAGGTTCAAAGAGAGATCATGAGGGAGCAAATATTGCTGAAAACACCAAAAGAAAGGAAGTAGTGGAGAGCAATAATTATAATCTAAAGAAACATGGGATATAACAAGAAAGAGAGACAATATATGTATTTAATCAAGTACTCTTATAGCTTCAAAAACATTCCTTGATGGCTGCACTTTGAGGGTGCCATGAATAAATTGGCTAATCATTGCTCTCCACAGCATTCTTTTCTCTTGTAGCATTTAGTATGGCTTATATTTTCACTACCCATCCTACATTCTGTTATAACATCCGTTTACACAAACATATTAACACTGAAGTTAAGCAACATTGAGCCTGATCAGTACCTAGATTGGTGACCACTTAGGAATACAAGGTGTTGTAAGCATGGATGTGCAGGTGATGTAATAGATAAAACCTCCAAATTGGAAATCAGAGAATCAAATTCCAACTCTATTTGGATTCGTTTATTCACATGTGCAAATACCATTGGGAAAGGTATGAATCAACCGTTTCACCCCACCCAGCTATGATTTAAATATTAGGAATTCTATTATTAAATCATTATTATTTCCAAAAAATTCTTACAATCGAAAAATATTATTCTAGCTTTAAATAATATGAAAAAGGTTGATATACATCAAAAAACAAATCAATCAGCCTGCCCTCTTGCTTCAAATATGTCCTGTGTTTGTCAAATTCTCCTTACCATTTTTTTTATTATATGCCATGTAAATTTAGAGAAATTGCAACCTAATTATTAGTATAATAATTAGGTTGCAATTTCTCTTAGTATCTTTTAATTTTAGAATAGCCTACAAATTTCATGTATTTTCCTTCAGTAGCACTAATGATTATCAATATCTTACTCAATCATCTTTAAATATGTATGAGGGTCGATCAATAAAAAGGATCACTAGCTTAATTTTGATCTTAAGTTTTCACTGTATAATAGTCAATCTATATGATTCATATTTACTACTTAATAATGTACACTGACAATGAAAGAGATTATGTTGAAAAAGTATTTATTGGACAAAATAATAATTACTTTTCATCAGGCTCTCAATTTATTGATCATTGGTGCCACTAATTTTTCAGCCTTAGCAAAAGATTCTATCTTAAAATGAGATTTTTCATTCTCTTATATAAAATTCAGGTTATACTTTTCAGTGATTCAAATAAAACCACACAACTTGCTAATAATCAAAAGATGAACAAGGTTTTCTTTTTTTCTTTTTTCAACCAAATATTTTATAACCAAACATAGATTTTTTTATTAATTATTTCATCAGTTTTTCCGTGCATTATAAGTTTCTATTTTTAAGTGCATTCATAAGTCTGCAGCTGAATGATGAAAAAAAAGCATTTATCTTATGCAGCTAACATTTACTTTCAATATAAATACATTCTTTGTCAATGCACTTAATTCAACAGTGAGTATTAATCACATAGACTGAATATTACATAGTGGGAATTTCAGATCAAAATTCAGCTAATAAATGTCTTTCAGGCTACAGACTTATTGGTCCTTCTCAAGTGTGTGCATAAAACTGGAGTTGCTATTGGGGAAAAGAAATATAAGTAAATGATGCAAGTAAAAGAATAGATTGAAAGGAGAAAGTAATGTAAAAAGGAAAAAAATATGGAGAATCTAGTTTGGTAGTAAATGACTTTCTCAGTGGTTTCATAAATGTTAAAAGATCAATAAATATATATGAAAAAAAAAAAACATTTGTCCATCATTAACAGTTGAGTAAAAGAGACCAAGTAACTCTTGCAGGAAGAAAGAAAGAAAAAAATAAAAACCAGACAGATGAGATCAATTCTAAAAGAAACTCTGTGAGTTTTCCTTTTTTTTTTCTTTTTTTCCTTCTTTGACTGATAACATATATAAATTTATTCATAAACAAGAACTTAAAAACAAATATTGTATACACTGGATAGTAAATATTTGAACTGTATAATTATAAAGAAAAGTTTCAGAATATTTCAGTCACTGTGCTACATAATCTTTGATGCAGCCAAATAATGATAGATTATTGTGCTATTATATTCCCTGATGGTTAAGCTACAAGTATGACATGAAAAAAAGATTTCTATCATATCTGTCTTTCGATTTTATGTTGGTATTTCAACTGTCTGGTTGTGCTGTTTATACAAGGGGGTGCTGAAATGTTCTTAGCCTAACCAATCTAAACTTATTTATAAATGGAACTTTGTCTGTGTTTGTCCGTTACCTATAGACTCCGAAACGGCTGAACCGATTTTCTTGAAAATTTACACAGTTGTACTATAAGTGTCTGCGAGTGTTCTTAGCTAGGTTTTCTGTCAAGGTACCCCCCGATAAATATCAAAAATCAATAATCGAAAAAATCAGGTTATGGAAGGAGTGGTTTGATTTTAATCAAATTTGATACACTCATAGACAAAGACATAAGAAACGATATTCACATGTTTCAAGGTTGCAGTTCTTACAATAGTGCAGAAAATCGATTATATATATATATATATATATATATATATATAAAAGGCAAGATGTTTGTGTGCGTGTCTGTTTATCTGTCTGTATGTCCTTTATATAAATCCACAATTTTTGTCCAATTCTCACCAAACTTCACACAAATATTCTTTAGGCTGAGTCTGAGCTCCAGGACCATGGATTAGTTTTAAAGCTTTCATTACACTTGAGCAATGCCGGGCTATACTGCTAGTCATCATATATATCTGGGTGTGACCATTTAATTTTTTTTTGTTTTACTGTTTTTCACCTAGTATAAGGCCAAGAACCATGAAGATAGAAAGTTATTGGGATTATTGCTAGTAGGTAGGAATAAGATATACATGTTATGAGGAGCAGTGGTGATTGTGGAACTCTGAAAGTTAGAGGGATACTTAGGGGCTGAAATTTTTCTGAGGAGGAGGGAGGAAAACACAAGCAGTGTCTTCATTTTCATACTACACCACTATCATATACACAACTTAAGAATGAGTTTGAATATAAATATGTTATGTTACTTCACTAAATTAAGTGAAATAACTTTTCATTTTTTGCAGTAGAGTTCTAATCTATTCTTGTCTTCTTTTCTACTCTCAAGCTGTTGGAACACAAGAGAGGTTAGTTTCAAAACAAAATCAAAGGGTTAATACTAATGTCAATACTAGCAGAACAGCGATTTGTCTGCTCTGATAATTTTTCCTCAACAAAACTTTTGGCAGAGGTTTTCAGTCTTTGACTGCTTGTTTTAATATATCAGCTTTTACTGCAATAATTCAGTTTTGTACTCCAAGAAAAATATTTGAAAACAAACTAATGTTCCAGTTACAGAAAGGAAAAATAATGCAGAGAGACTGTGGAACTCTGAAAGGAATGGGGCACTTAGGGGGTTGAGATTTTTCAGAGGGGAAGCGGCAAACTTAAGCAGTGTCTTCATTTTAATACTACACAATTATGGTATACACAACTTTAGAATGAGTTTGAGTACAAGTATGTTACTTTACTAAATTAAACAAAATAACTTTTCATTCATTGTAGTGGAGTTCTAATCTATTCTTGCCATCTTTTTCACTCTCAAGCTGTTAGAACACAAGAGCAGTTATTTTCAAAACAAAATCAAAGGATTAATACTAACATCAACACCAGCAGAACAGTGTGATTTGTCTGCTCTGATAATTTTTCCTCGACAAAACTCTGTCTGTGTTTTTAAAAAGCTAAATGAAAAAGAAAACACAGAAGGAAAAATTCTGAAAATCAAATCTTATCAAAATCAGAGACTGATCAGTTTCATAAATTTTTGAAGTTTATAAAAGTGGGAGAGACAACCGAGAGTCCGTCTGAAATTCAGAGTGGGGTGAGGGCTTGGCTTCATCTGCCCCCCTTCTCCGTAGAATCACCACTGATGAGGAGGAGTAGGATATATACCGATTGACCCTGGACTTAATGAAACAAAGATTGTAGTTGTCAAGGAAGCTGTTTCACAAAGTAACAATTCTGGAGAAGAAGCTGTATAAGCGGTACTTGCTCATTATCAAAGGATCAAAAAGAAATTATAGATGGCGTGCCACTATGAACCTGACATGGTAGGTTCAAGATGTGAATGTCTGAGATGGTGGAATGAAGGAATGTAACTTGGCCAAACATCTGTCATAGTAATAGCACTAGAGTAGTGAGGGACAATTAACATTTATGGTTCTATCAAAACACACAAGCCTAACTTTCTACTTTGCCCTATTATATCACAAATACCCACTCCTATATACCAACTAACTAAAATGCTTAACCAATTAATTACACAACACATACCTAACAAATATAGCATTAAATCATCTCTTGAACTTACACAAATTTTAAAAACAGAAAAAACTAATAATGAAACCATAACATTACTTGATGTTGAAAATCTATTTACTAACGTTACTGTTAGAGAAACCATTGACATTATTATAAAAAAATATATATAATAATAATTCTCTGCCCCCACTGAAAATTAAGCCTAAAATACTAAAAAAAACTACTTTTAATCTGTACCACCAAAGTCCCATTCTATGATCACAGAAATAATATATACATGCAATGGGACGATGTTTCAATGGGCTCAGTTCTGGGTCCAACCTTCAGTAACTTCTACATGGTCAACTGAGAAAATAATATATTTAGCACCACTGAAAAACCCTCCATCTATGTATGATATGTTGATGATATTCTTATATTAGTTAAAAATATAGAAGAAATAATAAATTTTTAAAAACTTTCATAAGAACTCTGTCCTCAAGTTTACATACAAACTTAACAACGACAACAAAATCACTTTCTGTGACATTTTAATAGACACAATAACTACCTCCCCATATAAAAAACCAACCAGTAAAAACTCTTGCACTCTCAACTATAAGAATAAATGCCCTAACTATTACAAAATAGCACTTATACTCAGTTTAATTAACCGAGCCCAAACCAACTCCTCTGCTAAAAAGATATTTTACTCTGAGCTAAAAAATATTAAGCAGATTCTCATTAATAATGACTTCCCAAACCACATTGTAGATGAAGAAATAAGATGATATTTTAAAAACCTGAATACACATCAAACCAAATATGATACTTCCATAAAAGACTCTAAACATATCAAACTCTTCTATTGCAACCAAATGCATGATAACTACAAACAGGATGAAAAAAATCATAAAAAATCTCATTCGTAGTAATATATCTCCTGTTGATCCTAATAAAAAATTAAAATAATATATTATAAAGGGTACTAATTTAATTATCTGTAATAACTCCTTCCCACTAACTGATATGCTACATAAAACCAGCATTATATATAAACTCAAATGTCCCTTGGGAGAATATATCTCCAACAAAAAAACAAATATATATGTTAGATTTATAACAACTACATTAACTACACATCTTACATTACATTTGTCTGACCATTTGTTCATTTGTAGACATCTACAACAACATTCCTGTCTACACTCACAATATAAAAAAATAATGATTGATAACACAACTATCCTACACCAAGAAAACAACAAAAGCAAACTACAGATTCTCAAGGCAGTATTCATTAAAACACTTAAGCTGTCAATTAATAGAATCTGCTATGAATACTGTAGTAATGTTCTAAAATGTTTGTAAAAAGAACAGTTTTTTCATGCTTTAATACATGCATGACCATGACATAACAACATATAAAAAAATTCCATTTTGGATAATTTTCATGTTCTAATGAATGTTAGCAATTTGTCAACCATTATATTTGAAGCAGAAAAAAATTTACAGTAATTTTTAGCAACACAGTTTTGCAGTTATTTTTTGTTAGCATAACTCACAATCCTGAAGATGATCTTGGAAAGAGATTGAAAGTACTTGGGTACCTTGAGAAATGAATGATAATAACATCTGTCAACATTACAGCTCATTTCTGACATCTTTCAATTATAATACGCGAAAGATTATCTGTGAGTATGAACGAATTTTATTAAAAATAAGCAAGCACAATGTTTGCTATTTATTTAATCTGACATGTCTAAAAGAAAATTTTCTGCCTAAATACACAAATATATATATATATATATATATATATATATATTTACTAAGGATCTGAGAGTGTTCTTGGACAGATTGCTAATATAATGAAGAATGAGTAGAATCAAGGGGAGAGCCTTTGGGGCAACAGCATTGATCACATGTGCCTCAACTGACTGACCTTAATGACAACCTTCATAGACCTACCTGGCAGGAAAGACTTCAATACAAAGAGAATTCTCTTAGAAATTCCATAGTTGGCCAGTTTGTGTAGCAATCCCATATCAAATCACCTTGTCAAAGCTATCTATGGTGATCACACTTAAGATATTTTTTATTATCCAGCACTTCACTAATTCTATGTGTCGTAATAGTTAGGACATCAGCTGTCAACCTAGAGCAAAAAAACAAAAAAAACAATACTGTTTGTTACTCTTAAGTTTGTCTTTGTTGAGGTATTCAACAAAGTTTATGATCATTTCAAAAGTTTTCTAATAACACTAAGGAGACTGATGGGGTAATATTGCAATGTGGACAAGGGCTCATTAGCATTCTTGTAAATAGGACAACTAGATTCTTTTCATGGGCTTGAGAAACATTTCTTTTTAAGAAACAGCCTTGCCAAGATTGGGGACAGTTCTCTATCCCATAAAAATATACTTACAATGGAAACAGCTGCAACAACTACTGTGTTGAGAATTATAGCCTCATACCCTTCAGTGAAGTCTCTGGCCAAATATCTTATTTAATTGAATCATACTTGACAAATCAGCCATACTGCTACATCATTTTGCATTAATGCAGAGATCCTTCTAGGGTTTCAATTTTAAATTGATTTTTATTTTCATTAATGACCTTCCTGATGTGATCAGTTTCCAACTAGGTATGACACAACTATTTACTTTTACCTTAATAGTGAGCTGCTCTCAAAAATTACCTCTAATCAGTTCTTAACTAGAACAAGAAATGGTTGGTTAATTTGAATGTCTTCAAAATGAAACTGCTTTGTTTTAATCATCATAGAGAACCATTTTTGCCTTCTATCAGCATGGTTGATGCTAATTTCCATAAGAGCAACTCATTGTACCTTTCTGGTCTCACATTTTCCACTGATGTAAAGTGGTTATATTGAATCAAATGCTAGATCTGCTGCTAGAAAGGTTCTCTGTATTCGGCCAGACAAATTTTTATGCCAGATTTCCATCTTGCACATTTATAAATCTACCAATCATTTATGTATCGAATATTGCTGCCATATCAGGCCTGGTCCTCCTGCTGTATATCTTAAGACTGTTGACAAAATCCAAAGGGTCTATAATGTTATTTATCCAGATCTGGCATCACAACCCAACTTCAGCCATGACATGGCTTTCCTATTTCTTTTTTTATAAATATTTTCATAACAATTGTCCTAATCATCTCTCCTCCTTGATACATCGATCGTGTGATTTTTAGCATACTACGAGACTGACAAATAGGACTCGTAATTTTACTGTTCTTGTACTTCTCAACTGTGAACCTCACTTCCAGTTTCTTGTTTCCCTTCTACCTATGTTTTTCAAAAATTAAATACATCAGTTGCCATCTTTTTTCTTTCTGAATTCTGTTCTTTTATTGTCTTTTCTCCTCACTGAAGTCATCTAATTGTCTTTTACTCATAGTGACTCCTTGCATCTTAGTGGCATTATAGCCTCGTTTGGGTTGAAATGATTATAAAAATAAAATTGTGATGGGATGGTACCTTTATTGATTTGCATAAAACTGCTAAAGTATGCAAAGAAAAGAGTGCTGAATTGCTATGCGGTATTCATCCTGTATGGCATTGAATGCTGGACAATCTTCTCATGGAAAAAATCCAAGGTAATAAAAATGTGGTTTTACAGAAAGATAATAAGAATTCTATGAATGGAGTGAGTAAGCAATCAGAAAGTGTTAAAGAAAATGGCAACAAAAACAAAAAAACACTTTTGATCAGTATCAGGAAGAGATTGCTGAAATTTTTAGGATATATAATGGTGAAGGAATAATAGTCAGATTGTATGCAATAGATATAGCAATAAGTTTCAACTAGTTCAGTGCTATACGTGATATATGCTTCGGTGATCATGTCTCTTCCATGTCATGACTGACTGAGGAAAAGATTTTCCTGCAGTAGGTTGCTATTACTTTCTGCAGTAGACTGGTTGCCAACCAAAGCTATATAACCCAATCTGTCCTGCTATTTAACTCATAGCTGGAGGGAGAAGCGATGGATTAATACCTTTCCCAAGGGTATTTGTGCGTAAGCAAATGCAATGAATTCAACTGGAACTCAAACTTGGCTCTCTGATTTCTTGTTTCAAGCTGATCTCCACTGCATCACAGCACATGTTCAATAAGTCTAATGATAAAAAATTCTTTATTTTACACAAGAAATATTAATTTGTTCAGCATAATTTTCTTCTTTCTCACTGTGAATATTAATCACATAGATTGGACATTATATACTGAAAAGTTCTGATAAAATTTCAGTTAAAAGCTATTTAACTGGCTGCATTAAAATTGAAAATAAATTCTATTGTGATATGTTGGGTTTTATTATGCATTCAAAATGAAATATATATTTTTATTGATAAATAAATCCAAAAAATATAAGCCATATATTTTATTAGGACAGTACTCCATCTGTCCAAATAATTTTACATGTTAATATGAGTTCCTTGACAATCTATAACCTTCATCAGTCTTTCAGTTTCTGATTTTGTTAACTTTTCTACTGTTTCAATTTTAACATTATTTGTTTTCATTGATCCACTGTCATAATTGTTATAGAATCTTGAGCTATTGAAGGAAATATTCTTAGTGATTGTTTCTGTGCATGTATAGAGCTGTTTTTTGTGGGGGGTGGGGGTTACAATGATATTACTCCTATACAAGGCCTAAGAACATTCGATAGAGGGTTACAGAGTAAGAGCAACAATTTATAGGATAATGGTTAATTCTAAACTTAAACAGGTTAAGATTGTAGTGATATGGGAAGCATCCTCTCAGGAGTTGGTTCCACAAAGCTGCTGTTCATAAGAAAATGCTGCTTAAGTGGAACTTAAATCTCACCAATGGAATTGTATTATCCAAAAGAACTGCTTTTAAAATGGTATTTATTGCCTATTAGACTAATGTTGTCATTTTTGTTCTTACTATCACAATATTTTGGCTGTTGTGTGTTTTGACCTTCTTTAAGTGTCTGTTGATCAAAGTAATCTTCAGAGAATTTTAAACTGACTCCTTTATTTAATTTATGGGGTAGATTGTTCTCGTTCCACAATCTTTGTCTAGTAATATCTCATTTGTTATTGTTAACATTCTCAGTTATTGCTTGTTCTGTTTCTTTTGTCTTTAGTATCCAGCCTAGGGATTGAACTCAAAATTGCAATGATAGCAAATTCATGAACCAACACTTTAATCCATAAAGCTATTGTCTTGCAGGACTATAGCAACAAAGATGAAGACATTAGTCTGAATGTAAACAGTCAGAATTATAACTTCTTAACCTAGAAATTTTGTCAGAAATTGACTTTATTTAGTCTAACAAATCTGTTAACCTAATAAGACTTTAAAATTAAAGTTAGGTGAAGTTGACATATTTGGGAAGGATATTAGAATAACCCAGAACCTATACTAACAGCAAATCAACTTCATATGGATAGAAAATAAATTCAGTAAATATAAAAAAATAGAAAAGTGTGTAAAACAAGGATGTGTCTTCTCAGCAGATTTATTCAACCTATTCTGAAAGAATTAGAAGTTTTATTGGGATTCATTATTGGCATCTGCAGTCTTAACAACCTAAGATATGCAGATGACAGCATTGATAGCAGATATAGAAGGGACTCCTACAGAAGGTAGTGAAGGAAAGAGAGAAAAAAGGACTATTTACTAGTTGAAAGAAGCGAGAATGCATGGTTGCTAGCAAAAGAACAATCCAAAATGCAAATTACAAATTGTAACTATCAAAATCAAACAAGTAAATAAAATTAAATATCTGGGAAGTATTTTAACAAACAATGGAAAGTGTGACACTGAAATCTGAATATGCATTAACATAGCAAAAGTTTTTTTTACAAAAGCTAAGCAAAGTATTAAGACACAGAAAAAATGTTAGAAACAAAGAAAATAGTACTGAACTGTTATGTAATATCAGTCTTTCTATATTACAGTGAATACTGTACAATCTTTTCAAAAATGAAGAAGAGACTTAAATTATCACAAATATGGTTTTATAGAAGAATGCTGAAAATACTATGGGCTGAATATGTGAGCAATGGCAAAGTTTAAGAAAAAATGGAAACAAAAAGGGCATTTATGAATAAGGACATACATTTATACATAAGATGAGATAGTTGAAATTTCAAGGGCACATATTGAGGGAAGAAGGTTTAGAAAATTTAATACTCACTGGGTGTATTGAAGGCAAGAGTGACAGAGGAAATCAATGCATGACCTATAATGTATCGTAGAACAAGGTTTAAGGGAAATAAAAAAAGAAGACAGGAAATTGTGAAGAACCATGATTGCTTATGTTCTGAAAAAACATGGTACATAGAAGATCATCGTCAGGAGTGTCTGTGTATACATAATATAAGCATAATAAACAATATGATCTTAATATTTACATATGTAATGAATCTCAGATAGCATTTTTCTGTGAATTATATATTATTATATATTAAAGACAAATATCTCGACTACATCTGGCAACAAGGCTTCCTCTTAATTACTATTGTTCCCAAGTCCACCCTGACCCAGGGTGGTAGAACCTGCTAGGGCCCCAGCTAAGGGCAAATAGTGAACCCACAAAGTGAGGTCAAACATGGTGAAAATGTAAAAATACATTTCTATAGTGAAAATACCAGTAATGCATTTTAATAGTAAAAAATTATCAGCAATGAAAGTGTAAAAATACATTTTTATAGTGAAAATATCAGTAATGCATTTTTGTAGTAAAAAATGATCAGCAATACATCTTTTGAAAAAAAAGAAAAAAGAAAATTACCAGCAATGCATCTTTGTAAAGAAAATTACTAATGCTCCCAAGAAAATTAAATATTGGCATTCAGTAATCCATAAGGAGTTGATATGCTACTAAACAAACAGATATTTCAAAATGTTAATAATACTGTTTAAAATTACCTATTATTTTACTACTTTTAAAGGATATTTAGCCTGAATTTTAGCTTTTTTTCTTTCATTTGTCTTCACAATTACCACATTAGATAATAGATAAGAAACTTAAACCAGGAAAGAGGATCAATATTAGTCTTGTGACATATTATAAAATATCATTTTATAAAACGTTCAGAAGATAAGAGCAAATTCAGACCTGTCTGCTGTTGTTAAGTACAAACAAGTTTTTTTTTTATTTATCTGATCAATGCCTGCGAAAATAATGGACTGATAATTGTAATTTAACTTATCTAATAATTGGTTGACAACACTAAATCCAATTGACCTCCTCACCCTGTCGATGGAGCTTCAAAATATGCTGACTGCACCTCTGTAGGGGGTAAAAGTCCTTCAAGGGATCGTATGCTTGCAGTGGGTGATGACCTAAACAGAATAGGCACAGCCGCCACAAACAAAGTCATAAATAAATGAAGCTACCAAATAATGCATCCATCTATACTTCTACCATCAAAAACTGGTCACAAATGGCAGGTGGTCGCTTACTAAAGGCTCACGACCTATCTATACTAGGAACGTATATTCCACTCACCAAGATGTATTGTACATATTAGAATTTTACTATGTAATCTGATAATAGATAAATAAGAACATAAGAAGATGGCCTAACTTTGAAGAAATTTATTCAGCATAATTAAATTTAAAAAACGTATTTACAACAGTCAACAAAATAGACTAAAATATTTATTCCCATATTTTAAGCCTACACCACCATTGTGAATAAATATTTTAAGCCTTAAAAAGAGTCAGTTATTGCACTCTGTGTGGTATATTATTTTTTGTAATGTAACAAAATTCGCACAGTTTTTTCTTAGAAGTGAGTGATAGTAAAAAGGAATCTTCAATAATACATGGAAAAAATAAACAAAACATACAAAAAACAAAAAAAACAAAAACAAAACTGACAGCAACCAGAGTAAAGAAGCAGAGAGAAATATACCCAGATAGAAATAGAGTATAGTCCGGTTTTTCTCTTTTCCAATCTTTTCACTCATTTTTTTTTATTTTATTTTTTTTTTCAATTGGAGTAGATAGACTAAACTATTGCCTGGTTCACACTCCACCCACGTCTATTTAACAGGTGAAGAGGCTCATCCCTTGTTTCCTGTTTAGGATGTGGTTTCCGGTTTTTCTCTTTTCCAGTCTTTTCACTCTTACGTAGCTCCCTGCGCATCAGTGGTGTTTTTGCCTTGCTTGGGGTGATATGATTAAAAAAAAAAAAAAGTAGATAGATACAGAAAAAAATAAAGTTCAGAGAGATTTTCCCATCCCTGAATTTACCTAAGATGGTACATAGACTGTGACAAATTTCTTGAACTTGTCAAATGCAATATATATTGACACAAAACAGACAACATTTGACCATAAAGTGAGCTCAGCAATGGTGATTCTAGCAAAGTGGAGAAGGGGGCCAAGCCCTTTCCCAACTCCAAATTTTGGCTGGGCTCTCAGTTGCTATTCCCATTTTATAAGCATCAAAAAATCTATGAAACTGATCAGTTGGATTTTGATAAGATTTGTTAATCTTCAACACTTTTTCTCCTTCAGAATGTATTGACATTAGTATTTAACCCTTTGATTTTGTTTAGAAATTAACTTCTTTCTAGCTTGAGAATGAAAAAGAGGACAAGAATAGATTAAAATTCCACTGCTGTGAATGAAAAGTTATACCATTTAATTTAATGAAGTGACATGCTTATACTGAAACTCATTCCTAAGTTGAGTATACGATAGTGGTGTAGTATGAAAATGAAGACAGTGCTCGAATTTGCCCCCCCCCTCCTCCTCAGAAAAATCTCTGGCCCCTAAATGCCCCCCCACACTTCAGAGTTTCACAATTGCCACTGGAAATCACGTAATTTATATTTCAATAAGTAATAACAGTTTGATGCAACACTACAATAACAAAACAATAAGGAAGTGTTCCTGGCTTAGATCAAAGCAAAATGAAATAAATTACTCATTTAATTTCTCCTAATTTAGAAGTTGGGAGTGTAGGCCAAAATAGATTTTTTTTTAAGCTGTTGCTTGATCAGTGATTTCACATGTTCATGTTAGTTGCTGTCCTCTGGAGGTGGTCACTCACTGGGGGTCAATTAACATTAGCAAATCATCAGTGCATAGAAAAACAGTTGTTAATAAATGGTGGTCACTGATGAAGAGGGTCGTATAAGGTAGATTCCACTGTAATAGAAAATTCAGAAGGTAGGGAGTCTGAGAATATTACGAACTTCTTATCTAGTATAACAGCAATTAAAGAAAAAACACAAATCATCTCTATATTAAAGATATCCTAAAAAGTTGTCATAATTTAATAAAGCACAAAGCAATAATATTGGCTTGGATTCCAAGCCATATAGGCATCAAGGGAAATCATGAAGCTGACACACTGGAAAAAGAGGTAACAAAAATAAAAATAACTTAAATCAAACTCTCATATATAGGGCACAAAATAATAAACTGTATGAATATCAGCTGACAATAAGGAGAATATAACGCCATTGGTTCACCATAGACAAGACATAGTGCTTAACAGAATAAGAAACACATTCTCAAAGTAGAAACTACACTCGGTTCAACCAATTTTTCACCATCAAGCAGATCTTGATAGAATGTATGAAGCGCAAAAAAAAGTACATATCAATTATTACCAAACACAAAATCTTAATATTCTCTTCAAAAATATTTCCTGCTGCCCAAATAGTAGGATATCTGAAGAAAACCAAATACTTACAACTTCTATAAAAAAAAAAATAGAGCTTTGCAATTTATGTTTTAAACATACCTGATTAACTGATGTGGCCTTGGTTTAAGACCACTCAGAGAAAAACACAAATGCAAATGGTTTGGTTAGATACATATATTCAACAATACAAAGTACAGAATAACATATGATACATAAGATGGTCAAATCCAATATCACGCTGACCAAGTTTTGCCGTATCACAATAGTGCTACTACCATTACGCAACTCAGTTCTCAGCTAAGTACTGTCTCATGGCTTTGGGTGAGTTCATTCTGATTTGTGGGTAATTCTCCCACAACATTAACAAATTCAGTTTAAGCATTAAATGATCCACAGAGGTTGATATGCTGGTAAAACAAACAATCAATCAATCAATATTGCAATTACTTGAATGGGGAATAATTTAGTGAAAACCAACTTCATAATTTCCAGATTTAAAAATAAATGTCTTATCTCTTCAGGATGTATGTAACCATGGCTCTCCACAAAATCCTACGAATGAATTGCCATGCATTCTTGGGAAAGATAGTTGAATGGCTTCTGTTGCCTTCATTACTGTTTAGAATTCAGTTTTCCTTTTCTTATATTAGTTACCAACTAATGAAAGCTCAGTCTACTCTGGTATTTAATTAAAAGCTAGGAAGCAGAAGAGACACATCTATGTCTTTTCCAAGTATATAAATGTGAAAGTGAATGCAATAGGCTCACAAAACATTTGAACTTAGCTCATCAATTCCATTTTTTACATCAACATCCATTACAATATTTGCACATCCTCACTTCAAGATAGCAGATTCAAAAACAGGAGAAAGGAAAAAAGAATTTGTATTCTTTTATTGTTTACTGATATTAACTCATATTACAATTTTATTGGTATATCACTATTGTTAAAGTGATAAGACCATATATCTCTCAAATTTAGTATCTGTAAAACAACTTAAAATAGTATTCAGACCTAAAGGAATAGAGTAAGTCTAATGGCTAAATTTTTTGTTCATATATTTGTGAATAATTTGGAACATTTTTGTGTTTGCATGAAGATGGCTTATGATACTAGCCAAGTTTTACCAGGTGTGGATATTGCCATTGTTATCTTTGTGTAAAATAAAGATCTACTTGCTGACAAGAGTGGTGCACAAAAAAAAAAATAACACATGTAATTAGAATAAATTTGTTATATGAGCAATTTAGTACAAATTTAGTACAAGTCATTTACTGTTTTCATTACTGATATTTTGTTACATAGACTCTCCTGAAATAGTGAAATTTAACCAAACTAGAATTTTTTTTGCAACACACTGACACATTTTGCTCAATTTCATAAATCAGTCGATGAAGTTTGAATAAGCTGATTTGTTTGGAAAACTACTTTGATAAAAACTCTACTTCGCTGTTTTTATACATGCTTGTAAAACCAAATGTACTTTCTACTCTGAACTGTCTGCATTTCTTCCCAAAATATGATTTCAATTGGTCAATATATGGCTATTTTAGAGGATGCAACAGACGGACTAAAGGAAATCATGGAATTTTATATATAGATTATCCAGGGGTTGTCTATCAGTTAGTGGTCAGGTTTCAAAAGTTAACCAGTTTTAATGAAAAATTGAAAACAACCAGGAAAACCTAACAGCTAAAATATTATGATGATAACTTCATTGAAGATAAAATAAACATGTTAGAATAAAGGTTTAAGAATTTAGAAAACAAAATAAATGATTTTTGTTATGTAAGCCAACAAGGAATAAGCAAAACAGTTGATTCCTTAAAGATTTGTTTATAAAAAATGCGAGTTCTAAACTCAGAAAAAGTTGGTTCAGAAAGAGGTGAGTATGTTTTACATTTAAAACAAGATGAATTGATAAAGACTTTGTATGTAGAGACTGTTCCAAAGTATGCTAAGAAATATCCACTTAATAAAAGCAACAAGTTTCTATTTAATGTTTCAACCAACATCCTTCATTATCATTATGAGATATCACAATCAACTGTGGTGAACTGTAAAAGGTTCATACACATGAGACATTAATTAAAAGATGTTTGCTCAATGAAAATATAGCTTGGGAGGGGAGGATGTGATTCACTGAAATCAATCAATAAATTACTAATTTGTTTAACTGATGTATTATCAAGATACAGTTTGTGTGCGCACACACACACACACACACACACACACTCACACTAAATCAGATTTTATTATGTAAATTGATGTTTTTCCAATAAAATGAATTAACTGAATACAAAAATTACGTATACAGCTGAATTCCAGTTTGGTTAAATTTAACTATTTCAGGACAGCCTACTTTTTTTTTTTTTTTTTAATCATATCACCCCAAGCAAGGCGATAACGCCACTGATGCACAGGGGGCTACGTAAAAGTAAAAAGATTGGAAAAGAGAAAACCGGAAACCACATCCTAAACAGGAAACAAGGGATGAGCCTCTTCACCTGTTCAATAGATGTGGGTGGAGTGTGAACCAGGCGATAGTTTAGTCTATCTACTTCAATTGTCTACACAACAAAATATCAGCAGTGAAAGCAGCAAATGATTTGTACAAAATTGCTCATATGAGGAATATATTGTGTGAATTTCAGCTTATAATATCTATCCTTATAAAAATTGATAATAAATTCTTTGTGTAAAGTAATCTTTATGAAGTTTGAATTGATTTTATACAAATGCCATTGAACCAATCTTCAGAAACAGCAACATACAGATTGACTATGCCCATGTATTTAAGAGGATAGGAAGATTCCATTTCTGTAAATAATTAGGGATACAATACATGGTAATATTCAAAACAAAATACTGCAATGGCTTGCTGGTTCCTTTTGCACCAGGTATGTTCAGCTTAAGCCATCCCTTCTCTCATAAGTTTCTCCACCTGCTGGTAAAGCCATTAACCCCTGAGATGCTGCTCCTATACCCAGGCTGGTAACTGGCTAATGGCCACTTGGTACAGGTGGGTTTGGGCAAGGTATTCCCCATTAATGATTGGGTACAGAAACCCTTCTGAATACCCTCACACAGTTTTTGTCCATATGTGGATGTCTAGACTTGAATACGTGTACATCCACGTCTTATACTCGTTTAATATCTCAGTAACTTCCTTTATAATAATCTAAATCTAATGCTTTTTTAAACTTAGAATTTAAAATTAGCAATAAAAATAAATATTAATATTAATGCCTCAATAAATTGTTTTTAAAGTCTGTTCTCATATTCTTCAAATTAGAAATTACTTTATTTTGATTGGTCCACTCTGTCTATGTGTTATGATCGAAGGGCCATAGAAAGATAACGCGGACTCAGAAATAAGGTTGAATAGTATATTCTCGGGGAACATAGTACAAAGGTAAACATGGACTGGAGAGTACCTTCTCTTGCAGGTATCTTGACTCACTCATTCACTCACTTTGTGGCT
Source organism: Ascarosepion bandense (assembly GCA_037127315.1). Lineage (NCBI taxonomy): Eukaryota > Metazoa > Mollusca > Cephalopoda > Sepiida > Sepiidae > Ascarosepion > Ascarosepion bandense. The sequence continues at coordinate 2,811,595 of JBBBDQ010000238.1, read as the reverse complement.
ACTACTCAATGACTCCTCACTCAGAGTTGGTAGCCATATTATAAAGGTGTTGATGACTTCATTTGTAGGTAAGTCCCTATAATACTATGTAACAATGCCTCCCTGATTAAGGAGATTTGACTAGTCTTGAACTTTTCAAAACTTCCCAACTTGAAATAAACCTCATCACTTGATAAGACACCGATAGTGTCAAAACAAAATGGCTACTTTTGTAGTGATATTGTAACATATTCATGTTATAAATTCTAAGTAAATATACAAATACACACACACACACACACACACATATATATATATACACATTGTTAGGAATCATTATATATAGAAAGTAAAAACAACACAATTTTTTTACCATATCCAGACAGTTGTGGGTGGACTTTTGGAGGGTTTTTCTCAATGAACCAACAGAAAGCCAAGTCAAGATGGATAAGAGAAATTTGATTGTAAGGGTAAGGAGTGGGGTAGATAATTGAAATGATTGAAATGGTTTGAAAACCCAGATGTTTTCAGCGTCAGTGATGAAATAATTCAATGTATCCATATGTATCATTGGCATGTCTGAAAAGTTATCATGTGAACTTGTGAATTGTCTGAATATAAAAAGGTGCTAATAAGATAGTACTGAAACACAACGACTCTTGTGTTGCAGTAAACTATGTTTTTATAACAAACTTATAATAAAAATATTACCATATATATAGTATCCACTAAAAATTATGTTTAAAGGAATAAGAATCTGTTGGATTAACAAATAAAATTTATTACCTGAAAAATTACTTTGCTTATGTTTGGATATGAAACTGAAAGGTATGAAAGGCATGTTTCAAACTTTGCTTGGTTAGCAAGGCTGCTCTGTCAGTTAAAGCACATCAGAGCTAATGATAGTTTTTCTCTACCCAGAGGGACACAGGTTCAATTCTTCCAAGCAGCACATATTTTTTTTTAATAAGATTTTTTGAATATTCAGACCAGTACTTTTTAATAAATAAATGGAGAGTCTACTCAAATATGAATATCCACTAAAAATAATGTTTAAGGTGCTAAAAAATCAGTTGGATTGATAAGTAAAATCTATAAAATAAAAATAAAAAAATTTATATATATATATATATATATATAATGGGACAGTTGTTCATTTTGAGTGGTGCTGAACAGGTTTCACTCAGTAGTAAGATCAAGTTGTTAATGATCACCCAATAACAGCTGAGTCTGTTGCTCCGGACAAAGAAACAAAATCATTCTGTTCAGTATTATATATGATTATTTGCTTGACGGGGGAGTCTATTGTTATAGACATAGACACAATACCATGTTTTTCAGTATTATATATATGATTACTTGCTTTATTCCATATTATTTTTAAATTATTTTATTTCTACTTATACCTCATTTATTTTAGTTTTTTATCACAATTCTTTATGTTGACACACTCTTCATTATTACTATGTTTTAGTATATAGTTTTACTTTTTACAGAAATTTCAGAAGAATAATTCAAGATTACTATGACTAGATATTAAAAAAAGAGTATTATGTAATAATAGTAATACTGTCCTTATCAACTCTGTCAAATAATTTGAATCTAATTAGCAATTCAGTTGTGGAATTAAGAAATCACGAGTTACGTCCCTTGAACCATTTTTGTTGAATATTATGTTTGAAAATGGTTATTCTAGTTCATAACCTTCAGTTTTTTATTGATATTAGCTACAAACGTTTCGGCCATTGTCACTTCCAGCTTTTTTTCAGGTGTCTGTCGATCCAAGAGAATTTTGAATTCTTCTGTGAAGGACGTTAGTGATCATCGTTCTTCACAATTTTCTGTCTTTCATAGCTCTTAATAAATTTTGTTTTTTTGTTAGCATTCCTAAACCCTATTCTGTCATTCATTTATGCAAGCTCACCAGGTAGGTTATGTGCTGTTTTCCTCTGTTCTCTTTGTTTCAATCTGTCTGGTGAGTATCAAATTTTCTAAGCCCTCTTTCCTCATTATGTGCTCTAGAAATTGTCTCTTTCTGATGTTAAGCACTAGGAGTACATTGTTCTCATTCTACTGTCTATCTCTAGAGATGTGTTGTTACGAGTAGTATACTGAGTGATAGCAGACAACAACAAAGCTAGAGGAAAAAATATAGCCAGTTAATTTTTGTTAAAAAAACATAAACAAAAATCACGTTAGAGTGCAGTAGACAAAAGATAACTCTACAAGCTCATGTAGAAGGTGAGAATAGTGTCTTCCTGAAAATAGGTTATTGCATATTGTTGCAACTGGCAGAGATGGTAGGTGAAAGAAGCCTACTGAAGATGGCAAGAGTGACAGCCAATGGCAAGCTGAAGATGGTAATGATAATGATGGCTGGCTATCTGGAAGTGCTGCTGATGGCTGGGACAGATACTACATTTTTATCCTAGTCATTTGGGCCACACTTCTTTGTTGCTTTTTTTAAATATTTATATCCTGAATCAGTCTTACAACAACACTGGTTAAGCTTTTTCTTCCAGTTGTTTTTAAAAAAAGAAAATGTGGGAGTGCCAATAGGATATGGCAAAGCCTTCTCCCTAGATAATTGATTGTATTAATTAATAACGTATGTATGTACGTTTTGAGATGCCTTGGAAAACTGACTTGCTTTCCTGGTTTTAGTTGTTGGTCTGGAACTGGATTTGTGCTAAGTAGTTTTTTTTTAAATGCTCGGTTGTTCTTGTTGATAGTGATGATGTCTGTAATGTTATCATGCTTGACTGTTATATATATATATATATATATATATATATATATATATATATATATCAGCTTGGTTAATAACCTTGAAGGTTGCTGGGTGTGATTGGTTGTTGAACTGCATCATTCTGTATAAAATATACTCACAGTTATGAAGGCTTTTTTGGTATGTAAACATCTTTTATAGTGTGTATTTCAACCATGCTATTTTTTTTTTTTTTTTTTTGCATATGGTCTTTGAGGTTGAAATATTATTTGATATGTCACAGAAATATTATCTTGATAAATATTGATATAAATATATTGATAAAGAGAAGGATTATTGGTAGTTCTTCAATCCAGTGGGGGTGTCAGATCTTGGAGCCAGGGAAGCTTTTAGGGATTTGTGAAATCTTTTGAACCAGAACATCTGCACAGGGGTGATAATCCATCATTTTGATGTACTTAGAGCCAAGTAAATTGTTGAATTCCTGAAATTGTGCTCCACGGTCAGTCATAATTACTTGTGACATTACAAAAGTTCTAATCCAAAATCACTTTTAAGACTTTGTTGACTGTAGTGTTTTTAATTGGTAAGGTGGTTGGCCATTGGGAAAATCAATTGATGATGGTCAGCATGTACTGGTAATTCTAACACATTGGTAGAGGTCCAACAATATCTATGTGTGTGAAGTGATCATTGGGGTTGGTGAAGGTGTCAATAGAGGATATGAGGGACTGGGTAGCAATCAGGGGTGGTTTAGAAATTGAGTTTTCTGAAATTGACATACACTTAGAAATCCGTGCTTTCGAATTTTGGAACCAAGTGTAGTGGTGAGGCACGTGGGCTCTTTGATAGATGATGCTTTTGTTCATCATTTTCTGAAACTCTTTCTTCATGTAGTCATATTTGTGTAGCAGCAATTGTCAGGATTGAGGATATGGTGAACACAGAATTAAAAGTAACTCTCTTTTTCATTTTTACAAAAATTCACAATTACATGTGTGGTGATATATTTTACACTTTTGGCATTCCAGGCATGTAATAACCCACGATAAATGTCAGTGATCATGTTGGGCCAGACAAAGTGCTTCTTAATGAGCTTGACTATGGCTTGTTTGCTGGGGTGTGACAAACCATGTAAATGCTTGAAGATCCTTTTTCTGAGTCAGAAGAATAAAAGTGTGATGTTACGGTAGAGACTCATGTTGCTGAAGGGAACTGGGAATTAGCTGGATTTGTAGTGAAATGTTCATGCATATTTTTTGTAATGTTGAGTCTGACTCTTGTTCATTGGCTATTAAATCGTGACTCAGTATGCCATCAGCAAGTGTACTAAATCAGCTCTTGAGAGTGTATCTGTTTCCATGTTATCTTTACCTTTCTTTTATCTGGCATGTGTCTGTCTGGAAAATTGTGAGATGATGTCTAAATGTCTGATTTCTTGAGTTTTTGTTCTTGTTTGATGACCATGGCTACCGCTGAATCAGATGAATCTGTAGTCAGTAAAATTTTCACCTGTGAATTGTTGTCAATGAAGGACAATTTTATGAAGTCGGCGAGTGCGGTTTTTGCAATGTTGAATGCATGCATTGCATTGCCTTCCAAAGTAATGTTTTTGTTCTTCTGAAGAAGAATTGTTAAAAGATGAAGTATTTCTGAACAATTTGGCACAAATCTTTCATAGAAATTGATCATTCTGATGAAATGTTGTAGTTTGTTGATAAAAGTTGATGTAGGAAAGTCCTGGATGGCTTTAAACTTCTCAAGATAGCATTGGTGTCAATGTTGTGTCCAAGAAAGTTGATGCTTGGCAAGCTAAAGACACATTTGTCTATATTGATCAGAAGATCAAAATAAGATGATCTTTGAAACATTTCATGGAGATAATGTTTATGTTTATTAATGTCTTCACTAGCTATCAGTATATTTTCAGTATACACATATGCAAAAGAAAAACTGTAAAACTTCGTTGATTAAGTGTCAAAATGTCTGAGTGGCATTCCTCAGGTCAAATGGCATTTTTACAAATTTATTTATGTCAAATGGTGTGGTAACCACTGTTTTAGGAATGTCATTTGTAGCCACAGGGATTTTGTGGTATGCCTTGATTAGGTCAATCTTAGAGAATATACAGGTTCCCTGTAGTCTTGACACAAAGTTATGGACATGAGGGACTAGGTAGCAATCAGGGGTGGTTTAGAAATTGAGTTTTCTGAAATTGACATACACTTAGAAATCCTTGATTTCGGATTTTGGAACCAAGTGTAGTGGTGAGGCATGTGGGCTCTCTGATGGATGATGCCTTTGTTCATCATTTTCTGAAACTCTTTCTTTATGTAGTCATATTTGTGTAGCAGCAATTATCAGGATTGAGAATATGGTGAACACAGAATTAAAAGTAATTTTCTTCTCTTCTTCATTTTTACAAAAATTCACAATTACATGTGAAATCCAAATTTTGATAAATAGGAAAAGGATTGACTTCATACTGAAAGAAAAAGATTAAAGATTTTATGATCTGATGTTAAATTAATTTTCTAATCAATCAAAGGAAGTGATTTGAAAAACTGAGAGAAAAGTTAACAAGCCTGTGTTAAAATTGTCTTTGGCTATAAAAACAGAAAGTTAATCAGATGGGAGCAGAGAGATGACACGCTAAAAGGTGACAAAAGAAACTTCAAGTCTCTGACCTGGACATAAAGTCCCATCACATATTCATTCTCCTTCTATTTCTCATGTACTATTTTCCTTTACCTTTTCTTCTTCATCCTCAACATTCTTGCAGTCAATAAAGAAGAAGACAACAACAACAACAAGATACTTCAACTGACACCTAAAAACTAATGTCCGCTAAGTATAATTTTCTCTTATTGCTTTACCTTCCTTTTCACTTTCTCGCTAGCCATAAAAAAGAAAAGAACACAGACTTTATTAGTAATCTGTTAATCTTTCTGCATAAGCACATTCTGCCACATTACAACTAGAATTCTGGACACTTAACTCCTTACTACACTTTCTCAGTGAACATTTAACTCTTACCAAATGATGTTATTCTGTTCTGTTAATAAAATTCGACTTTAACATACAAATGAAATACTTTTATTCTTTCACAATACAACATCCAAAATTCCACCTTCTGATGATCTTAAGTTGTAGGGAGTTTGCTTGACACAAGGCCAACTTCAAGAACTTGCGGGCTGCCTAGTCATTCTGATGTGGTGCTGGATTTGATGCTTTTATGAATCAGTTTTTTTCATTGGCCTCTGTGATTTTTGTAGACTGATTCAATGTGTCCATTGAACTTAATATGAACTAAATTGGTTCATTCTTCAGAGATAAATTGAGAACAAAACATATATGTTCAAAATAACTGGAATATGAGGGAAATAAAAAAATACTAACAGAAAATTGGTTGAGAAAGAATAGATTAAAACTCAGCAGCCATTCCTTCTGCTTACAGAACAAATTTGACAAAATCTCTAGTAAAAGGCACAAATTGGATTGTTTATTAAATGTTCTGCAATTGTAGAACTAGATGTATTAACAAGTATATGCAAGTTTTCATACTAGCCTCTACAGATCTTAATTGGTATGTGCTTATCAATTTTCAACTCCAAAACTATGATTAGTTCTGTCAATATATTGAAGAAATAAGAAATAAGCTTTCAATGAGAGTCAAGCTCACTTTTCTTTACATCAGAAAGCAAAGTTAAATAAAATAAAACAAGGATAATACTATAATATATATAATCTTCAGACCAAATCAAATCAAATGTTTGATGTATTTAATATATCTATCTCTTATATCACAGGTTACATTAAAAATAATAACACCAAGTATGCACATATCTACTCTTTTATCATACCAGTGATCAGATAGTTTTCAAGATGCCTGATAACAGGAAAGAGTATAGGGAGAAGTAGATTCATGCTTTTCTTTTCCTAAGAGTATTAGAATAAAGTAAACCTTGCCTAAAATTTGAATTTGGGTTGCTTCTTTTTTTCCTTATGCTAGTAATCATTATACTATGCAACTCCAAATTATACATAAGCTTACCAGTTTGCAAGTTAAAATAATTGATAATGTGCAGCATTGAGGTGACTAAAGGATTCAGCATGTGATGTTCAAATCATGTGATCAGCAAGCCAAGCATTCTAATGATAAGAGCCACTGATCAAAAAAGAAATACTAGATTTGAGGTCTCAAAAATGTACAAGAAGAGAAGATGCTGTATGTTTGGGAAGAAACATAAAAAACAGGAAGAGATTTAACTTTTAAAAAATAAAATAGATGTACAAGAAAGGACAATAGTATAGAGCATGCAAAACTTAACAAGAAAGAAAAAAAAACAAGAGAATTAATCTGGATAAAGTAATACAATCAATAGAACACCTTGTCTAAAAATATTCAGACAAAAACTGGTAATAAAAAATTATTTATTACTTTTAATTTTATTTGATCATCTCAAATCATGGAAAGCAGATGAAATGCATGGCTTCCACTGGAAAGTGAACAAATACAATTATACAAGTTTGCTACAGGTTTTATGGACATACATAGATTGCTGAAACTAGAATATTTTATTTTATGATGCTTATTTATGTAGATATATTTGTTCTTATTTATGTATACACAATTCTTATTCATATGTCCATGTCTTCAGCATTATTTTTTTTATGTATCTGACATTGTTTGTCATAGTGTAACTCCCTTTGAAAACTTGGAGGTTCAACTTTAACATTACACAAATGAGTGAATGCTTTCAAAATGGTCGATGAAGCAAAGTAAAAATTCAAGTTTTCTCGCTGAATAGCTTAATCAGTAATAAGTTACACCAGAAAAAGTGGCTAGAGACACTCATTACTAAGCAACCATTAGTTCAAAACAATTCAAGGTTCCCATTTTTAAAATCATATAACAATATACAGTTTGTGTGCATGTGTTTCAAGATAGCTGAACTATATAACATGAATGGCTGAAGATTTTGCAACAAGGAATGCCTGGAAATAGACTTATAAAGAGAAACCAACAAGATTTAATGATAAATGTTCCTGCCAACCATCAGCATGGCTGGTGCTAGTCTGCTGGAGAGCAACACACTTCACCTCCTTCGCCTCACTTTTTAATCAACCTGAAGTGGAATGACTACATTAAATCTGTAACTGCATCTACTGCTAGAAAGGTTGGGTCTCTGTGTTAGGCCAGAAAGTTCCCATCAGAATCCATCTTGCACATTTATAAATCTATCATTGATCTGTGCATTGAGTACTGTTGCCATATCTGGTTGAGCACTCCTGCTATTCATCTTGAGGTTCTCAACAAAATAAAATAAACAAAAAAAAACAATCTGTAATGTAATCGGTTTGACTTGGCAATCTTGACTTCAGTAACTTTCTCACTGACGTGACATGGCTTCCCTTTGTCTTTTTCTATAAATATTTTTATGGCAACTGCTTTGATGTACTTTTTTCCCTGGTGCCCTGATTACAAGAATTTAAGCCCACTACTTGGTTGGCATCTAAGTCCCACCTTTTTATCATTGAAATAATTAAATTCAACCACCATTCTACTGTTTTCTTGTATTTCTCCCCTGCTGAACTTTCTTTCATTTACTTTTTTTCCTAAAAGCTACAATCTCCAAAATTTAAATGCAATGTCAATTGCTATCTATTTTTTTGAATCCAGTTATCTTTTATCTCATCCTCAACACCCACTATATTGAGTTTTTTCTCTCACTGTAAACCCTATGTGCTAGCGGTGGTCCCACCTTGCTTGGAGTAAAATTATTAAAGTTTAAATAAAAACACTTAAGAAAATTAACACTTGTCAACTCAATTGTTATTCCTCAACTTTTATTTTCTGGAAAAAAAAAGTCTAAATTTCTAAAGCTCTCTCTCTCTAAGTATCATGTTACTTCAGGAAGAGGGCAATTATGGTTCTCCTCACCTGTCTTCCACCTTTTGTTGCTTTATCTGTTCCTTTATAATTTCTCTTTGTCCCTGTGGTACTTGTTTCTCTGTTTGATCTTTTGGGGTAGGTTACTTGTGGTTTTTCACTGGTTTTCTTGCCTTCAATGTATTTTTGAGTGCTAAATTCTCCAAGCTTTCTTTTCTCATTATGTATCTTCCAAATTTCAGCTTTTTCTTACTGATACTTAAGTTTCTTTGTAGCTACTATACTCTTAATAACTTCCTCATTTGTCACATTAAAAATGAGATGCTACTGAACCATCCCAGAGATCTCCTACTTCAACTGTATCACACATGATGCAGTGGGAGATGCCATTACAAAAGATATTAAAAAATCTAACAATCATTGTCAAGAAGAGAAAGTTAAAATGGTATGAACAATTATAGAAGCCAACAGTTTTTCCATTGTTATCCATGCTAGGTATCAACCTTAGACAAGAGACAGACATATGGCAAAATAGGGTGACAATGCCACTGGGTGGACCTGAAGATCCTTCACAGAGACTTTGACATTGACACACAACTAATATCAGTAGAGGGAGCTGGTCAGATGCTCAGCTGCACAGTGACTCTATGACCACACCAAGTCATGTGACTGATGATTATATTTGTCATATACTTTGTCTACGGTATTCTCAATGTTTGCCATCAAAGCAGCATCTTGGTCACTTCATGTCTTTTCTTCATTTGTCACAAAATTGTTATGCATTTATTACTATAGAAAAGATTAAATATTATATATATATAAATATATATCATTTATTATATATTAAATATTATATATTTATCTACTGAATATAAAACAAAACTGAAATTACAGGTCAATTAAAGAATTTGGTTAAAAATGAACCTACTCATCTCAGAAAATATTCATGTTCATATAAATAACTTTTCCAAGCAAACTGAAAAAGAAAATGGTATTGTAGAAATGTTCATAATTTGTAAGGCTCTTTCCCAAGTTTATATATAAGAATATAATAAAATGACCGATATGAAATATCTGAACAAAGTATGTAAGATAGAATATGTGAAAACCAGTTTGGTTTTTTATTCTCTTAATATTTCATTCAGTATGAACATCATCAGAATAAATGAAAAAAATTATGAACAATCACTACCATGGTAACATTGCTATTTAGAAATACTAAGGTTAATTTGAAGATTTTTTGGAAAATTTAACAGTTAATAAAGTTGAAAATATCTGAATAAATGAATGAAATTTGTACATAAAAAGAGGTTTAAATGTAACATAATGATAAGAAAATAAAAGAAAGTTATTAAAAGAAAAGAAAATAGTGAATACCATATATACTCATGTATAAGTCTACTTCATGCATCGTGTGACCTTTGAATTTATTTCTGAAAAACCTGATTTTTTTCATATAGCTTGTGTATAAAGTGGCTGTAGATTCTGATCAATACTATCAATCAGGTTGGTGCAAAAGTTTTTGCTGATTTAAAATTTCATCTTGAAAATGGAAAACTGTGTTTTTGAAAACCTTTATTCAAAACAATAATGACCTTTGCACTCTATAACTTGATTCCAACTATCAACGAGCTTATAAATGCCTCACTTGTAAAATTCTTTAGGTTTTGATGTGAAGTATGAATCTAACTCATGTTCAATCTCCTCTCGTGATGTTAACCTAAGGCCATTTAAATGGTTTTGTAATCTTCGAAATAAGTGATAATTTGAGGGAGCTAGGTCAGGAGAATATGCAAGATTGGGCAAGATGGCAGTTCTCATCACCTGTGACAAGCCTACCCAAAAATGGTGTCTGAAGGTGTCGTGAAAGCGAAGATTCGCAACAAGAAACACATTGTTGCAGGTTCTCTGGAGACAGTTCATGCAGGACCCATTTTCTGAATATTGAAATCTTCCCCATTCTTTTCAGTTGGCATGACGCAGTTGTATGAGATACATTAAATTGGTGAGCAAGTTACTGTAGGGCTTTGAGCAACAGCAGCATTCAACACATCTGAATCAAGTTTTTTTGGGCAACCACCTCTAGCCTCATCTTTCAAGCTGAAATTTCCTTTCCAAAAACGAGAAAATCACCACCTACAACTTCTTTCTTTCACTGCATCAATTCCATTAGCATCCTGAATCAATCATGCTGCTGCATTTGCACTGAAACCTTTGTGAAACTCATAGAGCAGAGCATGCCTAATGTGTTCTTTAGATGGAAAGAACATGGGCGAGACTAGTGCAGAAAAATATAAATGATGCTTTAATAATCTGAAAGAAAAAAGTTATAAATTAATCATGGGGATATGTTTAAGTAATAACAATATACATAAAATAAATTACAATGATTTAAAATGCCCCTTTTACAAACTGGCAAAAAATTTTTGCACCAACCTGATAGTAGGGCCTACTGTAGTCAAAGATTGCAGTACTGGACATCATCTCAGACCTATTTTATACAAAATATATGGTCTTCATTTTTTTTTATGCAAAGCTGCCCCAAAATGCTGAGAAAACCATATAAAATATCTGATACAAAGAAACCCCTCCCAAAAAAAGTTACCTGTATTTTGTGCAATCAGTTATTGAAAATGAATGATTTTTAACCTCTTCCAAAAATTACCCTCTATTTTTTGTGCAAAAAGAAAAACTGATCATAAACTCACACACACACACACACACACACATATATATATATATATATATATATATATATATATATCTTTTTTTGAAAAAAAGATGTTTTTGATATATAAAAGTTTATATGTCATTATCCCATACACACACACATACATACATATATATATATATATATATATATATATATATATGTATGTATGTATACTATGTAAAAATAATGTTATATATGAATTCTTATGGCCTTTAACTGATTGAATCTCTAATATTAATAATCAAAAAACAACATTAAATACTTAGATAGGACACACATGCACCACACTCTCACTTAGATTGAAACTTAGTTCAATGTGTGCACACATTGACCAACACATCATGGACAACGAAAATGTAATTATAAGCATAAGACAAAGATCAGTTGACAACACCAACATATTTTATAGAACCAGTTGCAACGAAAGTCTCAAAACTTTAGAAGCTCTTATTATACAAAACAAATAACCACATTAAATAAGATATTGTTCAACACAGAAGATGGCATCTTGAAGAGCTTGCATGATTAATGTGCACATATATTAATATTAAAAATTAAGAAATTATTTAATAAAATAAAACAAATTGAATTCTTTTTGTATTGCCTTGTTCCCCATAATATTGACACATGGTGTCGCATTAGATCATTTTAAACATCTATCATCCTGATAAATGCTAAAATGCAGACAAAGGAGTTAAAACTACTATACAGACTTCATATTGAATCTTGATAATGATTGGAAGATCAAAAGTATTTGAACAAAAATAAAAAAATGTGAACATCAGACAGTTTTTCCACAATTTGGAACATAATACTCAAAACCTTATCTGAAAACTGGAAAAATATAATAAAAAATTAAACACAGACCTTTTAATTCTTTTTAATTAAACTTGTTTATATATATATATATATATATATATAGTGTAATAGTTGTTACAATGGTTTATAAATGCATAGTATCACTACACATTGTAACAACTATTACAGTATAACGCTCTACATTTGTATTGAGCACTCTTCATAAAAGTAAATGCATGAACAAAAGGTTAAAAAACCTACAAGTTCTACAACTTAGTTACAAAATATATATATATATATATATAATGAGCATCAGATTCTCCAAGCCTTCTTTCCTCATAACATGTTCCAGAAACTTCAGCTGTCTTTTCCTGATGTTATGGTATCCTCAACATCCTTCTGTCGAAGCACATTTTGCTTGCTTCAAGTTTTTCCTTCATCATTGATGAGAAATGTCCAGCATTCCCTGCCATATTGAAGGACAGACATTCTATATTTCCTGTCTCTTCTCAGTTTGTGGAATACATCCTTGGCCATGCCAATACACCTTCAGATTTCTCTGATTAATACTGCAGCAAACTTTTTCTGTGTATTATATCCAACTCGGCAATACAACAGTATGTGAAAATAAAAAAGCCTAAGTTCATGTGTTGTTGCTATTAAAAAATCATCTGTAGTTTATTGCATGTATCTCTTTCATTAAGTAAGTTTAACGCACCTTTTTTATAAAAACTAAAACTTTTCAATAAAATATCACCAGATACAAGATATCCATTGAAAAGTTGGGGTAAAACCAACAATGATGGAGATACTGTTTTAGATAATGAAAATAATCTTAAAAAGATAAGTGTTACGAGCGTTTTTAAGATTTATTAGTAAATAAATTTGTAATATTACTTTGGAAGATTTAACATCATTTCAAGTATATGCAAAGATTTATATCACAGTTTCAATATAGTGTTTAAAATTAGTCATTTTCTGGTGACGTATTTTAATAAGCCTACATATTGAAATGCATGGAGAAAAGAAAACAAGACAAAAAAATCGCTGTGTACATTATTTTTAAGATTTACTCAAGAAGTAAAAGAATAAGTGAATATTTTAGATCATATCTTTTAAGAGTTTTTGACCTGATAAAACTTTATTGGGGAAATTTGTTCAATCTCCAGAATTTAAGAAGTCTTATCAATATTTTGTATGAACAAACTGACAAAGTTTAATAAAAAGTTTGTTAATAAATAAAGAATAAAAAAGAGAGTTGAATATTCAAATATTGTTGGATATACATTTTAAAAAAGCTTACGGCCATATCACGTTGAATACACTGGTTCTCACTCGATCACCAAAGTTAAGCAACATTGAGCCTGGTCAGTACTTAAATAGGTGACTGCTTAGGAATACCAGATGCTGTAAGCGTTTAGTGATGGATGTGCGTTGTGGTGCAGTGGATACCGGCTCAGAAAGAGAAATCAGTGAGCCAAGTTTGAATTCCAGTTGAATACTCTGCATTCACTTAAGCACTGGTACTCTTGGGAAAGGTATTAATCCGTCCCTTCCCTCCAGTTATGGATTAAATAACAGGGTAGGACTTAGGGACCCTGCCCTTAAAAAATAAATCCCAATGAATCTTGATACTTAAAAAGAAAAGTATTACTAGACACAAAACTTATATAAAAAAAACAACAATAAATTGTTGAACGAAAAAGGTATTACCAGCAATAAATAAATAAAATTTAGTTGGCAATAAATGACCCGCCGAGGTTGATATGCCATAAAACAAACCAACCAACCAACCAACCAACCAACCAACCAACCAACATTTTAAAAGTTGTTCATCCTATTGATTTAATTTTTTTTTTGGTTGTTACCGCAACATTTTATCTTATAATACTAATTATTTTGTTAATGTTATAACCTTTGATATTTAAAAACAATAGCAACAAAAACAAAATTGGTAGGAAGCTGCTCTGACAAAGTGTGTCACCCAAGGCAAGACTCAAATTTGCCACACCCTCCCTAAATAATATCACTTGTAACAATTATCCTGAAATGAAGAAATGGGAAATACAAAAAATAAAAGAATAAAGTGGATAGTTAAAATTATCAATTAATTTTATATAACACAAAATTATTTATCCTGGAAAAAATGTAAGACATGTGTTGCATACATAGAACTTTCACTCCTGATATATATATATATATATATATATATATAGTCATCCACAGACAGATCTGTTTCACTGTATCACAGCTCATCAGTACGGTTAGACTCCGATTGCTTTTTAACCCAGGATCCAAAACTGACCGAATTGGCGTCAGTTGGTGATTCTACCTCTGGGCTATGGGTGTTCAGTAGAAGAAGGCAGACTTTTTAGTGTATATATTATCATTATATGAGCCCAATAGCCAGAGTGCTCTAATTCATTTTACTGAATGAGCAATGCATACATATACATATATATATATATATATATATATATATATATATCCACCTACATTTACTTACATCATTCTCATTAACAGTGGCGCCAATCCCATGACACATAGATAAACAAAAAATGTCTACCCTTCGTTAAAAAAACCCCATAAATCCAAATATAAGAACTACCCAGACAAAATAAATAAGGAACCTGTCTTAAACTAAGCTACCTCTCCTAACCCAAAGCCATATCTCTAAGGCTACAATACGGCCGACTAAATCAGAATAAGCACCCACCCCACATTCACTTAAACATCATATCACCATAAATAAACCGTTTTCACCATTTAATTTTCATTTCAACTTATCACCTGATGAGAAGCGCGCATTTTTGTGTAGTCATACTATGAATTTATAAACCATTGTAACAACCATTACAGTATAATGCTCTATGTTGTATCGAGCACTCTTTATCAAAGTAAATGCATGAATAGCAGGTAAAAAAACCTACGAGTTCTATAACTTTGTTACAATATATATATATATATATATATTTCATTTGGAAATGAGTTATTTCCACAACCTAGGTTTCAACTTTTTAGTATCTTCAGGCAAGAAGTTTTACAATATAAATGTATTGAATACTTTTTAATACAACTGAGTACTGGTCTAATTTAATTATGATCAAAAACTAAGTAATATAATTAAGATTATAATTTATCATATTATTATTTAGTTTTTAAGGAAAATATTAAATTAAAATATGAGAATATTTAAAGAGTTTTACACCATTCTAAATTAAAGGAACTTCCCAATGTTCATAATAAAAATGAATTGAAGTTACTTCATAGTTTATGAAAGAACAAATGAAAAATTTAAATTTTTATTTCAT
The DNA here is from genome assembly GCA_037127315.1 of Ascarosepion bandense. Lineage (NCBI taxonomy): Eukaryota > Metazoa > Mollusca > Cephalopoda > Sepiida > Sepiidae > Ascarosepion > Ascarosepion bandense. Next base: position 2,796,173 of record JBBBDQ010000238.1, on the reverse strand, counting down.
TCAAGAGTAAGTTACCCATTTTGAAGGCAACACAATACACCCATACATGCACAAGCATAAGTGAATTTATTTCATTGTAACTATGACATAGGCTGACATATTTTTACTTATAAGAATTGATTTTTTATTCAACTTAATTGCTCAAATCTATCATAGCTGCAGAAAGCTGACAAGTCAATTTTACTTTAGATGAGAACTACAAATAATGACAAATGTTGTATGTCTAATGTAATTGATGTGAGTGTGTCATTGATTTATTCACAATTCTGTTCAAGCATGCACATCATTGGTATGGCCAAGAGATGTAAATAGAATGAAGTAATTTTTGAGTGAGTTGATCAATGTATTGGATTGGTTAATGATTAACCACTGACCAAATAGCAATATGATCAATGGAGCTTTACTTTGATCCTTAATTCAATCTTCAGCAAATGCTTGAATTTTAACATTTTGTGAAAAACTTGGATTCTCTTCTGAATTTTATTATATACTGATTTTATTTTTAATCAGTATCACTCCATGCAAGGCAGTAAAGCCACTAAGACACAAGGGGGGTTACAGGGTGTAGACAGAAACATTAATAATGAGAAGGAAGAGTAAAGAGTCACCAAGAGGACAGCAATTGATATTGCATTTAAATTTTTGCAGTTTAAAGTTGGCTGAAAACATGGAGCTAGAATGAGAGTTCCGCAAGCAAGAAATATGAGAAAAGAAACTGTTAGCATAGAATTTATGGTTACATCTAGCCAACTCAAGTGTAAATTGATGAGATCTTGATGCCAGTCTAGGACTGTTTAAATTAAAATTGTCTAGGTATTATAGAGAAGAGTTTCTCCAAATAGTTACTATATTTATAGAAAAAACAGTCAACCTTATAGCAGTGTGAATGTGACCAAAGCCAAGCCACTAGATCAGGACTAATAATATTGCTGATTCTTTTAGGGGTTTTATCAAGGAGCTCAAGGTAAATTGCAGGGGTACTGGACTGTATGTGACTGCAATATTCTAAGCATTGGTGAATGGTAGACTTATAGAGAGAAAAATTGTCTTGCACAACACAGTGAACCAACTTTCTTAGCAGCTGACATAGCAAGTTTTAATCATAATGTATGGGTTTGTTTGGACTAATTTGTTTTTCTTTATTTTGTTTTTTGTTTTTTTTCACATTTCCCGCCTGTGGAATTCCCTCCCACATGCTTACTTCCCTGACAGCTACAATCTTCAGGAGTTTAAATGTAAGGTCAATAGACACCTCCTAACACACTAACTTGCATCCATTCTCTCAAACACTCTTCCCATCTACCAAACCCTCATCCTCGCTATCCTTACCCGTCTATCACCCTCCTTCTGACATTTCCTATATCTAACCACTCTTTCTCATCACCTTCCCCTATGTAACCCCCTGCACAATAGTGGCAGTGGAATGCCTTGCTTGGGGTGAAATGATTAAAAAAAAACACTTTAGCCAAAATATTTTTTAAATTCCTACTATGTTGTGGAATGTCATTTACAGATTTAACATAGAGATTCAGAATAGCCAATGTCAAAAATATACAGAAGATGTACAAGAGAGAAAATGCATTTTTTCTCAAAGCAAGATTTGAAAACATTCCAGGACACAGCAGCATTTGAGAAATCCAGACTATACCCATCCCAGGTGTACCCATTCAAAACAGTATAAAAAGTATGTGAAAATTAGTTCAAATCAGCACATACAAAAACATTGTTATTCCTAAAAATACTTTTAATTATGCGACTGGGTTTTGTATTTAGCTCTGAAGTATATTGTGGATTGCAAAAAAGCATTGTCAATATTTTATTACAGTATCTTGCAAAACATGTTTTAAATGAACTCAAAGAAAATATCAGAAATTTTATAATTGAAAAGTAAATGAAATAGTTTGATTGGTTGACAAATATTTGATTTCTGTGTTTTGTCTGTGCATGTGTTAACATGGAACATCAAAAATGTCACATCTCAGTGCAGTTTTTGATAGCACAATAACATTTAAATGTTCTAACTTGGATCATGAAGTAATTTCCAATGCAATCAAGTTACCACTTTCCAAGTCCTCTTTTAATCTGAATAATAATTCATGTCAGTGGGAACCTTTCAACTTATAAAATAAATAAAAACTTTTTAATCCCCAGAACAAAATAATTGTATCACAAAGAAAATTATTTGAAAAATAAGCATCATGTGGCAATTAAGCCCTATGTCATGAGAAAAATTAAAGGGAATAAATCATACCAGCAGATGTATTTGGTATACAAGTGTCATTTTAATAAAGTATGAATTAGCAAAAAAGAAATAAGAAAAATTAAAGGGAATAAATCATACCAGCAGATGTATTTGGTATACAAGTGTCATTTTAATAAAGTATGAATTAGCAAAAAAGAAATAAGAAAAATTAAAGGGAATAAATCATACCAGCAGATGTATTTGGTATACAAGTGTCATTTTAATAAAGTATGAATTAGCAAAAAAGAAATAAGAAAAATTAAAGGGAATAAATCATACCAGCAGATGTATTTGGTATACAAGTGTCATTTTAATAAACTATGAATTAGCAAAAAAGAAAAAAAAAAGGTCTGTTCAAAAGAGACCTAACGAATATATTATTATTTCCTTTGACTTATCTGCATCCCATCAGCCAGATTAGGTAGATTAGGGATTATACTTTAATAGCATATAATATTAACCCTTTGAACTCTGAATGCTGTAATTTCACTCAATGGCTGGTCCAGCTGCATGGGTTCAAAGGGTTAAGTTTAGAAATAATTAATATTTCTAATAATTATAAATTCTATAAAAAGGAAACGATTTGACATTGAGGAACCAATAAACGAATCATTTAAGTAAGTAATAAAATTAATGAATATAACAACATTTTTCTTAAAATATGCCATTTAGAAAAATTGAATTATTAAAAGATAAGTAGCTTCAACATTGAAATTATGAGACCTAGCTGCCAATCTAGTATTGCATTCAAAATTCATGGGATACGAACATAGAAAGCTCATCAGAATAATTATCTTAAAAATATTTATTGAAGCTATGTTATGGTGGTAGGAAAGTGACTGAAGCTCAGATGCTGGGTCAAGATTGAGAACCTTGCAGATTTTTCTTTGGATTTTGACAAGAATTTCTCGATCCATAACAGAAACACCAGACTAGATGTATCATCAATATTTGATGCATGAATGAATTATAAACTTGTAAAGCAATTGACCATGGCTAAATGTAATTAGCAGAAATGTTCAACAAATGGAGTTGACAAAGTTTGCAAGAAAAATGTTTGAAAAAAAAACAGGGGAAAATAAGATTAAAAAAACAATATATGCAAGGCAAAGCAACAGTAACAAGACAAAAAGTTCACGAACTAAGAATGATTTTAACACAAAAGGGGATACAGACAAGCGATTGCAGCATTCTGGCTTCAAGACAAGAATAACTGAAATCGAGTTGGATGAGACCGAGAAGTGGCTTATTTTATTGGGTAGAAAACAATCCTACAATGCATCTGTGTGTTTGACTATAAATTTGGAGTGGAGGATGTTTTTTGCAGTCATTTCCACTGCAGATTGGAATTAATACTTATAAATGTGTGAGATAGATTCTCTCAAGAAAAATTCTCTGGAAAGATATAGTGAAATGGCTTTAATATCAGCAAACTTAGAAATCGCTTCAATATAATAATAGTCCACTTCATGTCAGTAGAGAATGAGAGATCAAAAAGGCACAGTGAGTTGCTCTCCTGAAGGTTAGCATCAACCATGCTGATGGAAGCCAAGACAATTAAGATGATTAATAGAGGGTAGTTTCATTTGAGAGGCATTAGAATTAACAAGTGTTTAAACCATTATTTCTTTCAGCTTATAAGGATAAGAAAACCAAGTCTGACTCACATCAGAATCTTATTTTTTATTTATGATCTATGCTTCTTATTAATGATGGTGCAAGAATTGCAAGAAAATGCAACCAAAATCAAAAGAAAAAAAATATCAATTTGCTCTATTTCCATCTGAAATAGATTGCAAACTTGTGATGTTCTTTTCAATTAGTGTGCATTTTACAGGCCAATATATCTTCACAAGTGGCTATGCTGCTAGGGTGTGGGTGTTTTTATCGAGAAACCATCTCGAGATATGTTGTCAGTCAAGACTAAATAGCTTTTATCTGTTGGTTAAATGAGGAATTTTGACTTCGTCCTAACCCAAACATTGGCTGATTCTGAATTGTTTTATTTATCCAAATTTAACTCACAAAGCTTGGCTAAATGCATAGTATAGTTTTCAGACATTTCTCATTTTGGTGGCACATCCTGAAATTATCTCCCCAGGCTGAGTTTATCAAGAAGTCACATGGTGAGATTTGAATTATGGTCTCCTGGTCAGAATGCTAACATTCTAATAATTTGGCTATATGCCCACTTTTGAGGGAAATATTAGTAAAAAGAAAATAGTTACAAAAATTCAGTATTTCTCCCAAAATAAAATACATATTTGTTTAAATAATCTGTGTTTTCAGATTATTTCTTAGTATTTTGCAATTGCCAATGATATTTTCTCAGTATTTATGGGATGTGTGTTATGGTGTGATGGATACCAGCTTGGAACAAGAAATCATAGAGCTGAGTTTGAATTCCTTTTGAATTTATTGCATTCACTTTCATACAAATACCCTTGGGAAAAGTATTAATCCATCTCTTCTCTCTCCAACAATGGGTTAAATAGCAGGAAAGATTGGGTTCTATAACCTTAGTTGGTAACTAGTCTATTGCAGAAAGTAATGGTAACCTACTGCTGGAAAAACTTCTGCTCAGTTAGTGATGTCTCTTTTGAGACATGCTTGCCCAAGTGTGTATCACATATGGCACTTAACTGAATGACTGATTCAAGGAGTATGTTTGTGGGTAAACTATATGAAATGTTATATTATAATGTAATATTCTTGTACCAAATATATTTATTTGGATTTCATGAAAATGAAGCTCATGTTAGTGAACATAATACTAAAACTTGTGTGTATAGAATTTTCTGTTAAAAGGTTTTCTTTATCCTTAAAATTGCTGAAATTTTATTGGCTAAAAGTTTAAGTTCACATAGTTTGGGTAAGTTTTTTTTTTTTGGTTGATGGCAACAAAGCTATCAAGAGTGATAGTGAAAATGGAAGGCTTTATAAGATGGCAAGTTTCAAGAGACCCTGAGAAGGGAATTTTGAAATGAAAAATTCTTGGAAAGATTCTTCTGACTTTACCTATCTAAATACAGCAGTATAAGCAAATATAATTAAAACTTTTTTTTTTAATAATCATTTCACCCCAAGCAAGGCAGGACTGCCACTGGTGCGCAAGGAGTTACAGTGAGAGAAAAAACAAGGTACAGGGGATGTCGAAAAAATAAGAGATGGTTGGGAATCAAGTAGATAGAAGATGACAATATTAAATTTAAACTTTTGGAGATTATAGCTATCAGGGAAAGAGGCAAATGGAAGTGAGTTCTACAAATGAGAAGTGTGAAAAAAGAAACTGTTAAAATAGAAAAGACAGTTACATTTCACTATTTCGATGATAAAATGGAGGAACCTTGATGCTAATCTAGTAGCATGAGTAAATACATGTAGTCATGGAACCAGGGAAAAAAGTTTATCAGAGAAGTTGCCATGAAAATTCTTGTAGAAAAGACAGAGGGAAGCCATATCATATCAGTAATAAAGTGATTGAAGGTGAGGTGCTAAGTCAGGATCAATTATATTGCAGATCTTCTTTTGGATTTTGTTGAGAACTCCAAGATCAATAGCAGGAGCACCTGACCAGATATGGCAATAGGATTCAATACATGGAAAAATGGTAGATTTATAAATGTGCAAAATGGATTCTGATGAGAAAAACCTCCTGACCTGACACAGTGACCAAACCTTTCTAGCAGTAAATGCAGCGATGGATTTGATGTAGTCATTTCATTTGAGATCATTTGAGAGATTAGGGCCAAGGAGGTGAAGTGTGTTGCTCTCTAAGAGACTAGCACCATCTATCTGATGATAAGCAGGAAAGTTTCTTTATAGTGGTTAAAGGAGAGCAGCTTCATTTTAGAAGCATTAAAATTTACGATCCATTTCCTACTCAACTCGATTACAGATTCAAGATCCTTTTGATGTGCAGCAGTTAGGTTTACTTTGTCAGCCTTGACAGATTTCTTATTGAGACAGGAGTAAATGGTGGGTTCATCTGTATAGATGCTTACTTGGAAATTGATTACATCAGAAAGATCATTGATGAAGATCACAAAAAGTGAATCATTACTACAGGATTTTTTTAGAAACCTTAATAGCAAATTGTAGTAATTTTTTTAATTGATATTGAATTTCACAGTGGGTGTTAATGGGTTAAAATTTGTGATTGTGTCAGAAAGAAATTCAATTTTTTCTTTTCTTACTACCTTTCACAATAAGACTATAATTTTTGTACCTTGGTAATCTTTTTGATATTTTCTTTAAGAACTAGTTATATAATATTGTAAATTTTAAAATCCAAACAATTCTCTTGTTTGATTAGTAATTAGATCAATAACTCTCATTTATTTAGTTTTATGAATCAACCCTTATATCATATAGGCATATATAGAATTAAATGTGAAGAATAAAAAAATATTCCTTGTATATAAAAACCATTCATTAATTCAAATCATTTCTTTCTGAACTGAATTCAGATCATTTTAAAATTAATCTTATAACAATGAGAAAATTGCAGTAATAGAACATGAAGAAAATTATATAATTCTTCTTGTTCCTTAGTTAGCATTGCTAATACCTCATAATAATGATTATTGTGAAGAAAGTCAGAAAAGACATGCTGTCTCATTTCACTGAAGGAAAGAAGAGGCAGAAATTACTCTCATCTTTGCTTCAGTGAAATAGAAAACTTTGTCATTTTTATTCTCTTGCTTCTTTAAATTTTAAATAATGACTTGCAGTCATATTTATGATTCTTATTGAAATATTTTGTTGAAGTTATTAAGCTCAAATATTTAACAATGCAATAGGAGAATTTCTATAGGCATTTTATAGTTGCAAGACTTACAAGAAACTTATTCAATCATTAAGAATTATGATTATCAGAAAATTCAAATAGCAAAATATCAAAACTCAAACCTGAGGACAACTGTTTAGAGATTTTGTAACGTATAATTTTTTTTTTTTACACAAAAGTATTGTTGGTAATTTTTTTTTTTTTAACTATGAAAATTTGTGGCTAGCATTTTTTAGGTAGATGAAATGTAGAACTAAGAAGTATTTCTTCTAAAATCTTTTTATAATTTGCAGTATAATAAAAGAAAAAACAAATTTCATTTATTCTTGGTAAATTTCCATGAAGAAATATTATGAAAATAGAAAATATATTTTTTTGGAAAATCTTTTAAGTGAAATTGCTTTTCTAAAGCACACAAATACTTTTTCTGTCCAGAATTAATAATAGCCTTCTGCTGAAGAGTTACAAAACAATTTTTTTAATTTAAAACTTTATCTTAGGCATAATAAGTATGAATACCAAGTTTGAGTGATCCACATTAAATTTTTGGTCATATGTAATAATCAAGCTCTTTTCAATTATCTATCTATCTATCTATCTATCTATCTATCTATCTATTATAATTCACTTACTTTTTTTCAGTCTGGACTCTGACTGCCATGGAATTTTTTGTCCAAGCTTGAGCAGACTTTTTTATGAACTGATTTTATTTTCAAATGATAAACTCAGTTCACAAAAAGATTTACTGATTGTTGGATGAAAAATTCCATGAAACTTGGAATACGAATTGAAAAAAGATAAGTGAACAATTTTGCTTTAATTATTAGTAATTATCATTGTTCTATTGTTTGATATTAAATTCTGTATTTGCAAGGATTGCTTGAATATTGAATATCTCATCTTCCGGATTCATTCTGTTTGATTGTATTTTTGTCAAAATAAAGTCTTTATTATTGTTGTTATTATGGACTCTCCCGTCAATTTCAATGTATGAGCATCTAAGACAGACAGCCACACAAAGAATCGTTTAAAGTGGTGAAGGCTAATGTAGCACCATCCACACTTTTTTGGAACTGCTGATAACAAACAATCAGTGCAGAAGTCTGCCACGGATCGCATGAACAACAGATCCCAGTTATTTAACCCATAACTGGAAGGAAGGGATGGATTAATACCTTTTCCAAGGGTACCAGTGCATAAGTGAATGCAAAGTGTTTGACTGGAATTGGAACTCGGCTCACCGATTTCCCCCCTCCGAGCCAGTATTCACTGCACCAGAATGCACATCTGTCACTAACGCTTACAGCACCTGGTATTCCCAAGTGGTCACCCATCTAAGTACTGACCAGGCTCAACGTTGCTTAGCTTCAGTGATCGAGTGAGAACCGGTGTATTCAACGTGATATGACCATAAGCATATTGTTGTTATATATATATATATATATATATATATTAATGCAGGTTTCATTGAATAATATAGACAAGTTTTGTCTATTAATTTTGTGTAGGATCCGTTCATATATACTTGATGGTGATGTGGTTGAAAGACAACAAAAAATCACAGTAATTGTTGATTTTTTTATCGGGTCTAAGCTTTCGGCTCACATAAGCCATTATCAAAGAGTAAATATTGACACACAGTAAACATAGAACATTTAAGTTATTAACAATAAAGAGAATTGAATTGAAAATATAAGTCCATCCCTACTGTGGCGGATGGCCGAAGACAGTGACAAAATAGTGGTGTTGTGGTCCCTGGTCTGATTACAGACATTTGAGTACGTTATATATATATATATGATTATCAATGATTTTTCTGTAGGAAAAACTAGCTAGAACTTTCTTTCTGAACATAAAAAATCCAAATAGAAATGCTTTGCTTGACAGACACTCAGACTACAATTCAAACTGCAATGGAATATCTCATAATTAAATTCTATGAGTATTTTCAAGGAGAGTAATTGACTGGACTAAATGACAATCCAATCAGCAGTATTTAATTTTCTTCAGGTCATCTTATGTAAATTAACCAGTATATGAATAAGAAATAGGCTGTGGCAGTTTATTTTCATGCATGAATACTAATTTAAACTTCACTAACTGAAATGAATAGAATCAATAAAAGGAATGGTTGATCAATAACTACAGTTAATGTAAGGAATTGAGCAGAACAGGTTTAATGACATGATAGAAAAAAGTCTAGTACATTCATTGCTATGAAATGAGCAAAGTAATATTTTGGAGATCCACAGAAATTTATTTCAATTATTATAACATAGGCAAAATCAGATTTAACATTTTAGAAGCTGGGACTTGTAATGCAAGGCAACAATATAGATTAGCTTAACCAAGATATATATATATATATATATATCAAACATTATTATAGTGAACACTTTGTATTTGAAATAGATGTCCAATTGTTATTTATTAAACAGTGGGTAGCATGTCTATTGGCATGCACATTACATTAAAAAAAATCCTAGGAAAGCAAATGTTCACTTTGGCAGAGACTGAAGGGAAAACCACAGTTTGATCTGGGGTGATTTACCACTAAGCAAAGAAGGTCACAGTATGGGGCAATTAGTTCAAATATAAACTTTCCCCTATAATAACACTTGAAGGAATATAAATGTCAAATTAAAAAAATCCATTATTTCTTTAGAGAAATAAATAATATATATATATATATATAGAGAGAGAGAGAGAGAGATAGGCTGTGTCAAGTAATTGTGAATAAATGATAATGTAAAAAAAACAAACAAAGATATTCAATAAAAAAACTATACATTTTTCAAATAGATTTTTATACAAGTTCATCTCAAAAAGAACATTCAGTAATATGCAGCCTCAAGGACAACATTGATGTAGCATGGATTATGTGGCCCTTTTCCATGTTGGCCATCATGTCTATGATACCAACCTTCAATAAGCCCCTGGCTTGGTATAGTGGGGCTACTGGTTGATCTCCAGAGTTAGTAGAATAGATGATTTAAATCAAAAGCTGTACAAAGCTTCATATTATGGTTGATATGAATGTGAAAATACTTGGACAGCCTATTCTCAGTAACATGGGATGGAGCAGGTACCTGCTTGAACATGTGTGGCCACCTCTCAATCCATGGTTTAACTACTGTGTCCAACACCTTGATGTAGGTAGTAGTGTTGACTCTGAGGTTGTGTAGGGTGTTAATACTATAACTCTCATTACTAACAACTCCCAAGACCTCAAAGATGACAGGAATGAGATGTGTGTCTTCATGCCTAGTTCCATGGGGTCAGCACCTGTCAGTCCTTCTGTTTAACTGGCCATTTTCAAGAAGCTTTCATCTTCAAGTCACTGTGGTTGGTAGTGTCACAAGCACAGTGTGCTTATTTTAATTTCCTTTGTCAGAGTAGAAGGTGCCATGTTGATGCTCTCAGTAATTCTGAAAGAGAAATAAGAATACTAAAATTTGATAACTAGTATATAATAATGTTCACATTTATAGTCCACAAAAACCTGATATACACGGGATATATATATAAGAGAGAGAGACACATTGACACTGAAGTCAGCATTGAGTGGAGACAGTCTGTTTCATGATTGAATGTAATTTTTAGGCTTCATGGCCTGAATTTACTGCTACAATTCCCCTGGCTTAACCCTATAGTAACCAACATTCCCCACCCCTTTCTTTACTATCCCCTGTTTCCAGCATAAGAATTTTTCTCCATTCTTTGATTAAACGGGGCTGATGATGCATATCTTGAACTGACATGTTGAAATAGCTATTCCCCACTAAATATTATCTGAATTTATATATATATATATTAGTGTATCGAGGCAGCAAATAATTTTCTAAACATATACTGTTAAATATAAGAGACAATGAATGTCTATTACGTTTAATCATGAGCCATTCTAAATGTTGTATTGTGGCACCCAACCCCAGCCCTGGCCCTTGCCTTGGTCGCTGTTGGTTTCAATCCAGTCAACTGGTCATAGATTGACTCTGTCACGGTGTTCTTCCTTGTCCCACGTTGTGTTGATTAATCACAAGGTAGTCACATGAGTTTTCCACTAGCTGTCTCTATGCTGAGCTAAACCAAACCGGAAGCGTGTACACAATTAAGTAATAAAAGAAAGAAATATAGCACCAAGAAAAATAAGTGGACCGACATCTGAGGTGTTGTGAAATAATGTCTTTATGTACAGATTATACACAATAGTCTCTTGAATTATTCCCGATCCCTGCTTCTATCAAACTGGAAACGGAATGAACATTTCTTAAGTAAATCGAATTATTCTCCTAAGTAATAATGAGAAATCTGGCTGGCCGCAGCTCACTGCTCCAAACCGAGTTCTAAGTTCATTATAAGTCTAGTCAACTTGTTGCTTGCTTTCCAGAATGTTACGGAAATTGCCAAAGTGCTGGGTTACTCTCTTCATTTAGCAATTTCAAACTTTGTCTGCAAATTCTCTTCTTGTCTGTCTCTTAACTCTGGTTGGTTGATTGGCGACAGGCTCCTCTATGGTCGGCATTCAACAGCATGGCAATCATCTCTCTGTCTCTTTACTGCTTCGACTGGGAACTGTCTTTGGTCATTACGTCTCCATTACCAGGAAATCGAACTCTGTCACTTGAGCTGCAACTGCTTTGTCGATCCCTGCAACCTCAACTCAAAACTTTGTCTGTAAAATCTCTTCTGTCTTTAACTCTGGCAAGCCGGCATCAGGCCTCTGCTGTCAATCTCTGTCATTCCGACTTCGACTTCAAACTCTGACTTCAACTGAAAACTGCATTCAGTTGTCGATCTCAAAAACTTCACTCCGACTGGACTGTGCTCCAACTTGAACTTCAACTCAAAAGCTTTGTCTGCAAAATCACTTCTTGTCTGTCTTCAACTCTGGTGGTCTCATCTCTGAACTCTTCGATCCAACTCATTTTGGTCCCTTGGGACCCTGTATTTATGCTCATGCCATGGTGTGGGGCCGACGGTCACTGGATATCTAATCTCCCATCTCAGTGACCAATAAAATGCTGAGGTTAGCTGCTACTCGTTGTTGCCTGTGGTTTACCCAATGGGATCAGTCTTCTTTCCATGATGTCAATTGTTAGTTGTCTCCCACTTTCGGGGCTTGTTTACAGGACCAATGAAATTTCTCTCGATCTTATGACGTCATCTTCCCATACCCCTTTTCTGGGCTGGATTTAACCGAATTTTCTCTCTCAAAATTTTTCTTTCTCACAAAACAATTTCAGTTTTTTTTTTTTAAAACAATAGGTATTAACCTTTTTGAACTGACTTTGCCCAAAACATGTTACCCAGATAAAAATTTTTCCGCACCTGTGTATTTTTAATGTCTATTTTCTGAGTCACCTATATTTTCAAGTGACAGGAATGCCTTCGTTATCTGTCTTACCCTGATGTCAGTGAAAATACCTTTTCTCTAAATTACTTTGACTCGGGATCAAAACATTTGTTATCTCAATTCTTTTCACAATTCATGCTAGTGAGACAATCGGACACGAAATGAAATCTCCCTTTCCATTACCCAGAAAAAAATAACAGTTAAATTGATCTTTCCCCTTATGTTTAAAATGACAATTGCCAGTTTTCTTGGGTGAGCCTAAATCGAAATCTATTGTTTCATGGCATTGAAACAAATTTAAGTCTTTTCTTTCTTTCTTCTTCTTTCTCTGGTCTGCCAAAAAGTAACAATTGAATCTATCTTTCTTTTAGGTTTAGAATGACACTTGTTAGCCTTTATAGGTGGGCCGAAATTGACTTTATGACATTAAACAAATCCATTTCTCTTTTCTTTTTTCTTCTTTCCAGGTTTACAATAACAGAGAAATACCATGTGTCATTTTTCGTTCCTAATTTCTTTTCCTTTGAAGATAAATGTCTTTTAGTGCATCCTCCTGACTTATAATAGTAATTAGAAGATTTTCCAGTTATAGTTAATTAGTTAATAAAATTAATCACCTCCGTTTTCCTTTGCTCATATTCGGAGGATAAAGAAAATTTCTCTTAGTATGTTCTCTTATGATCTATAAGAGCAATTAGAAGATTTTTTGGTTATAGTTAATAATTAATTAATAAAATTAATTATTTCCGATCCACTACAAAATATTGTTATAGTATTTTGGCTTTAATTTCAGTTGAAAATAAAGACAAAAATTCTCCAACATTTGGATAATTTTTTTATTAAGTTGGTTCTAAGCTTTCAGCTCACATGAGCCATCTTCAGAAAGGTTATTAAGATGGTAACACAATAACATCCACAATCAGCGATGATTTTATCTTGTGTTGACATAAAACTAACACTGGTCATAACACTTTACATTGCATTTGAATATATGGTTCTGTTGTCATTTTGCGCTATCACGTGGTGTGACGTCATAGAACTGCATTGCAAATTTGCAAACTGCATTTGTTATTTTTGGTAACTATTGCCGTTGCTTAGCAGAGTTTTATGTCCAAATGTTGGAGAATTTTTGTCGTTATTTTCAACTGAAATTGAAGCCCAAATACAACATTTAGAACAGCTCATGTTTAAACATAAGACATTCATTGTCTCTTATATTTAACAGTATATGTTTAGAAAATATATATATAAATAAATATATATATATATATATATATATATATATATATATACAATTTGTTATATATATTATCTGGTTTACATATTATATATGCGTGGTACTTATTTAAAAGCGCTCAATATCAGTGATAGAGCAGACATATTCATATAGATAGGTGTGAGTTTGTAACCCTGGGTTTCATGCTTTTGCGATCGTCAGACAAACTGATTATTTTTTTTTAAAATTGGTTATATTCGTGTATTTTTGTGGAAGTGGGGGAAATCTGTCATCATGGCAGATGCAGATATATGTGGAAGTGGGGGAAATCTGTCGTCACGACAGACGCAGACTTATATATATATATATATATATATATATATATATATATACACACACACACACACATTTGTACACCCATCAAATCGTGCAAGGACACACACACACATGCACATTCGGTCACTGAGGCTTGCATAAACATACACATGCGAATCATGCGGGGTTCAGTATATATATGTATATGTGTGCCGTTGCACACATACATACTCATTCGGTTGGTGTATTCGAATAGTGTAGCGATGTCAACGCGCGAATAGTTGTCGATTTCTTGTCCGTACATATGTACGTATGATGGGTTCTGTGTGAAACTATGGTAGGTAAGAATTGCTATTATTTTATTTAAGGCTGTATTGTTATTTTTTGTTTTAAAGTCAGTTATTGGCTTGTTTTTTTTATTTTTTTGTGGTTGTGTATATTTAAATGGTAGAAATTCTAATTTGTAATGCTTGTTAGTGTTTATTTGTGGTGTATTAATTATTAATTTTACTATGGTAGAGACATGTGTTTTTTTTTTATCCATTTGGTATAAATTGTGACAATAGGTATTTATTTTCATGTCTGCATTTGGAAATTAGTTCTGATCTCGTGTTTAGTAAGTTCTTTTGTGGGGTATGAGATATAATTGCTATTTCTCATGTAGGCAAAGTAGGCATTTTTTTGTAATGTTGTTGTAAGCAGGTGCTTTTTTTAGTATTTCCCAGCTTATTGTTGGTGAAATATTTCTGTCTTTTAGATGCCATATGTATGTTGATAGTGTAGTGCTGTTCAAGTATTTTCTGTTGGAGAATGAAAGATTGTAGTTGTTATTTCTTTTCTTAAATGGTCCCTCAGTGGCACCGATGTAGTACATTATGTTGTTGTTTGCACTTACCTTGGCTTTACATACTATATTTGTTTGCTGGCAATTTCTCTGGAGTGGGCATGTAGTTCCGTTTCTGCAGTTGCATTGAGCTTCTTTGATTGCATTATTGTAGTTTGTTAATTTTTTGTTGTGGCTTTTTATTATTTGTGTAATATTTTTTGTGCAGCTGTAACTAATTTTGACGTTGTTTTTGTTGAATATTTTTGCTAATCGGTTTGTCACCAGGAAGTGTTTTTCTATTAAATTCAGGAATGTCTTATCTATGTTTGTTTTAATGGCTTTGTTGTATGGTGGATTAAACCAGATGATATTTCTTTTTCTGTTTTTGCTTTTTCGTTGCGGAGGTGTATATTGTAGTTATTGTTTGTATCCACATTTCTTTAGTGCTTCGTCGCATGGTGTTCTTTTGTTATTGAAAATCTGTATGTTAGATGAATTTTCAGATAGTCTGCAGCTGATTGATATGGGTATTTGTTTGATGATTGAAGGTGGATGGTTGGCGGATGTGTGTACGTAAGTTGGATCATCATTATCTTTTCTGTATGATTCATATGTATTTTTGTCCAAGTTAAGGGTGAAATCTAAGAAGTTTACTGTTTTTATACCTGCTTTTATTTCTATTTTGAATCCAATGAATTTTAGAGCGTTTACTATTTTTTTCCTAAATCTATCTAATTTGGGATCATTGGGTTCTCTTATCAGGATAAGTCTGTCATCTCTGTATAGTCCCGTGTCCTTTTTCTCCAGGATTCTGGCTAGGTTGTGAAAGAATGAGTATGCCTACTAATTCGCATGTCCCTGTTCCATTGTAGCTACCCACTGTTACATCGAATACGAGACTTCAATCAAAAAATAACAGCAATTCTTGCCTACCATAGTTTCACACAGAACCCATCATACGTACATATGTGCATACGAGAAATCGACAACTATTCGTGTGTTGACATTGCTACACTATTTGAATACATCAACCGAATGAGTATGTATGTGTGCAACTGCACACATATACATATATATACCGAACCCCGCACAATTCGCATGTGTATGTTTATGCAAGCCTCAGTGACCGAATGTGCATGCGTGTGTGTGTCCTTGCGCAATTTGATGGGTGTACAAATGTATATATATATGTCTGTGTCTGTCATGACGAAAGATTTCCCCCACTTCCACAAAAATACACGGATATAAGTAATTTAAAAAAAAAAATAATCAGTTTGTCTGACGATCACAAAAGCGTGAAGCCCAGGGTTACAAAGTCACGCCTATCTATATGAATATATATATATATATATATATATGTGTGTGTGTGTATTTAGGGCAATAGGTGTAATTTGCTCTGCTTAAAAAAAAATAGGGTATATACTCAAACATGGATAATAATAAATCCAGGTCCTAACTAATAAAACAACAACTTTTAGGCAACATTGGACTTTATTCATCAACATAGTCTCCTTCTAGGGGGATACACTGATTCCAATGGCTTTCTAACAATTCAGTGTTTGTTTGTTTTTTGTTTTTTTGTAGCACGATTTGTCTTTGACCTCAGTTTCCAATATTACTTCTTCATTGGAGCCAAATCTCTTTCCCTGGAGATTTCTTTTAAGGTCTGCCAGTAGTTGCTGAGGGCCAGATCTGGAGAATAGGGTGGATGCAGAAGCAATTCAAAGTGGAATTCATGTAGTTTTGCCATCATTGTGATCAACTTGTGACACAGTGTATCGTCTTAGTGAAATATTTTTTTGGCAATTTCTTCTTTCAAATGCACCAATAAAGTTTAAGTTTATGGAAAAATTCAGAGGCTCAAAAAGAAAAAATACACACAAGAAAATCATATGGTATAACCCTCCTTTTAATCAGTTAGTTAACTTTAAACTGGGACATAAATAATTAAAGTACATAACAGTAAAATATTGAAAGCACACAACAAAAATAACTCCAACACTAATACCAGTCTGCCCCATAATAACAAACTTTGTAACTGTAAAAACCTAAACCAATGCCCCATTCTTAATAAATGTTAAACAAAATGCCAAATATATATGTGTTTGATTTCATCCATGGAGAATCCCAAAGACGAAAAACTATATATCGGAAACACCATGAACGTATTTAAAAGGTGCTTTTACACTCACTTCTCATCCTTCAATAACAAAGAAAAACAAAACATGACATCTTTTTCCAAACACTTTTGGAGGTTAAAAAATGAAAATAAAACACCTAAAGTTAAATGGAAAATCCTCAAACAAGCAAGAACAGCTACATCAATAAAGGAACCATGTCTCCTTTGTCTTCAAGAAAAAATTGAAATCATTAAATACATGAATAGCAACAAACTTTTAAACTAGATGCATGAAACCACAGTAAACTGCAAACACATTAAAGAACTAACCTTACAATCATGCTAAAAAATACTGCCAAAGCCAAAACTAGGATTCCCTAGAGACAATAAACCTTTATAGTACTAACAACACTTTTACATAAAATTTTATCTATTACACACCACAAACTATAATCTAATTTAAAGTTTTATAGAAAAAAGCGATTTCCTAAATTCAAAATCAAGGTTAAATATACAAAATTAGATTAATTATAAAAACTTAAATACAAAAATATTCTATAGTTGTACAAATAAACATTAAGGATAGGTTCAATCCCATCCCTTCCCACCCTTAGCACCTCCTTACTCTCCCCCTCTAATAAGCCCGAAGAATAAAGGCTAGCCAGGCGGTCATAAAAACATATACACTATTTTCTAATGTTAAATCTGTCTACAATATTCTTGACACTTTCATTAATCAACTGTATCCCTTACCCACTCCACTTTCTTCAAAATTCTGGACAATTTACAAGACTTATTCCCTTATTGCTAACCCCCACCAACATCCCACACACAACTTGCCAAATATAAGAAGCCTTCCATTTCTTTCCACACCACCTGATGAGATATTGGAAGTCCAATGCCGAAACAAAATGTACAATTTGTAGTGGATATTTATAAAAGAAATTTGTACATGTAAAACTAAAATAAATATTCACAGGTCTATATTATATATCAAGCACTGTTTTAAATTAATGTTTTGGATGTTGTAAATTTTTCCTTGTTCCTTATTCACTCAGATATATATATATATATATATTGTAATTTTGTTATTACAAACATTATATCACTACACAAACAATTTTAATGTTTCAGAACATTATTGTTATTTTGCAGGTGATATTTTAATTGAAATGGTGAAAATGATTTATTTTGGGAAATCTGAAACCTGAAATTTTTTGTGTTGTGATATAATGCTTTTATAATCCATTGTAATAGCAAAATTACAATATTTAGCTCTACTCAGTATTGAGCATATTTTATAAAAGTAAATGCAACAAACAGTAGGTTTTTAATCTATCTTTCTTTCACTTCCTTATAATATATATATATATATATATATATATAGGGCTGAAGCAAGAGTTTCATGCTCCCTACTGAATGTATGATATGGGTGAGGCCCCCACTCTACTACATCTCAATTTTCATAAGGTAGCATTCATATAAAATACAAATTTTATTGTAACCTAATTATGTACAATAATGGATGACATAGTTGAACAATTCAACTAGAAAATTGAAAATAAATACTATGTATCTAAATGCAAATTAGAGACTTGTCATAATCTATCATTCTATCTTAAATAAATCGCAGCAATTTTTAACATCAACTTAAGATTTTCTTATTAAAGAGTTGAATAATTTTAACATCTTCAATATTATAGATAAAAAATATTAAACTTTAAAGTATTTTTTGTTTATTTTTTAGATTTAACATGAGCAAAACAAATTCTCAGTTTTAGGGGTGGGAAAAGACTTCAGAATGATATCAAAATCTGTGAAAATTTTCATACTTTAATAGTCAGTTGTATTTAGTTTAATTTGTAACATAACCCCAAAATTGCTAAAACTATTACTAGTCTAAAGATACTTTTCAAAGTACAAAATATGTGCCGTATATATATATATATATATATATATATATATATATATAAGCAGTAAATATTCATCAAAACAGGTTTGTTTGTTTTTTAATTTAACTTATAAAAGCTGTCTGTATGATTTTTTAACAAGATATTGTACATTGGGATTATAATTATGGATAAACAATCTACAATATTTGTTCTAATGTTTTTGTTCAAATACTTTTAACTCTCTCAGTCATTATCAAGAACCATGTCAGTGTGGTAAGCAAGATTCTCTTTACTATATTGTTGTATCTTACAGAAACCTGAAAGTTTAAAACAGTGATGTTGTGTGTAATGTTTAATGATAGCAAGAACACACTAGCTAGAATGTATCAAATATTATCCATTTTTTGATATATGCTTATTAAATATTTTATACTTCAAGTTAGTGTCTTCTGTTGTGTTTTATATATATATATATATATATATATATTCACAGCTTTTGCTCTGATAAGCTTAGCTACCTGGTGCCACCTCTACACGAATTTACTCGAGCTACTACACTAACAACTAGGTCCCACCCTTTTACATTGAAAACAATCAAATGTAACCACAACTTCTAACTTAGTAGCTTCTTTTTTTGTACTTCCTGCCTGTGGAACTCCCACTTTTGTATACTTGCTTCCCTGATAGCTACAATCTGTAAGAGTTTAAATGCTATGCCAATTACCATCTTTTATCTCTTTGATTCCCATCCTTTCCCTGATAACCCTTATATCTTGTTCTTCTCTCTTTCCACTCTACTCTCATGCAGCTCTCTTCACACCAATATTTCCATTCTTCTCTTCCCCATTCTACAACACCCCCTATGACCTGTTCCTCTTTTTCTTCACTCTTTTCTTATGTAACCCTTCTGCACACTAGTGGCATTAAAGCCTTGCTTGGGATGAAACAATTAGAAATATATATGTATGTATATAATTGATTACTTACAAACATGTTTTGAAGAATTATCATATCATTTCTATAATGCCTAGCTATTCTCTTTTTCTGAACACACCCATCTGCTAAGACAACTAACCAATCCTTGTCATAGAACCCTACCCAGGTGCATTTGTATTTGTTCAGCACCCACAGTACCCACCTTTGATTTTGTTATGAAGAAACACACCTATTCCTCAGATAATGGACTCTCCCTCCTATATTAATAAGAGTTAACAGGAAGTCAACATAAGAAGTTCTTAGGAGTTTTTGTAAATTTCTATTGGAGTTCAGTAGAACTACTACGCAGTTGATATTAGTCAGCGGTTAGCCAAATACTAAGGAGTCAGCTTTCAGTGGAAGATTACCAAGTTCCTAACATTTTGGGTGCGTTAAGTCGATTAGCAACCGACATAGCCTGATTATAATCTTCAGTGTGAAAACTACTCCACAACAGATTTATACTTGAACTATACTGAGCAAACCTTATTTACTGTTTATATTAATGCATAATCGGACATGATCAGCTGTTTGAATAACACCAAATCTGTTAATAATATCTTGAATACACTGCCATACGTGTATTGTGTTATTGAAGTGGCTTTCTATCTTTTTTTTATATTTCATTTTTGTTTCTCTAATGCCTCTCTTCAGTTCAGAATAGCTTTAGCAGCCCTATATAAAGCAGTATTTCAGTTTTGAAAGAGGTGACAGCATCAATGTAATACTTTATATAACAAAGCACAGACAAAGTAAACTTTTTCAAATCTTGTTCCTCAAAAATATCCCAATTTGTCCTTCTAAAGCAATCCAGCAGCCAAACAGAAGCTCCTTCTGGCTACACCTTAAAAGTTCTGATTGTAGGTTGTCTTTTTCTCTTTTCTTTTTGGAGTTAGTAATATGGATACATAGTATGACAAGCTTAATTGTGACAGTGGTGTTGATTTAAATCTATATTTAATATTTAAATACACCCAAAATTTCCTTCCCTTGTGGTAAATTGTATGTGTTTTATGAATTTTGTTAGTAGTGCTTTCAAATCAGTTTGATTAAAATTATCAGCTATGGACAACTTAAGGATTAATTGTTCTGCTGTATTGATATTCACATCTGGTGGTACTCCTGTAATTAATATGATGGAAAACTTCAGAGGAAAGTAAATAAGAAGAAAAAATGCTTACATTTGACAGGTGCTCAAAATCAGTGGAACAATGATTATCCACTATGCCACTGTCAGCATACAGCATGTACATAAATACTCTACCTCTGTTCTTGCTAGAGGCTTTGCTTTTGTACTAATGAGATGCTGTTCAAATTGACATTTTAATAAATATGTTTGGGCCTGATGAATTCAACTATGTTTCTGTTAGTAACAAAATCCAACAATCTTCGATTGACCTGTTGAATAAATCCAATTTGTCTTGCTTGTTGTTGATAAATCTTGCATTACTGATAAACATACTTGGAAACAATGGTTTATATGGTCATTTTCTGAGCAAGAACTTTATACCAGCAACCATGTTTCTGTTTCAACTTCAAGGCTTGCTGAAGCCAAGAAGAACTATTCAGAGACAGACCAGTGTCTTGGCTATTATGTTGTTTGCAAGCATAAAATCCCTTGTAATTTTAATTCATTCACACCCAAGCAAGGGGATAATACCACTAAAATGCAATGGTATACTCAAAATGAAAAAAAATGAAAAAAACTTTTGAAAGCCCTAGAAACCCAATCCTAAACAGGAAACAAGCGATAAACCTCTAACAGGGAGGAGTGTGAACTGGGCATTATGTAAACCTATCTACTCTTTGCATACTGGCACTGAATTCCAATGTACTGAGTATAGCTGCATCTACTACTAGGAAGGCTAGGTCGCTGTGCCGAGTCAGAAATATTTTTTTTGCCAGAATTGATCTTGCACATTTATAAATCTACTAAAGAATGTTTTTAACTCTTTCCATGTGAGTTATGGGTTATCAGACATCAACCTGTAGATATATTGTCTGACAGTACCTCTAGTCGTAAGGAGAGCTGCCTGATATTTATCTTTTTCTGCCACGTGCATAACTCTAAAATATCTGTACATATCCTCCAACCAAGTTCTATACCTACCATCTTCCTTACATACTAATGGCTGAATTTAAAAAAAACAAAAAAACTCTCCTCTTAATGTGTTTGTCACTGAACAAGTCACATTTTTTAACTCTACAATCAGACTCTGCATAAAATCGGAAAAAGTATGCTGTTCCATCTTATGAAATTTGTTTTTTTTTTAAACTTGCAACTTTTTTATAATCATTTCACCCCAAGCAAAGTGTTAATATCATTGATTTGCAGGGAGTTACAAAAGAGAGTTGAAGTATTAGGCAGGAGGAGAGTGAAGACAAAGATGAACCAGCTACAGGGGGTGAAAGAGAAAGGGCAAGAGAAGGATGTGAACACAAGAGAGAAGACAGTTGTGAAAGTTGAGAGAAAGGAAAAGAACAAGATACATGGGTTGATGCAGAAAGGGCTGGAGTTAAGTGGATAAGAGATGGGAATTGACTTTGCATTTAAATTCCTGGAGGTTATAGCCATCAGGAAAGCAAGTACATGGAAGGGAGTTCCACAAGTGGAAAGCGCAAGAAAAGAAGCTGCTGGAATAAAATTGTTGCCTGCATTTGGTTGCTCTAACTGTAAAAGGGTGAGACCTTGTGCAACAAAGTCTCACCCTTTTAATAATAAGCACAAGAACATAGTACACACAGGTAAAATGAAAAGTCACCTACTTTTTAAATGGATGAGAGGACAATCTTAACTATCATCCTTATGATGCATGAATGATTGTTTATATTTCAATTGCTAGGATCACCTAATTATCATTTCAAGTTATATGTGATTAAATTTCTTGCATCTGATTGGTGAAAAATACTGTGAAGGAAGAATTTTCCTTCTCAATCTTTTTTTTTCTAGAACATTTGAATTTTACAGCATCACATACTGACTGTATATCTTGCTCTAATCTTCATATTTGTTTTTCATCATTTCACCCCAAGCAAAGTAATAAAGCCACAAAGATGCAAAGGGCTACTATGTGTAAAAGAATATGAGAAAAATAAAACATTATTCATGAGAGAGAACAATAAATGAAGAACTAAAATGAAGGTAATGATTGGCATTGCATTTAGAATTTTCAAGAGGAAAGTTGACTGGGAAGCAAAAAACTGGAAAAGAGTTTCACAAGCAAAACGTGCAAGAGAAGAAACAATTGTTTTTTAGTTTTTTATCGTATAGTTAAATGGTTGGTGATTCCATTATTAAATCTCTAACTTCGCTATCGCAATGAAGTAGCTATAGACACAAAGTTTTGAACAAATCATTTTGGCAGTCAAAATTGCTTTTAATATGCATAATTGAATTGAGGACTTGTAAAAACAGGAAAAATTTCCATTACAGTCATTACAGAATCACTTGTTTACTTTTCTTCCATATTTTACCTCTTGTCAAAGAAGTAACTCGACTAACTTTAAAATACAATTATTTAACTCTCATATAAATGTACAAACTAGAAAAAAATAAATTATTTTCATTACTTTGCTTTGCAAAATGAGAAACAGCTTAGACTAAATAAAGATATTTGAGCTACCATTCAGATTTAACAAAGGGTCAATTTCATGTGTATAAAATCAGAGGTTACTTAGATATAATTACACAGTTTTATTACAACAAGACAAATATTACAGTAACTACTATAGAGATTAAGCATATGGAGGTTAGAGTTACTAATAAGAAAAAATTGAATGCATCAAATGTATAAAAATGTTTTTTTAATGTAGATTTATATAACAAAAAGGCTTACGGCCATATCACATTGAATACACCATTTCTCGCTCAATCACCAAAGTTAAGCAACATTGAGCCTGGTCAGTACTTAGATGGGTGACAGCTTGGGAATACCAGGTGCTGTAAGCGTTTAGTGACAGATGTGCGTTGTGGTGTAGTGGATATCAGCTCGGAAAGAGAAATCAGTGAGCCAAGTTCGAATTCCAGTTGAATACCCTGCATTCACTTAAGCACTGGTACCCTTGAGAAAGGTATTAATCCATCCCTTCTCTCCAGTTATGGATTAAATAACAGGGTAGGACTTGGGGACCCTGCCCTTAAAAAATAAATCCCAATGAATCTTGATACTCAAAAAGAAAAAAGTATTACTAGACACAAAACTTATATAAAAACAACAATAAATTGTTCAAAGAAAAAGGTATTACCAGCAATAAATAAATAAAATTTAGTTGGCAATAAATGACCCGCCGTGGTTGATATGCCATAAAAACAAAACAACCAACCAACCAACATAGCAAAAGTTTTTTTAAAAACGTACCAATGAGAAAAGTCAAGTTTTGTTGACTTATTTCATTGATGAATAAAAGTGGATGTGGTGGAGGTTATTAGACTACTGAGTGTTTTATTATATCCATTGCAAAGTTAGCACATTATTCACTGCATTGGTGGGAGGCATGTTCAGCACACTCATTTTTTTGCTGGAACTCTAAACAGAAGACTAATTTTGACATCTTGGCATTGAGTCCAATGATAATACTTTTGAGCTGAGATGTATCATTTTTACTATTACTGCCATTAATTTTCAAAGAACAAAACTTAATCCTCTATTTTTTTTTTTTTTGAATTCTATAAATTCTATATAAGTCTTGTATGTGGAAAATACAAATGAACAGTAAAAAATGTGTGTTTAAAATTAAAACAAAGTGTAGGAGAGTTATAACACTGGGTAAATAGTTATACCCCCCTCCTAACATTTATATATACAAAAATACGCATAAAAATGAGAAAACGGAAAGGTCTGGAAACAACAAAAACAGTATAATTTATTATCTGGTTGTTATGTGATATTGGAGACATGCGAGACAGTAATACTGAGTAAAATTGTGAGTTTAGGGTCAAATATGGATTGGAATCCAATAGAATGAGAAGATGAATAAGTGAAGTGTATATAGTCTTTCTTGTATGTTTTTTTTATATAGATGTGTGTAATGAGTGTCAAGATAATGTTGTTAGAAAATACACAAAGTGTCTGGCGTTTTCTTACCTCAAATTTTTGTTGACTGCTAAAAGATAAATGTTACTATTATGATCTGAAAAAGGAAAAGGAGACAAAATTTTTGATGATGCACATTTTGATGACCTGTCCATGGGAACTGCTTGTCTAATACTGAGAATAACACGTTTGTATGTATAAAGGAGAGAAGTAGAGCTGATTCTCATTGGTTTAAAATGAGTGACTTAATTATAACCACTATAATTTATTTTTTGTCACTATAATTAATTTTAATTTTTTTTATGGACAAAGCAAAATTAAAAAAAAAAAAACTTGTTACAGTAGAATAATAGATCTAAAGATATATTCATTTTATAAGAGGCTCAATTAAAAATTTAGTCAGGAACATTTCTCTTAACATCTGTTTTGGCTTCCACCTCACGACTTCTTATTTTGTGGCAGCATATCTGTTTTAATTAATTTATGACTAACAGTATAACCCGGCATTGCTTGGGTGTAATGAAAGCTTTAAAACTAATCCATGGTCCTGGAGCTCAGACTGATTGGACCTTGGCACGAAAGACTAAAAAGCAATAGTTGTTTCCAGTTAAAGTGAAACCGTAGATGGAAAGAAAAATGAATGGATGTAAGTCAAATTTGGATTTCCTGGAATCGATATCAAATAAGTTTTTTTTTTGTCGTAAACTGAATTTGAATTTTGAAGGCTAAATAAGTCCTCTGGGTAAATGGTATCATGGCTGAGACTAAGAACTACAATTATACCTACTTAGAGCCAAACCTGAAGCAAAAACTAAAATAAAAGGGCTGAAAAAATACAGACATACAGGCAGATAAACAGACACACACACACATCTTGCTTTTATATATATATAGATATATATATCATCGATTTTTCTGCACTATTGTAGGAACTGCAACCTTGAAACTTCTGAATATCGTTTCTTATGTCTTTGTCTTTGTGAGTGTATCACATTTGATTAAAATCAGACCACTCCTTCTATAACTCGATTTTTTCGATTATCAATTTTTGATATTTATCGGGGGCACCTCGACACAAAACATAGCTAAGAATACTCACAGACACTTATAGTACAACTGTGTAAATTTTCAAGAAAATTGGTTCAACCGTTTCGAAGTCTATACGTAACAGACACACACACACACACACACACACACACACACACAGATAAAATTCCATTTCTAAATAAGTTTAGATTTAGATATTGAGAGTATGTTTCATGTAAGCAAAATTTCACAGAATGTTCTTAATAGTTCCTTTAAAAAATGAAGGAAAAGTTGAACTTACTCTGCTGGTGGATTAAAGAGTGAGTGATGTATATATTTTAAGCTATGTGTGGCTACTAAACAGAGCACTAATTTTAGCATCCTATCCCAATCTCATCTCTAGATGAAAGAAAACCAGTCTTTTCAGGTTTACAGTTCCCATGCCATAAAAGGAGTTATGGATATATACATATCTAGCAAAAAGTTTGACGTCTGCATCAATTATCATGTTCCTTAATGTTAAACATTCATTATTATCGGTTCCATGACTCGGTGTGGTTGTAGAGTCACTGTGCAGCTGAGCACTTGATCAGCTCCCTGCATATATCCGGGTTCAGAGCTGGAAAGGTATTCAGGCATAGCACATTTGTGCCAATGTGTGTTGTGGTGCAGTGGATATTTTCTCAGTTTGAGAAATCGGGGAGTCAAGTTCGAATTCCAGTTGAATTCCTTGCATTCACTTAGGTGCAAATTCCCCTGGGAAAGGTATTAATCTATCTCTTCCCTCTATTTATGGGTTAAATAATGGGACAGATTGGGTTCTATAGCCTTGGCTGACAAGCAATCTACTACAGAAATCAATGGCAACCTACTGTGAGATAATCAACTGCCCAGTCAGTCATGTCTCTTTCAAAACATGATTGCCCAAGCATGTATCACGTATGGCACTTAACTGACTGACTGAAACCTGACAGAACCTGTCCCTCCCCAGGTTAAAATAAAACAGCTGATATGCTCCAACTTGATACATGGTCATTGATTTCAGAAACAGAATCCTTCACTCTGACCATTCATATTAGTTTAGGAAGTCCTCTCCTCAGTAATGCCATGTGTAAGATGACCCTTTACCCTACAAGATCTTCTTCTCTCACTTAAATCTTTTAGGCATTAAGATGCTAGAACAACTGAACTAGAAAAACAATCAATCTTAACTCACTTTTATATTCAAAATCAAAACTAGGCACATCGCGACTGCACTTGTTAACTTTTCCTTCCCATAATGCACATTTTCCTTTCCATAATGCACTGGCTTATGACCATATCAGTTGAATCACTGAAGTTAAGCAATGTTGAGTCTGGCCAGTACCTATATAGGTGATCACTTGGGGATACCAGGTGCAGTAAGCTTGGATGTGTGGGTGGTGTAATGGATAATGGCTCGGAATTTCAATTCATACTTCCAGTTGGGTTCATTACATTCACTTAAGTGCAAATACCCTTAGGAAAGGTATAAATCAAACTTTTTTTCCCTCCCTCTAGTTGTGGGTTAATTAGTAGGACTTGTATCAATAAATAATCATTATTTCCAAAACATTCTTACAATCTAAAAATATTTTCTGGTTTGAAATAACCTGTAAAAAGTTGGTAAGCCATAAAAAAACAAAACAAATTGATCCATCCTATAAGGCACTGAAGTAAACTCAGGATGCTTTTGATACTCTCTCTATATCTGAGCATATGTGAGTAAAAAGATATAATTTCCATGAAACGAGGGTCCTTTGCAAATGAGTCTAACAGTAGACACTCTCTTTTTCTCTCTCTTTCTATTTTTAATGGCCAAATATGATATTTTCATGTTCTTAGTGTAATAGATAGCATAAAAATTGATCTCCGTAGATTTTTATTATTAGTATTATTAATCATTTCACTCCAAGTAAGGCAATAATGCTACCAAGCCACGTGGTTACTGAGTGGTAAAGAATGTAAAAAAATGCCTTATTAATAAGAGAGAATAGTAAAAGAACAAGAATTAAGAAGATAGATATTACATTCAAATTTTCGAAGGTAAAAGTTGACTGGAAAGCAAAAGACTGGAAGAGAATTCCACAAGTGAAAAAAGAAACTGTTAGAATAGAACTTATGGTTACATCTAGCCATTTTAACTGTGAAACAATGCTAATCTACTATGGCATTTAAATTCATAAATTTACTCCCTCCCCAATTTATCCAATTTTTATTCACAAGTTTAAATCTCTAACTGATTCCTTTGTTTCTTCACGCACAAATAATTTTGAACCTTTTTATTTAACCAAATTATCATTGATCACTGTATATGTAAGTGTGTGTATATATGCATGATCCACAAAAGCATATTTCTTTGCTCCATTCACTAAACTGTTTATAACATAAACATTTTGGAAAAAAAATAAAATTGAAATTTATGGATGCCAGAAAGGCAGCATAGTTTCTTCTGTGAATCTAACACTACTGAAATAGACTGAACCCATTGCTAATGACCATTGTTCGGCATACATTGTCTTTCATACCTACAAGAAAAAACCAGTGTGTCAAAAGAACATTTTTCCCAATGACACCACTTTAATTTTACAAAAGTGCTTTCTCTATCTATCACTTCTTCAAGAACATTTCATAAAGCCACATACAAAGACACAGGAAAGGAACATTCACTGAGTGGTTACATCAAAGACATTAACTCCGCTCTACTCATATACAATTCAGTCAGTTAAGTACCATACATGATACATGCTTGGGTGATCATATCTCGAAAGTGACATGACTAACTGGGCTGGAGATTCTCCTGCATTAGGTTGACATTACTTTCTGCGGTAGAATGGTTACCAGTCAAGGCTATAAAACCCAATCTGTCCTATTATTTGATCCATAACTGAAGGGAAAAAATGGATTAATACCTTTCTCAAGAATATTTGCAATTTGCACGTAAGTGAATGCAAGAAATTCAAGTGGAATTTGAACTCGGTTCTCTGATTTCTCATTCTGAGTTTATATTCACTCGACCACAACGCACATCCATACACAATTATTTCATCAAATAATTTCAGTCTATTAATGCCTTCACACATTCAACAAATGAAACTATTCTTATCAACCTTACACCAAAAAACATTACTAAATTTTTTAACCAACCATGTGCCAGAAAATAAACATTACTCATTTTGTAAAATACAGAATTGTTAATGTTTATACAAAAAGAGAAAAGAAAAAAAAAGGTATTTAAATTCGACATCTTGATTGATTCTTATTTTTATGCATTTCTTATGGTAGACTAAAACTAAACAAGGCCAAACCAAGACATCCAACCACTAATAAACATACCTGGTCAATCATAGACTAATACAGTGGTAAAACTAATGCAGTATTATTATTATTAAAATACACCTTAAAGTGCCGAATCCAGGTTCGTCATCAGTGTTGTTGCTCCCATTCATTAGAAGTTTTGGGTTTCAATAAACAACAGACTTCTTTGATGGGCGACTTGACCGAATATGATCAGTATTTGGCTTGCAACCAGAAAGAAAAAAAAATTGCTACTAGCTTTAGGACGTGCATTATATAAGTTCCCCAGAAAAAGTAGTTAATCAAGGCTTCGCTTGGGCTATTCGATGTTATAGATTGGGTATGCTTGGGGTTTTTTGTAGTACTTTTGGGCCAGTCATTAGCTCTATTTATCCACAACCACCTGGTGGCCTTCTCAACGGATTCCAAGATCATTTGAATCGCCCACCTTCTTTTTTGTCCAGTTATCCCTAGGCTCGTAAGGGCTCATATCATTGACTTTCCTGCGAACCCCCTACAGCTGATCTCAACTGGGAAACAATGAGTACGCTATCCTTTAGTTCTACACTCATCTAAGAGCCCTTGATATTTGCTGTACTTCCTCTTCCAAATCCAACCACTAATAAACATACCTGGTCAATCATAGACGAATACAGTGGTAAAACAAATGCAGTACAATATTTATCATTTACCAATTTATAAAGAAAAAAATAGAAAACAATTTTTATTGATAAATTTATAAAAATTTACTAAATTATTAAAATTTGTGAACTAAATACAAGAAAATCCTTACGATTTACCATTTTATAAAGTTCAAATCAATTGGCAATTAACCACTGTTTTTCTAACCATTTCAATATAAACAATCTAATAAATAAATAGTATTATTTTTGCTGTCAATTATCAAGAACAAAGAAAATGTATAAATTCACTTTCATCAGGTTTTATTACAATTCTAATCTGTGGTGAATACGGAATTAGAAATAATTTTATTCTTTTCACTTTTTATAAATTTAACAATCCTGTGTGAAATCTTAATTTTAACAAATAAGAAAAAGAATTGATCTTGTACTGAGAGAAAAAACGAGGCCAAATTTCATGATCCTATGTTAAATTCATTTTCTAACCAATGAAAGGAAGCGATTTGCAAAACTGAGAGAGAAGTTAACAAGCGTATGTGAAAAAGTAAATCACTATAAAAAAACAGAAAGTCAAATCAGTCAGTTAGATGGAAGCAGAAACTAGACGACACTACCAAGATGTGACAAGAGAATCTTAATTTGCTGACTCCGGACATAAGGTCTCAACACGCATTCGTTCTTACTCTTCTTCTTGTCTTCACTCATCAAAAAAACAATAACAACAACAGCAACTGACTACAATTTTCTTTGTTGCTTTATCTTCCTTTTTACTTTGTCAGCGGCCATAAAAAAAGGAAAGGAACACAGACTTTATTAGTACTCAGTTTATTCTGCATAAACACATTCGCTACTTACAGCTAGAACTGCTATCTACAACTACAAACTCTGGATTCACTTAAAATTGGAGTAGATAGACTAAACTATTGCCCGGTTCACACTCCACCCACATCTATTGAACAGGTGAAGAGGCTCATCCCTTGTTTCCTGTTTAGGATGCAGTTTCCCGTTTTCTCTTTTCTATTCTTCTCACTTTTTTGTTTTTTTTCAATTGGAGTAGATAGACTGAACTATCGCCCAGTTCACACTCCACCCACATCTATTGAACAGGTGAAGAGTTTCAATTGGAGTAGATAGACTAAACTGTCGCCCGGTTCACACTCCATCCACGTCTACTGAACAGGTGAAGAGGCTCATCCCCTGTTCCCTGTTTAGGATGTAGCTTCTGGTTTTCTCTTTTCCAATCTCTTCACTCTTATGTAGCCCCCTGCACATCAGTGGTGTTACCGCCTTGCTCGGGGTGATATGATTAAAAAAAAAATCTCCTTACTACTATTTCTCATTGAACCTTTAACTCCTACAAATTGATGTTATTCTGTTTTGTTAATAAAGTTCTATTTTAACATACAAATGAAATACTTTATAATGGCCTCGGTTATGTTTATCAAATTGGTCTTGTGCCAAACACAGCTGAAGTCCCCACAATTCAAATTATCATCAGAAGGTTGGAAGAATAAAAGTGTATTGTTT
Source organism: Ascarosepion bandense (assembly GCA_037127315.1). NCBI lineage: Eukaryota > Metazoa > Mollusca > Cephalopoda > Sepiida > Sepiidae > Ascarosepion > Ascarosepion bandense. The sequence continues at coordinate 2,764,901 of JBBBDQ010000238.1, read as the reverse complement.
GTAAAATAAGTGGAATTTTATTAACCGAACAGAATAACATAAAATTTGTAAGAAGTGAAATTACTATGTAAATGTTCAAAAAGAAAGTGTAGTACAAAGTTAAAGGAATCAAGAGTTCATAGTTGTAAGTAGCAGGTCATATTGCGTGTATGCAAAGATTAACAGAATAGTAAGGAAGTCTGTGTTCCTTTTTTTATGGTCGGCGACAAAGCGAAAAGGAAGGTAAAGTAACAAAAGGAAAATTATACTTATCGGACATTAGTTTTTAGGAGTCAGTTGAAGATGTCTTCTTGTTGTTTTGATGATGGCGTGTGAGTGAAGATGAAGAAAAGAAAATAGAAAGGAGAGGAAGAACGAATGCATGTCGATGAGACATGTCAGTTTTGGCATCTTGAAATCTCTCCTTTACATTGTGGTGATGTCCTTATCAGATCCCTGCTCCCATCAGACTGCTGATTTGACTTTCTTTCTTTTTATCCAGACTTATTAACTTTTCTCTGTCAGTTTTGCAAATCACTTCCTTTCATTGGTTAGAAAATTAATTTAGCATCAGATCAAGAAATTTGGCTTCATCTTTCTCTTTCATTATGGGGTCAGTCCTTTTCCTATTCGTCAAAATTAAATTTCACACTGGATTGTGAATTTTACCTTGGTCTGGTTTTTCTAAAATGTTTTCAGTCATTCTGATCCGATTTTACGAGTGTGTAATTTTACTTTTTGTGTTTTAGTTAATTATTGGATGATATAGGATTTGTATCCCATAACTTTTATTCTTCCAAGAATTAACACTAAGTTGCAGAGAGTTCAGTTATGTTTGACACAAAGCCAATTTAATAGATATTCAATCATCTCCCTACTTCAGATTATCATTTTTGAAAACATTGCCAATGAATGAAAGGTAGTTAAAATAAAAGTGGTCACATGAAAAAAATATTCTTTAGAGACTTTTTTTTTTTTTTTGTGGATACAAAGGTCCATGTTTGCCAATATATCAGTCATATACTTTGATTTTAAGTCAGTGGGCGCGAGAATACACATAAAAATTAATTTATATCATTTCTACAACATAAGCCCAAATAATTTTCACCAGTCGAAATTTAATAATTAAGATAAAAATTACAATCTAGTCAAGTTTAAAAAAGATGTGTAAAAAAAGCCACACAGGATAAACACAGACATACCATTGTGGTGATACCAGAAACCGGATGTTTGCCCTCAGAGGTCCAAAAAGCAAATGACCAAAACTGGTCTTTGCGTATCTGGCTCCATGCAGATGTTCCGGCAAAAAATCAAAAATAAATAAATATCAAATTCCTTTTACGGACTCTTTTCACGAGCCGATATGAACTTTGTTTATCGTCCAATAGGAAGCCCAGAATTAAATCCGGATGTGAATTCCCAAATGACTTGTTTGGACCCCCAAAAACGAAATAAAAAGCCGACACAGGAAGTATCGCCAGTTGAGAAAATACGAGCATAATTAGCACGTCCTTTGACCACGTCAAGCGATCACATCATGCTCCCTCTCCTTTCTCTCTCATCTTCTTCTTCACTGCTCACTGAGCCACTTACCCGATGGACTGAGCGGAGACATCAAAGACATTCCTAACAAACAAACGTTCACACATACATACGCACAAATTCTTTTCAGCATTTACTGCTATGAACATTTTTAACGATCTTTGTGCCAACCAAAAGACATTATTTTATTTGTAAAAAAACCTTAATTGATATATATATATATAAAATTTCTGTACACAGTTTGATTTTCTTGTTTTATACCACCCTTATAGTGAGCTATCTACTAACAAGGCAAAATTCAGTTTAATCTGTTTCAACACACAACTACACTTGAACGGCTAAACCACTATAAACTGGTGACCACGACGTGATTTCAATACACACACACCCACATATATATATATATATATATATATATACAAAAAAAATTGGGACTTTCAGCGAAATTAGAATATTTCTTTTTAACACAAACTAAACATGGCAACTGACGCTGAAAGAAACTTTAACAAATCAAAACCAACCAATCCATGCTGTTGCGATAAAACCACCAAACGTCCTTGAATCAAACATAATAGCTTGGTTTGCGAAAATGGAGGCGCAATTTAATATTACAAATATTAGACAGCCCAGTCAAAAATTTTACAACATTTTGGCAGCACGCTCCCCCCACCCCACCCCACGTGGACATAGTAGGAAATATACAGCCAACTATACTGCAATCAAAATTATGACGCACTAAAAGAAGCAGTGACGGGCGCTTAAGAAAGAAGAAAACCAGAGATGCTGGACAAATTAATGTCGTCATCGATAGTAACGGGTCGTCCCTCAGTATACCTGAATGTCATTAGCAGGTCGAATTGGCGTAGGGAACGATATCGCATGTCACAAATTTATTAAAGCCCTACCTCACTCTATTAAACCAGTAGTAGCTGCGTCAGTCGAATTAGACACAGATCGTCTTGGAAAAACAGCGAACGACTTATTATTATATTTTAATACACAAGACACTGCATATATTCGACAGATTTCCGGGAAACAAAAGGATGGACAACAAAATAAAGATGAAACTAAAAGAATACATGGCTGTTCCTACAGTGAAAATAAATTCCCTACCAGTGTTCGACCTTTTAACAAGGACCAAAAACCTAAAATCTGCCAAGCGCATTTATATTTTTTTGCAGAACATGCAAAATTTTGTAAGCCATGGTGCAGAGGGCCAAATAAATGGAATGTTCAAATGCAACCCAGCTCTCGCCCAACTTCACCAGTTCCTCGTTAGATTTTGGAAAACTAACTCGGCGAGAGATGTTAGCTTCCATTTCCTCGGCCCTTCTCGTTGTAGCCGCACGGTTAGGAGCTCAAAGTTTAGATTTTATTGTGGATACAGGAGCTGCCGTATCTATACTTTCAAAGAGATATTTAAATGGAGCTGTAACATACCCAACTCATATCTCTTTAGTGTCTGCCAACGATCAAAAGATTGAATGATCAGGACAAACAGTACTGAATCTCATGCTACGGAACCTCAGACGGGAATTTACCTGGACATTTATAATAGCCGAAACTGCTCAGCCTCTCCTGGGATACGATTTCTTAAACCATTTCAGGTTAATGGTGGACTGCGAGAACAACAAACTAATTGATAAAATGACTAGTAGACAATCCGATTCACATCCATCATTTATTATCATGAATATAGATGTAGTACCGAATAAAGATGCTAACAAAATGGTACGAACAATTCTGGAGAAATATCCAAATTTAATTTCTCTTCATCGCGACATGAATACAACAAAACCAAAGATATACCACAGAATAGAAACTGATAGAAATCCTCCTACCTTCTCCAGAGCCAGACAGTTATCGGCTCAGAGATGTGAAATTGCGAAAGAGAAATTCAAGAAACTTCTAAAGGCAGGAATAATTTCCCCTTCGAACTCAGAATGGAGTTCAGCCTTACACATGGTACCGAAGTCATACGGCACATATAGACCTGTTGGTGATTACAGATATTTAAATACCATGACAAAAACTGATTGATATCAGGTCCCACATATAAATTCCTTGTCTTCAAAGCTTCATAACAAAAAGTTCTTTTCAAAGATAGACCTGTCGTCTGCTTATCACCAGATACCAGCTCACCCGGAGGATGTCTGCAAGACAGCTATCTCTACCCCTTTTGGGTTATTTTAATACAACTATATGCCTTTCGGACTACGGAACGCATCATGTACTTTTCAAAGAATGATGGACAATATCTTTCGTGATACTGATTATACCTTTGTATATATTGACGATATCTTTATATTCTCAGAAGATGAAGAAACTCATTCCAAGCATATCGACCTAGTTCTACAAAAACTGAGTGAGTACGATTTTAAAATTTGTATCTCCAAATGCATATTTAGTGCTAATGAGTTAGATTTTTTAGAATTTCACATTTCTGCTAATAGTCTCGAACCCAGTGCTAAAAAGTTGAACGAATTAAGTGAATTTTCTCAACCAAACGATTCTAAATCGCTACGCCGATTCCTCGGAATGGCAAATTTTTACAGGAAACTTGTGCCAAATTTCAGCAATATCATATTACCTCTCACGGAAAAAATACGTTTAAACCAAAATTCAAAATCCTTAACCTTAACAAAGGAAGAAATTGAATCTTTTGAAAATATAAAAAACACTTTATCAAATGTAACTGTTCTGGCTTTCCCCAGCTCGGAAGCTAACAACTATCAACTTGTAACAGACAGTTCGAATTATGCAGTGGGTGCAACACTTAACCAAATGATTGATAATCAACCCATCCCCATAGGTTTCTTTTCAAAGAAATTATCCCAAACCCAACAAAAATATTCCACTTTTGACAGAGAACTACTAGCTGCCTATCTAGCAGTACTCTATTTTAAACATTTAATAGAAGGCAGAAATGTAATGTTACTGACGGATCACAAACCACTATGCAGTGCTTTTAAAAGCCAATCTTCCCTAAAATCAGACCGACAACAGCGTCACCTCTGTTTTATCAGCGAATATGTGAATGACATTTCACATATAAGAGGCTCACAAAATATAGTAGCTGATTGTTTGTCACGACCTGTCAGTGCGATCACTATCGATGTATGTGACTTACAAGAAATAATGAAATATCAAGCTACTGACAATGAAATTCAGGCAAAGATCAACTGAAACCATACACAATAAATAAAAATGAAACCATATTATGTGACACGACATTACCTTTCCACGACCTTTTGTGACAGAGAAGCTCAGAAAATTGGTATTTGACAGTCTGCATAATCTATCACATCCGGGAATAACATCTTCAAGAAAAATAATAAAATCCAGATACTATTGGCCGAAGATGGACAAGTCAATAAAAACCTGGTGCACAGAATGCCAGCATTGCCAATAAGCAAAAATAATAAAACACACAAAGAGTAAAGTAAATCTATTTGAATTACCTTCCAGTCGTTTTGAAACAGTGCATGTAGATATTGTTGGTCTCTAACCACCAGTAAAGAACCAAACTGACTCTTGTTTTTCACCATACCATTTATTAACATGCATTGATAGAAACACGAGGTGGATAGAAGCATGCCCAATAACAGAAATTATGGCGAAATCAATATCAGTGGCTTTTGTCGATTTGTGGATCTCCCGATTTGGGTTTCCTCTTCATGTCGTTACAGCTAGATGAAGCCAATTTGAATCCGAATTATTCGCAGAACTATCAAAAATAATAGGTTTCCACAGATTACGAATAACGGCATACCATCCGCAAACGAATGGATTAGTTGAGCGAGCACACAGAACCCTAAAAACGGTTATTATAGCCAGGAAAGAATCGTGGTTATCAGCTCTATCTATCGCCCTTCTGGGAATGAGGTTAACATCTAACAAATCGAACTATTCTTCATTTACTGCAGTAACAGGTTGTCATGCACAAGTTCCCCGATTATTAATCGACCCTACCAAGAGCGACAATAGCGAAATAACACACTCGCACGTTAAAATTCTAACTGACAAAATGCAAAAATTTGACATGGACAAATTATCCAGTAGACACCTGCATTCAATACCTAATTCCTACATTCCAAAAGACTTATAAACATGTAAAAGTATCTGGCTAAGAACAGATAGAGTAAGAAAATACCTGGAATGAACCTGTGTATGGAGCTTCCAGCGGTTCAGTCGTCATGAAAAATATTTTACTCTAAAAAGACCAGATGACGTCCATAGTAATGTTTCAATAGATAGACTAAAATCTGCATATATTTCTGAAAATATCAAATCAAAAGATTCCATTGAATCAAGACGGGATTTGGATAACTCCCTATCTTGTATTGAGGAAACTAATGATAACAAACCAGAAATGAGAACGAAGTCTGGTAGAACGGTTAAATGGAAGAAAGAAAACACATTTTTTATTACTAACAAAAAAACAAAAAAAACCCAAACAAAACAACAACTCCGTTTACTGGGGCGAAAGTTATATGTGGTGATACCAGGGACCGGATGTTTACCCGCAGAGGTCCAGAAAGCAAATGACCAAAACTAGTCACTGCGCATCTGGTTCCATGCAAATTTTCCGGCAGAAAACCAAAAATAAATAAATATCAAATTCCTTTTACGGACTCTTTTCGCGAGCTGATATGAACTTTGTTTATCGTCCAATAGGAAGCCCAGAATTAAATCCGGATGTGAATTCTCAAATGACTTGTTTGGACCCCCAAAAACGAAATAAAAAGCCGACACAGGAAGCATCGCCAGTTGAGAAAATACGAGCATAATTAGCACGTCCCTTGATCACGTCAAGCGATCACATCATGCCCCCTCTCCTTTCTCTCTCATCTTCTTCTTCACTGCTCACTGAGCCACTTACCCGATGGACTGAGCGGAGACATCAAAGACATTCCTAACAAACAAACACTCACACATGCATACGCACAAACTCTTTTCAGCATTTACTGCTATGAACATTTTTAAGTTATAGGTACAAAGAACGTTAAAAATTTTAACGATCTTTGTAACACCCAAAAGACATTACTTTTATTTGTAAAAAAACCTTGATTATATATATATATATATATATATATATATATATGTGTGTGTGTGTGTGTGTGTGTGTGTGTGTGTTCTTTCTATATACACAATTTGATTTCCTTGTTTTATACCCCCCTTATAGTGGGCTGTCTACTAACAAGGTAAAATTCAGTTTAATCTGTTTCAACAACACACAACTACACTTCACTAGAACGAATAACCCTCTATATACCCTCATTAAAAATCAACAAAACAGCAGACAGCATAGGAAACGATGACAAAGAAAATTTTAATAAAATAAGAAAAAATTTGAAGAATTAGAAAGGAACAATTTTAAAATTTTTAATCAATCGTTGTTGGTTTGCCGTTTGTGTAATTAAAACAATCAACGACAATTTGTCTCCTCTGAAAACATATGTGACTTTTAGGTCGGAGTCAGTCAACTCAGAAATACTACAGAGCTCGTCTACAAAAAAATCTCTATGCCAAGCTAATCCTCTTCTCCAACCAAAAAGGGATAAGCAAAAGCAGCTTGAGATCAAAGAACTTACCGACGATTGAAACTACCCGGCAGTTTCTCAAAGTTAATACTTCATTTTCTTAAACTTTTACTGTCCTGATATTTTATGATCATTTCCTATGATATTTTTTGTGTGGCTTGTCCATTTCTCTCCGAACATTTCAGAACTGATTGTAACTCAAAAAAATCATGCAATGTTATTGTTAATGTTATTGTACCCGACCGCCACAGAAAACGCGATAAGGTTTATTAAAATTTAATTTTTAAAAATGAAAAATCTTGAAGCTGTTATTTTATTTTTACTTTGAAGCTAATAAATAAATTTAATATTTCCAATATGCAAAGTACTTGATTTAAACTAGAAACATAAAAATAAATTTTTAAATTGGATATCATCGTTTATTTTGAAACTTACAAAAATGTTCTACTAAAAACATTCTCTTGTTGCGTTGTCATAAAATTTAAAAGAAATGCATGCATCTAAATTTTAGATGCATGGATATTTACTTAGTATTTTTTTTAATTCTAAAAAAATAGAACTTAATTGTTAGATTAAAATAAAATAAAATAAGGAAACAGTCACTCTACTAAAAAAAAAAAAAATACTTGGCTTTCTGTCACGTAGCTACGACTGTGAACTATGAGAATGGAACGAAGCAAGGTATCAACAACCAACTTGCATAATTAATATTTAACATTTTTGTCAGCCAACCTATTTTATTCACTTGCATCGTAATGTAAAGTAAATAGTTTTATAGCTCGATAAAAAATAACAATCCAAAGCGGATTGCAGACGATACAGGAATTTTTTATGAAGCAAACTTGTAAAAAGTCTTAAACCACGCGCCATACTGTATCCATGGAGACACAGTAAAGCGTCCATTTGTCGCGCAAAGCAACAAACTCATTGATTCGTTTATCTACTCAGCCACAAACTTAGCAAGTCTGAGCCTGTGTAAGTTTAACAAATAATGTTCACTGGTCATATCAACATTTATCGGTCGCTAAAAAATATAATTGCCAATAGAAATCGTTTATCGAACGTCAATTATTGGAATATGCGAATTGTAAAAAAAGAAAGGCAAACCAAAAGTAAGAATGAGTGAGAGAGTTGGAGTTTAAGATTGAACAACCAATGAGAATCGCTATTACATTTTCAATGTCGGTTGATATTTGGTTGCTTTCTTGTCATTGCTTTTTCTTTTTCTTGTTTGTTTTTTTTTTTTCTGTTGATCTTCTTAGCCTTTCACTCATATTTAATATCATCATAAAGTATCAAAAACTCATTTATTCTGTTTCTTGTTCCCTAACTGTCGTGTGTCACTGCAACCAAGTCTTCTTCTTTCTTAGTTCTTCATTTAGAGGTAAGTGAAAAAGTTAAAAAAAAAATCACACAAGTGTCAAAAAAGTTTCTTTTAAATATATCTTTTGCTAAAATGATTAATTTTTCAAGTAAAATTTATATTTTAAAACTTTCTTGAAAAAAATTGTGGAAGGAAATTTTGCAAAACCATATTTAATTTCTAAAGTTTAAATATCTTTTAAAATTTTTTATTTTTGATTAAAAATTAAAAGTAATGAATGATAAAGTTGTTAGAAAAATATTAACTTTTAAAAATGCAATACTAGTAATTTTTTTCAGCATTGAAGTTACAATATGATATTAAGTGAGGAAAATTTTAAAATAATATTTTTTCAACCAAATTATTTTTTGAAATTTATATTAAATTTTAATTGCAAAATTATATGATAATTTTTTTTTAATTGCAGGTTTAAAAAATTCAATAGCTTTTACAATGAAACTTCAAAATGTTTACAAAACTGCTAACTTTTTAAAATGTGTGTAAACTTAATCTTAAGTTAAATGATTATAAGCAAAGTTTGCAAGTCTGAACCCATTCTTTGAAAAGAATTCTCACCTAGTTACATTCTTGACAGTAAGTAAACTACATGCAGGCAGTAAAAATATTTTCTGGAGAAGGAAAAGAATACTATAGACTTTACAAACATTTACATAAAAGAATATTCTTTATATAATTCATTGCCAGAAAAAAATCAAGCACATAAAAAAAAAAAGTTTTTGTTTTAATTTTAAATTTATTAATCAAATAAAATAAGGTAACTAATTTTACTTTTAAAATTTGTGAAATAAAAATGAATTTTTAAAATGTTTATTTATAATTTCTATAAAAGAAATTGTTGAATTCAGTTAGTTAAGTGCCATATGTGATACACACTTAGTGATCATGCCTCTTGAATTATTTATGTTCCATGTTTTTATATCTTATTCTTGGGATTGAAATATGAAATTAATTGGAAAAAAACTAAGTTTAACAATTTATGTACATAGTCATTTTAATTTCTTATCAATCTTACAACTTTTATCTAATTTAAAAAATTATGAAGAAATTAAAAGTAGAATGTGTACACTATTATAAATGTTGCCCTCCTAAGTATTAGTATTATATATTCTAAATAATTTGCTAAAGAGTTTTAAATGCAATATGTATATATTTGCAAAATCTTTATATAAGACTTGGTCATTACTATTTTCTTTTCACCAAAATAAAATATACAAAATTTTTATATTAAGATTTAGGCACTAACATGACGTAAAAATTCCTGTACATTTTTGATAATTGTATTTGGATAGTTTATGAGTTATAACAAAAGCTTTAAAAATGTAATTCAAATTTTAGAGATGACAAAAATATTGGTAAAAGTGTGCAGTCTACTACAGATTTTTTCTTTTTGCTAATTTATTTTTTGAAAACATGATAATATTGAATAATTGATTTTAAAATATTGAATAGATTTATTTGTATGTAATTATTACATATTTTTTATTATAAAAATATTCAGTGAACATTTATTTAGGATCAGGAAACTTAGGATGAAACAGAACTAGTTCTATATTTACTAATTTATTAAAATATGAAAACATCAAGTTTTTTAAATTTTTTTAAAGAATATAAGGTTGATTGATAAGTTCATAGTTTGGCACATAGTTATTAAACAAATTTTGATCTCTGATTTTCATTGTATAATGTTTCAATGCAATGGTAACATTTCTATAGTATAATGACAAAAAATATTTTACACAGCAAATATTTATTTTTCAACATAATCTCCTACTTTGATTCATTCAATGGTGAATATTAATCACATTCATATAGATTGAACATTATCCAGTGAAAACTCAGCTAAATTTTCAGGCTACAAACTTATTGATCTCTTCACTAAATTAAGTTGATTGACGATGAGATTATGTTGGAAAATAAATATTTAGTGTGTTAAATACACACATTTTTATCACTAAGCTATTGACTTATCTATTAATTTTTTTTAAACTGAAGGACTTAGAAATTCAGTTTGTTTTCTGTAAACTGTTCTGGTTTTCGGATTCATGCATAATTTTTCATATAACTTTTTTGGGGTTTTCAAATTTTATTCCAACGAGAGAAATTACCCAAAGTGTTTGCTGTTTTCCATTTCAAAAAACATTCTGCAAGAAAGTGATAGCTTACCAGAAATTCATGATTATCTTTAATAATTCTCTAATATAAGAGAATATAATATAAGGCTGTTTAACTGCATTCTGTAGCAAATCCAGTTCAAATTTCAGCCAAGGCTAGGTTCACTTAACATAAATACCTTGAGAAAAGTGTGAATCCCAATGTCAGGAACAAAAACACTGTCTCGTCACTGGCATGTTCCAATCATTGACAGAAGAAACAGTGAATAAGTAAGCAAATGACTCTCCCTTACATACCTAATCACCCTGGCAGTAATGACTGTAAAGTGTACCTATTGCATTTTAATCCACATCTTGTTGAAACACCAGTTCCCATAGGCTTATCAATGTTAACCAACTTTGAGCCTGTTCAGTGCCACAATGGGTGACCATTTGAAAATACCAGGTGCTGTAAGCTTGGATGTGCAGATGGTGTAATGAATAATGACTCGGAATTGTTAATTGGAGGGCCAAGTTCCAATGCCAGTTGGATTTATTATATTCACTTATGCACAAGTGGAAAAGTTAGGAATTCACCTCTTCTCTTCCAGATATGGGTTAATTAGTAAAACTTGAATCACTAAGACTATTATTATCTCCCCTCCACCACCCAAATTCTTACAATCCAAAAATATTTTCTTGCTTTAAATAAACTGCTAAGGGTTTATAAGCTGTAAAAAACAAATCAATGTACTAACTGCCAAAGTTCAGTCATACAAATGTGTGTGTGTGTGTATATATATATATATATATATATATATATATATATAAAATAAGCTGATAAAGTCCAATATTTGTATTATGAAATTCTTAATGGGATTTTATACATTATACAGATAATTATTAAGTTTATTATTGCACAAGTCTGAACAGGTTGGTGGGAGGGTTAAATGAGGGTGAGATCATGTTGTACCAGTTTTCCAAGAGGAAAAATTCTGTACGTTGTGAAAATCATCATTCAAAATTCTAGTGCTTTATATCAGCTTGAATATTGACTAGTAGCCATGAAGTAAGTCTGATCATGTATAATATATATCTAAAATAAATCATTTGATGATGCATATCAAAATTTTAGTCCATAACTATTTATCTATGTCATTGTGTTCCTTTCTCTTGCTCATATATTTGTGTGTGTGTGTGTGTGTGTGTGTGTGTGTGTGTGTGTGTGTGTGCTTGTATGAGAGGGTGCTGAAAAGTTGTTACTCAATTTTGGGAAACTCTTCTTGGTTAGATTGAGAATTTTTCAGTGCCTTTTGTAATATGGTAATTTGCTCTATGATCGTATCAAGTATATACTTACGTTTCATGCTTGAACAATAGTGCATTAAAAGCTGAATCATATGGAATATTTATATTATGTACTTCTATGAAGTGTGAAGTTAGAGATAACTTGAATTAAAGGGAGATAACTACATGGTATCCAGAAGTGGCTTTGCACATGGAATGAAAATGATACACTCAAGTGATCAAAATAAAAGGTTTGATTCAAAATTTTTAGTTCCTGAAGAAGGTCAAAGTGTATAATGGCTAAAATGTTGTAAATATGGCAATAAAGATGAGGACAATAGTCCAGACAGTGTAAATAATGTAAATACTACCTCATCTCAGAAGTATAAACAAATACAATGTTTCTGTTTATTGAGGATCTCATGATGTTGAAGACATTTTAGATTCTTTATGGCAATATGTGCATTGTGGTGCAGTACATATCGACTCGGAATGACAAATCAGGGAGCCGAGTTCAAATTCCAGTTGAATTCCTTGCATTCACTTGCATACAAATACCCTTGGGAAAGGTATTAATCCATCTCTTCCCTCCAGTTATGGGTTAAATAACAGGACAGACTGGGTTCTATAGGCTTGGTTGGCAACCAGTGTACCACAGAAAGCAATGGCAATCTGCTGCAAGATAATCATATGCCCAGTCAGTCATGTTTCTTTCAAGACATGATCACCCAAAGCATATCTCAGGTATGGCACTTAAATGACTGATGGCAAAATGTTAAACAGCAAACCAAGATTATATTTGGCATTTGAAAATGATAAATAACAAAAAAGTCAATATCAGCACTTTAGATATAACATCATTTAAAATAAAAATCTTTTAAAATGTACTATAAATGAATAGGTACATTACTAACTGAAAAAATATTTATTTTTCACAAAAAATATTTATTTTTTTGCATAACTTCCTTCTTGTTAATGTACTGGTGAAAAACTTGCATTGATCAAACATTACACAATGGATATTCTCCAAATTCAGTTGATGCCTTTTCAAAGGTTAAATAACAATTAGTCAAAATATTTAAAGATATACAAAGATATGAAATAACAGATCTTATATAAAAAAATGTTTCTTTCTTCTCTTAAAAACAGATCTGATAAAAATTTGCTCCATATATGTCCTTCAAAAGAAAATATTTCATGTATTATATGATAATCTTTGTCATGAATAAAAATTAAATTTCTAAAAACAACTGCTATAATAATGTATAATGTTAAATGTTGAAAGGGTACATGAAAAATATTCTGCAAAATTTGTAAAGTATATTTGTGCATAGATATTGTATTTGAGAGTTTCATCAAAATGAGCCAATGATATTTTGATAAAAATTGTATGAAAGTATTGATAACTTGAGGGAGTAAAATTCTGTATGTTACAATGACTAATAAATATTTAAAAATAAATGTAAAATTTTTGTAATTTGAAATTATGATGACATAAAATTGCCATTTAAAAATATTTACCTTATTTTTTTAAATATGGAGTTATTAAACATTATCAAAGTTGGTAATTAAAAAATAGGTTATTTTTTAGTTATCTCATAACAATCATTACATTGGAATATTTAATTAACTAATTATATTAAACACAATTATACTATTTAAATCATTCAAAACTTCTGATAAGAGTTATTTAAGAATTATTTTGATATTTTTGTCCTCTTTGATATCTGTAAAGAATATTCCAATAATTATTTTCTTAAGGCCTGAAAGGTTGTTGAAATAAAATCACTTTATTTATGTGATAGAGAAACAGAGTTTATTTATCCAGATTCACAAAATATTTGGAATGGGACATTTCATCACAGCAACTCATCTTCATAACAACTCAACTCGAACCTACTTAGCACAAAGATAACTCAACATTGGCATCAAATTCATAGCTTCAGGCCAATGTTGACTGTTTTAGTGTGCACATCTCTTAGATTGACTTGGAGTTGCAAAAATTTTGAAAGATGGCTGTTTGTCTTCGGCTGTTGTAACTAATAAATCACTATTTTGGCTGACTGGTGTTTAATTTCCAAATAACCATACTGCAGTAAACAGAAGACTGCACATATGGAAATTCATTATAGGTCTTTCAAGAAATTAATTGAAGCTCAGCCCCCTCCCACTAAATAGAAGTAGTCTATAAAGGAAGATGGAATAATTTTAAAGATTCTTTCTTCTTTTTCACAATGATCTCCAACTGACTATTTGAGGGGAATTGCAGACAATTATTTGGTTTTAAAAAGTCACCGAAAAAGTCATAGTTTTCATGTTGTTAAGGTGTCCTTGCACTGAATAGTTTTCGTGGGGATGAGTTGGCCAGTTTTGAGTAGATGGTGATGAGTTGTCCTGCACCCCAAAATATTAGCTACCCTTGTGATTGCTGTCCATTTGAAAGTATATATTGGTCTGTCCTGAAATGAATCAGCCATTTTGAATATGATGTTATGTAAACTGGTAATAAGAGTGGACCTTACTGTAGGTGTAGGAACAATCATTCTCCCATTAGGTTATTCAGTGAGATGCCATTGACTGTGCTTGTGTATTTTATAACTGTTGCATTCACAATTTTGGACATTTGCCTACAGAAACTAGTTAAATGATTAAGGAGAGATTTGGTGATGATTAAATAAGTGAAGTCCAGATAAAATTTTTGTATTGATACTTTAAAGTTAACTGGACCTCACTGAAAGTCCTTCAACAAGTAGAACACCTAAAAATGTTGGACACATATGGGCTACAATAAAAGAGAAGTGGGAGTTGACAGAAGGAAGTATTAAAATACAATACGAGGATTCCACAAACTGTATAAAAGTATCCAACCACTTTGAATATCTCAACTGCCCATTATTTACATTTTGTACAGATTTGTTTTTTGCAAAACATTATACTACCCAGATTCTCTACCCCATTGCTGACCAGATACGGATTCTTGCAACTTCTGTTTTTTCTAAAATAATAATAATTGCTATTATAAGAGAGGAGATTTCTAATGATGGATATGAAAGGAAAATATGATGAAGCAACTAACAGTGATTCTGAAAGTTAACTTGTTTTAAAAAAAAATTTTTTTATATTCATATCGCCCCAAGCAAGGCATTTTACTGCCACTATTTTGCAGGGGGTTACATAGGAAGAAAGTTATGAGAAAGAGTGACAGGTTATAGGGGGTGTCAGGAAGTGGGTAAGAGAAGGATGAAAATACTGATGAGAGTGGAGTGGACGGAGTAAGGAGCATGAGAGAGAGGATGCAAGTTAGTGAGATAGGAGATGGCTATTGACTTTACATTTAAATTCTTGGAGATTATAGCTGTTGGGAAAGCAAGTAAATGAAAGGGAATTCCACAGGTGATAAGTGCGAGAAAAGAAGCTGCTGGAGTAGAATTTGCATTTACAATTTATTGGTTTCACAGTAAAAGGGTGGGACCTAGTAGCTAATCTTGTGGCTCAAGTAAATTTATATATAGGGGTCACCAATGAGCTAAGTTCATCGGAGCAGAAGCTGTGGAAGTATTTGTAGAAGAGGCACAAGGAAGCCACATTGTACCGGTGAGAAAGTGACTGTATCCAAGCTGCGAAGTCGGGATCTATCACATTACAAATTCTCTGTTGGATTTTGTCAAGGACACCTAGGTGGATAGCAGGAGCACCCGACCAGATATGGCAATAGTATTCAATGCACGGGCATATGGTATATATGCAGGATTGTTTCAGGCAGAAAGAAACTTTCTGGCCCTACACAGAGAACTGACTTTCTTAGCAGCGGATTTAGCTATGGATTCTATATAGTCATTCTACTTGAGCTCTGTTGTGAGAGTTAAACCAAGGAGGCACAGTGTTTTGCTTTCAGTGAGACTAGCCTGATCCATGCTAATGGGAGTAGGAGTGATTGTCTATGATGGTTAATAGATAGCAGCTTCGTTTTGGAAGCATTAAAATTCACGGGCCATTTCTTACCCCAGTCTGCCACAGACAGGAGGTCCTTTTCAAGCTTGGCAGTGAGTTTTGCTTTGTCAGTCTTAGCAGATTTTTGATCGATGCAAGAGTAAACTGTAGTGTCGTCAGCGTATATGCCTACTTGGGATTTTATTACATCTGAGAGATCGTTAATGTAGAGAATGTTAACTTTGCAGGCTGTTTTGAAAAGTGGAAAGAATTCTTGGATAAATGTATGAATTTCCAAGAGGAGTACTTTGCAAATTAAACTGGTGAGTATGTAGTTGAGTGGTTAGAATATTTGCTTACTGACCATGAGTCCTGGGTTCAAATCTCAACATGGTTGATTTGTCAAGAAGGTGATTTCTTGATGTTATCAGCCTGTAAAGGGCATCCCAGAATATGGCACATTTTGAGAAAGTGCCTGAAAACTAAAACATGGGTTGACCTAAGCCTTGTGAGTGAAATGGGGTAGATGGAAATATTTGAGAGCTGTTGTTGGTTGAGCTAGCATGAAGTCAAAAGTCATTATGACTGAGGGTTTGAGTGTACTAACCTTGTTCAGTGTTGATCTCAACTGATAATGTGCTTTATCCCAAAAACTGTAACTAAGGTCCACTCAGCATAGCTGCAGTATAAACCACAGGTGAACTCTGTAGGTGCTGAACAAACACAAATGTGCCTGAGCAGGCTTCTGCAATAGGGATTGGATAGCTACCTTAGCAGACAGGCATACTCAAATAGAAGCAAAGAACTAAACATCACTTCCCTAGCTAGGCTATTACTTTGTTAGTATTAAATGGTAAGATCATTTCCAAACAGGTCACTTATTTTTACAATCACCTAAACTTATTGAAGCCAGCACAATTTACAGGAATTTAAAACTGAGCCAGAAGATGTCTTATAAAAAGTTAGAGAGGTTTTTTGATGTTAATCAAGGAATATTTGTAGTTCTTCTAAATATCATCAGCAATTCTAGTCAGTAATTCTACTTTGTGACCTCATCATAAAGCAGGTACTTCATTTTTTCTGTGATAGACAGGAAACTGCAGAAGACTTTGAAACTACGAGAAGTTTCAAATAACTGCTAAGATGTAAATATATAGAATATGTGTCTTAGTTGAGATTATTTTCAGATATGCTGCACCCTTTCCAAGGATGATTCATGGAGTTTTAATATCTTTGAAGAGTACTGAATTTCTATATGCTCTTTTTAAGTTTAAAAAAATGTTATTATAAATATAAACAATAACATATTACTATTAAAACAAAATGCTTTTTTCTCTTTTTAATACCAAGTATATAAGTTCAATCCTGATTTTTTTCAATTTTTCTATTTTGAAATAAAAATCATTTTTAAGTGTTGATTCCAGAAATTCACTAAATTTAAAAAAATTGTTTTAAAGATGTACAATCATAATTTTCATGGTAATTGTTCTGATGAGTTTTCTTCTTTGGTACCTTAACTTTATTAATTTAAACATATTGCTAGATTGGCTGTAAGATCTCATTATTTTGCAATTGAAATGTCAAGATGTAACCATAAGCTCTATGCTAACATTTTTTTTTCTTGCATTTCTCACTTGTGGAACTCTCTTCCATCTAACATTGATCTTTAAACATTTAAATGCAATGTTAATTGTTATCTTCTATCTTCTTAATCCCTGTTCTTTTATTGTTTTCTCTCCTTAATTATGTTCTTTTATTTCTTTTTTCTTATATTTTCTCACACTCAATAACCCCTTGCATATTAGTGGCTTTATTGCCTTTTTTGGGGTGAAATGATTTTAAAAAAATTAAATATACAATGAAGTAAATGTGACTTGTAACACTTGCTGTCAGGCAGTTGTTGGAATGATATTCTTAAAAGTAATTGATTATGTGTTATATGATGTTAAAAAATGCATCCATATCAAACAAAAAGGGTAAAAAAGATTATAAGATATATTGACCTCAATAAACTGAGGATGTTCTTAAAGTGCAGAGAATTTTAAAAAGTAAGAAGATATGTTAATGATACTCAGTTATGCAAATGTATTTTTTATTCCTATTTTAATATTGATTTTCTTTTAAGCTATTAAAATTTTTTAACTAAATCTAAAGAAGTGAGGGTGTAACACTCTTGCCTGGGCCGGGTGGTTGTGATATAGAGCTTCAGAGCTTCCAATCTTCAAAATAAGAAGGTCTTTTCTAAGTTTCGTTAAAGTAACAGCACTCTTCAAATTCTCGTTAAAGTCTTTTCATGTATTCTCTAAAATTGGAGCTGTCCATTCTCTTGGTAACGTTAAAAATAACAAAGTTCTTTTGGGTCCTTATCAGTTCTTGACAGGATTTACCAAATCAGAAGCGAATAATGATGGCGACGTGACAGCGGTGTAATGGGCATTGGTTTATCCTTGTTGCCTGGAAGCTCTCTCCCAACTCAACTTCTAAAAATTATTTTCATAGCAGTGCGAGCTTTTTGTCATGAATAATCAGAAATTTCAATTCTCCCAAATAAGTTTTAAAACAATAACGTTCTTTTGGGATTCCTATCGAAGGCGCATTATTCAACATTAACTTTAAGTTAATCAGTGGCAGGCTTTATTCGACATTAACTCTTTAGCCATAAGTTCTATGGTAGGTGACCAGCCATGGGTCATGGCTCCCCAGTTGGGAACCTTTTTCCGCAGTCGTTACATTTCGACTGCAATTCCAGCCAACTCTCCAGCCAACAACTACTGATTTTTCTCGCCGAGTCCAGATTTTTATAACCATCCCTAATTCTCTCGGGGGATTCGGCCGACTTAAAGCTTTTAACCAATGAGATTATTTTCCACCCACATGATTTGCGGGGAGCCATGGCTCGACGAATGAAATATCAACAGCTCACATGACGTAATGTCTTTCTGTTTTCCTTCTTTCGATTACATCATCTTTAGATTTTTCAATTCCCACAATTTCTGTTCTCAGGAACATCTATTAGGAGATCTAACCTTACTTGACCTCATAAGTAAATCCTGACATTTTATTATGACTGCGACCACTTTATCAAATTTTCACCTAGCCCAAAATAATGCGTATTGTATATGAAAAAGAAAGAAAACTATATTTCTTTCTCTCTTTTTCAAATTGTCAGCTAATTTATCTATTCCCCGGATTTTATAAGTACATGATAATATTAAAATAGCTAATTTTTCTATTCCCCGGATTTTACAAGTATATGATAGTATTAAAAGTTTTTTTTACATAAGCTCACATTGTGAATTACAATAAAGCACAGCTAATAATACCACTAATATTAATTTCTTTCTCTCCGTTGCATTAAACCAAACAAAAGAAAATATACCTGCGGGAGATAGTGTTACAAGGGAATATGCATCAAGAAAAGTCAATAAATGTATAAAGTTTTTCCCAATTTTACAAATGAAAACATTTTAGAGAGTTTTTTCCTCATATAGGTTCCTGAATGTGTCATTAAAATAGTGACTATCCGTGAAGAAAGACAATAAATATTAGTCACAGAAAAAAATAGGTCTCTATTGGCAATTACTTTGAACTTTTAATGAGTAGTATTGTTACAGAGAGACTGGTTTAAGATCACCAAAACCATACTAGTATTCCTTTGAAGTTTAGCCAGTGGCAAAAAACATCAAACAGAAAGGCTCCAATTAATATTATTTATAGCCTTATCATGCAACTAATATGAGAATTGTCTGTAGGATTAGAAAACGAATTAAAAGAAAACATCAGTATAACACATCACTCAATAAATCCTGGGCCTAACTAATAAAACAACAACTTTTAGGCAAAATCCAACTTTATTCATCAACAGAGTCTCCTTCTAAAGTAATACACTGATTCCAACACTTCTCTAAAAATTGGATGCATTTTTTGTCGAACGAATTGTCTTTGGCCTCAAAATACACCTCAGTTCCCAATATCACTTCTTCATTGGAGCCAAATCTCTTTCCTTGGAGCAATTTTTTTAAGGTCTGCAAGCAGCCTTGTAGCTGCTGGCGGCCAGATCTGGAGAATAGGATCAATGTGGAAGCAATTCGAAATGTAATTCACATAGTTTTGCCATTGTTGCAATTGACTTGTGACACGGTGCATTGTCTTGATGAAAGAAAATTTTTTCTTCTTCATTTGTGGCTGTTTTTTGACGATTTCTTCCTTCAAACACACTAATAATGTTATATAATCTTTGCTATTGATGGTTCTTCCTTTCTCAAGGTAATCGATGAACAAAATACCTTATGCATCCCAAAATATGGAGGCCAAAACCTTGCCTGGTGATGTTTGCATCTTTGGTCGTTTTGGACAGCTTTCACCTGCTGCTGTCCACTCAGTTGACCGCCAATATAACTCCAGAGTGAAGTGGTGGATCCCTGTTTCATCCATTCTCACATATTTATGCAAGAACTCTTTTTTGTTGCATTGAAACAGTTGCAAATAGTGCTCAGAATTGTTATCACACGACACCCACTTCGAATTCAGCTTTCTCATTGACAAATGTTTTTGCAAAATGGTGAATAAACTGTCTTTTGTTCAACTCCTCTGCTATCTCACGCAACTTCAATTTACAATTGGCCAAAACAAATTTGTTGATTTTTTTTGTTTTTTTTGGTGTTTTCCAGGACAATTGTTGATTTTAGGTGATCTGTGTGTTCAGCATCATTTGTATCTGTACAATTGCATTTAAAGTCAGCATGCCACCTCTTAACCATTGTTTTCAACAGAGCATAGTCTGTATAATGCTTATCAAGCTATTACTTTGCTTGAACAGTATCTTTTCCCATCAGAAAGCAATGTTTTATCAACACACAACGTTCAGATTTTTCCATTGTTTTGAAAATTTGCAACAGTAGCTTTACTTTAACAACTAATTTATAAACTAATAATCTGATTGGCCCCAAATTTTGTCATGTGCCATTTGAAGGTTAGTACTTTATGAAAATCATATGGATTTTTTATTAGTGGTGCCATCTATATATCAGGCCTGGGACTTATTGAGTGATGTGTTGTTTGGGTTTAGTAATTTGTGAATAATCTTAATATATTTGCAAAATTAATGGCTTCTTAATTTTAAAGAAATATTGTTGAAGCAAATTGTATTTTAATGTGTTAAGCAAAGAATAATCTAGATTATTGATTTTGAAATATATATAACCAATCATTTCACCAGGCTTTGAATTATTTTTTTAAAGTTACAGTTTACATATCAAGGAAAGAAATGATAAAATAATGTTTGCAACTATGGGTCTACATAATAAAATAAACAGAGAAATTAGCTATTTGTGAGTGGACTGTAAAAGGAACCAAATTATTTATGCATGGTTTTAAAATGATTTTTTTTTAAATTACCAGATAATAATATTTTATAAATTAAGTTTAATGAGTAAGGTTGAATTTTCAGATTAAATTATTAAAATTGAAGAGGTATTTAATATTTCAAAATTTTTATGTGTAGGATAGGCTTGAAATATAAGAAGCAGTAATAATGCAAAGTCTAAGAGTATTTCTGGAATTGATTATTTGCCAAAAACAAAAAATAATTTAAAGTATAACTTTGATTTTACATTGCCCAGAAGATTTTATTTTTTACACGTTCCTTGAAAAGTTAACCGAAATTTCTAGAGGATAAAGAGTGATCTAAGGAATGCTACCATGGATGAAGAACGAAAGGAGCAAACCAACACTTTGCATTATTTTTTACACGTTTCTTGAAAAGTTAACTTAAATTTCTAGAGGATAAAGAGTGTTCTAAAGAATGCTACCATGGATGAAGAACGAAAGGAGCAAACCAACACTTTGCATTATTTTTTACACGTTCCTTGAAAAATTTCTAGAGGATAAAGAGTGTTCTAAAGAATGCTACCATATATGAAGAATGAAAGGAGCAAACCAACACTTTGCATTAATGGCCATGAAAATGGGACATTTAAACATCCTTCAAATATCAATAGGAGTGGGTAGGTTCACTTATTGTTAGGTTCACTCTCCTCCCAATTTTTTTAACAGGAGTAGAGGTTTATCTATTTTGTTTCCATTTTAGGATTGGATTTCCAGTTCCTTCTAAAATCTTTTTAATTCTCTTTCACTTTCAGCCAGTAAGCGTTTGCACCTTGGCATTATCACATTGCTTGGAGTGAATTAATGAAAAAAATTTTAATCATGCATGGTTTAAGTGAAAAATTAATTACTTTTTAATATATTAAAAATCAAATGTTTTAAAGAATCAATTTCATGTTAAAACTTAATAATGAGTTCATTTAATATAGTAAATCCATGAATATAACTTTGTGCCAAAGCAGCATGAAAGAAATGTGGAATTAGATCGGCGAGGTATTTTTTATATTTATTTTCCTACAAATTAAATATGTTTTTTACTTTCATGTAATAATGATGCTGGGACAAAAATATTTCTGTAAGAAAAGGCCTATATTAAACTGAATTCTCTGTTCAAGACATTGTGGATATATACTTTAGATAATATCTGAAAACAAGTGAAAGCTTGTACTTAATATAACAGAAGTGAAAATGAAGATGATTGAGGAATGTATCTGGATGCTAAAAGTAAAAGATATTTGATAAAAATAAACAATTTATTTGAAATTATTTCATTATGTAGATGAATACACATATTACTCTTGATATCATAAATAGCCCAAGTGTCTTATGTGTGGATATTCACTCCAGTCACACACACTGATGAGAAATATTTTTCCTTGACTAATTTTATAACTTTTTTGTTCACTAAATCCACTTATTTTATTTTTCATTCTCTCTGTAAAATAAATGAAAGGGTTCATCATGGGGTGCCTTACTCAATTTTACACAGTTTTTCTTACATCTTGAAAATATTTATTTTTCCACCATCCAAGATGTTTTACTTTTACTTTTAGCAATATTTTTATGATCTGAGACATTCAGATGCAAAACCTCATCACAAAACACAACCATCTCAGATTATATAAATTTATTTGGCATGGAAAAGTATGAATTCTCATGATCCCTGACAGCATCTACCTTTATATTTGTCTTAAAAGAATAATTACCCATACTTTTCATACACAGTGAAAGAAAAAATTTAGATAGATTTTTTAAAGCTAAATTTGGTATATAATTTGAAAGTACAGGGCGTGGCAGAAATACCTTTCACCTACTGGTAAGACATTAGCTAGATGAAGACATAATCATTACTACTAATGTCTTACCATTATGTGGGTGATATTTCTTGGTTCTATGGTATTACTTGTAAGAGGGTTAGAACCATAATTGCATAATGTAACCAACAAATTAATCTAAATGACATGATAAATTAATTGCTTTTGATTAAAAAAAAATATAAAGCCATTTTTATGGTCTTAGCTTCTCAGAGAATAAACTAAATTGTTAGTGTGAGTTTTTTTTTTTATAATTATATCACCCCAAGCAAAACATTTTACTGCCCCTGTTTTGCAAGGAGTTACATATGAAGAAAGTTATGAGAAAGAGTGACAGGTTATAGAAGGTGTCAGGAAGTGGGTAAGAAAAGGATGAGAATACTGAGAGTGGAGTGGGCGGAGAAAGGAGCATGAGAGAGAGGATGCAGCTTAGTGAGATAGGAGATGACTATTGACTTTACATTTAAATTCTTGGAGATTGTAGCTGTCTGGAAATCAAGTAAAGAATGGGAATTCCACAGGTGAGAAGTGCGAGAAAAGAAGCTGATGGAGTAGGATTTGCATTTACATTTTATTGGTTTCCCCCTAAAAGAGTGGGACCTAGTTGCTAAAGTCAGGATCCAACTTTGTTCTTGACAAAATCCAACAGAGAATCTGTTGGATTTTGTCAAGGACACCCAGGGGGATAACAGGGGCACCCGACCAGATATGGCAGCAGTATTCAATGCATGGGCATATGGTAGATTTATATATGTGCAGGATTGTTTCAGATGGGAAACCTTCCTGGCCCTACACAGAGAACTGACTTTCTTAGCAGCGGATTTAGCTATGGATTCTATATCGTCATTCCACTTGAGCTCTGTTGTAAGAGTTAACCTGAGGAGGTGCAGTGTTTTGCTTTCAGGGAGACTAGCCTGATCCATGCTAATGGAGGGGTAGGAGCGATTGTCTGTGATGGTTAATAGATAGCAGCTTTGTTTTAGAAGCATTAAAATTCACGAGCCATTTCTTGCCCCAGTTTGAAGGTCCTTTTCAAGCTTGACAGCGAGGTTTGCTTTGTCAGCCTCGACAGATTTTTGATTGATGCAAGAGTAAACTGTAGTATCATCAGCCTATATGCCTACTTGGGATCTTATTACATCTGGGAGATCTTTAATGTAGATGAGGAACAGTGTAGAACCTAGAATAGAGCCTTGAGGGATACCCGCATTCGTATGATTGTATTGGGAGGCATGTCTGTTCAATACTACCTTCATTGTGTGATTTGAAAGAAATGACTGGATAAGGTCAAACAATTTTCCAGTTATACCATAGCCCCGCAGCTTGCATAGAAGGCCAGCATGCCAGACTCTGTCAAACACTTTGGAGATATCTAGGGCAACAGTTTGGGCTTTGCTGTTCTTGTTGAGAGCCTGGTGTATATATTCAGTGATGGTCGTGAGCATATCAGCAATAGAGCTGGTGAAGCGGAAACCATACTGTTTGTCAGAGAAGAATCTGTGGGCTGCAAGATGTTGAACCACCTCGGCGTTGATGATGGCTTCAAACACTTTGCCAAAAATCGGTAGGAGGCTGATAGGACAATAATTAGAGGGGTCAGAGTGTTCACCAGTGTTTTTATATATTGGAACCATGGAGGAGGACTTCCAGCAGGCAGGAAAGCAAGAAGCAGAGAGGCAGTAGTTATAGAGTTTGGAGAGAATAGAGGAGAGTTCAGGGGAACATTTTTTCAGGACAATGATTGGGATTCCATTGCCGCCAACGCTTGCTTTATGGTGGTCAAGCTTTGAAATTATATTAGAGACCACTGAGGGGGTAATGTGGATGTCATTCAGTTGGGCCTCGGTTTGGGATGGGAAGTCGGGTACAGATACTCCAGACGAGTCCAGTGTCGAGTTGGTGGAGAATCTGTGAGTGAAGCACTCAGCTTTGTTTGTTGTAGAGGTAAGGACCTCTAATTCGTTGATTAGAAGGGGGGATTGAGGGTTTGCTATTGTTTAGTACACTTTTACAGAGCCTCAAGTAGTCTTTGGAACCGAACTTACAGGATGCTATGCACTGCTTCATTCTGGCTGCAAACAGCAGCTTGGCTTCTTTAAGTATCTTCTTGCACTCATTGTGAGCAGAGGCAAAGAGGTGCCTGTTAAGGTCCGATGCTTGACTTCGATAAAACTGGAAGAAGTGATTTTGATGGATGATGGTGGCTAAGCAAGCTGGGGAGAACTGAGGAGACAAGTGGGATTTAAGTCTCAACTTCCTGGCTGGGATGAAATCTTCAATGCCAGCCTTAACCTAAGAAGAGACCTCAGTCACACAGTTTTCAACGAGAAGACTAAAGACTTTGTTTCAAGGGACATCACACAGGAAATCGCGAAATAAGTCTCAATTGGCTCTTTGGTAGCAGTAAGATATTCTGCTAGTCTGAGATTTTTGGGTGGAGTGGGAGTGAAAGGTGATGCTAATGGAAACCACTGCATGGTCAGAGTTTCAGAGGGGGCAGAGTTGCTTGACATTGCAAGAGTCAAGGATGAAATTAAAACAGATCTACCAGTGAGTCAGGTCCATTAGGGTTATTAGAGAAACACGTGGGGAACTCCACCACTTGCATAAGGGACTGAGTGATTGAAAAATTCATGGTGTGGACACCAGTAAGATCTGTGATAGAGTTTTTCAGCCACTTGGCATGGTGGGCATTAAAGTTGGCAAACACAAATATATGGGCAGATGGATGAGAGGAAATGGCCTTTCAATATTATTGAAGATGTTGTCAAGAACAGAACAGTCAGGAGATGAGGTGGAGTGGTAGAAGAAGAAGAGTTAGCTAACTGAGCTTAGTAGGGAAAGATGGAAACACATAAGAATGATCTCGGGATTCAAGAGAGATCACCCTAGCTAGAGAGGTGTTCACTGACGTAAACACCAAGCCCATGCATGTGGACATTGGAGTCCTTCCTGAAGAGGGGAAGGTAACCAGGGATATAGAATTCAGAAGAGAGGATGGAAGGATCAAGGTTAGTTTCGCAGAAGGCTAGGATGTCAAGTTAGTTGACTTGGAGGAAGGATTCGACACTGTAAAAGTTGGTGTGTATACCTCATATGTTAGCGAAGGAGATGTTGATGGGTTTACTATAATAATTCACTTATACACATTTTGAGTATTTATCCAAGTAATATGTTATAATTTTACATTAAGCCCTGTTTATTACCAACACCATTCACTGTGTGCTATATATATATATATAAGGGTGTTTAGAAAGCAATTAGATTTTACCAGCAATAACATAAAAAAATGTAATTTAAATTTATCTAATTATTATTTATCAAAAATGTAGTCACTTTTTTTTGACATTTAAAGAAATCTAGATTTTTCTATAAAAAAAGTTTGAAAAACTATTTTTTAACTTCATTCCATTTCTGTCACGTACGACAAATTCTAATGATTGAAACAAATGAAAATCTGTTGGTGCTAAATGATCAATATGAATGATGTGGAAGAAACTTTTAAAATCCTAACAACCTTATCTGTTTTTGGGTTTTCTTTGCAAACTGGGTTCTTGCATTGTCATACTGGAGAATAACACCTGGACACTTTACATAATTATTTATTCACTTCTCTTAATTCATATCCATCTTTTTTTTCTCAGCCTATTCAAATCTAGGTAATCCTGTTCATTATCTATCTACTTAATTCTGTATATTATCTAATTCTGTTCAGATTTATCCATGTATACAGGCCAACATGCCAGCTCATTTATATGCATGTATGCAAAGCAAGTAAAACCTTTGGAAAACTCAAGAAAAGAGTTTAACCAGATAGAATCATATCTATCAGCACTAAGCTCAGCATACATAAAACATGTATGTTACCCACCATTTTGTATTCTTCTGAGCTTAGACCATATACTGTTGTCATATTAAAGCTTTGGAGAGATTCTATCAAAAGTGTCCAAGGAAAATCTTGAGCATCAAGTTGCAGTCCATTATACCTGTCACCATTGTTTTTTTTAATGGGCCAACCATTACATCTAATATTGAAAAGGTCATCATCCCAAACCAAATGCGATGAACTAGAATGGGTGATGACACAGATTACCTAAGCAGTTATTTTATAGAGAGATACTATGTGATAAACATCTAAAAAACAAACAAACAAAAAACAGTTTAATATGTTAAAAACAAATTCTTGGCATTGATGCTGAGAGCTGGAAAACATTAACTGAATATATCAGTTATGTTTGGAAAAAAAAGGTAAATGATAGTTGTAAGGCATTTGAGTCATCTTGAAATGAGCTCTTAGAAAACAGGACATAGCTTCAATCCCAGATAATTTTCAGCCTAAGCATACATATAATATTTGTGGTAGTGTCTTTTTATCTAAAGCAATACTTATTAGCCATCTAAAGTCTCATGATAGTTAGCAATACATAAACAGACTGTATTTTTGGCTCTCCTGATTGACTTACAGGAAATTTATATCTTCAAGTGGTTTGTAAAGTCAGATGAGAGTGCTTAAGGACCAGATAACCACAAATGTTTTGTCTATCATACATGCAGAAAAGTGAAAAAGGTCTTTTAAATCATTTATATGTTTACTTCTACTAAGTACAAAACTGAAGAAATAGCCTGTCAAGAAGTGGCATTCACTATATGTACGGGGTGCGATGGATAAATTGTCATCTAAATTATGCACAAATGAAATAACACTGACATCTTATTTTAATGAATATATTTAGCACAATTACACAAAAATATCTTGAAATACTAAAGAGTAAATTATTCAATAGAATCATGATAAGCTTCAACCACAACCTTCCAGATAACTTCGGAATCTTCTGCAACTCATCCGGATGGTTGCCTTGTTTAATTTTGTGAATGCTGCCATAATACTTGCCTTCAGTTTAGTGTTACAAGGAGTTTTGTTGGTCTCTTGCTCAACTGCACCTCCTACACATTCTATTGCCTGGTTCATACACCTCCCTCTTTTGAACAAGCATAGAGGTTCATTCCTTGCTTCCTGTTTAGCATGGGGTTCCCAGTTCTTTTCCTCTCCCCAGGCCTTAATAGTGATGTTCACATGAAATGTTTGTGGTGTTTGTGGGCAGTAGCAGTGTGTCTCCATATTGAGGGTCCCGGGTTGGTAGTTTTCTGGTTGCTGCTTCTGACTGGTAGTTAGAAGTTTAAACTCCTGTGTAGTGTCTACAGAGACTACTTTGATAAACAAGTGCATAATATCAGGGATTTTTCAGAGATTTCACTCACATGGATGAGTGTCTCTACAAGTGCTTTTACACTATGCCGCAGTTTGTGCCAGTTCTCTTACTATATGTTATATTTGATGACCATCTGCTACCACTACTCCAGGCCTCTCCTTACATAACAACACAAAATCATGAAAAATCACAAGTGAAGATACGAAGCTAAACCAGCCAAACAAAAAACACCTAAGCATCTCAACATTCTTTCTTTCTCTGGCTAGGATGATTTCTTTTGAATCTCCAGACAATTCTTACATGCGTCTTCATCTACTAAACTCAGTTAACTGTCTTTTATTTCTGTACTGCTCCCTTTCCTCTCCAGACTGTTCCATGTTAGATGGTATTTTAGATAATATAGACAAGGCCATTTCCTCTTATTCATGACTTCAATGTGCACCATACCAAGTAGCTGAAAAACTGTCACTGATCCTGCTGGCATCCATACTGTCTCTCATGCAAGTGGTGGATATATTACTTCTACCCCTGACTCTTGCCATACCCTGCAGCTATGCCCTTTTGTCAACTCTAATCATGCTGTGCTTTTCATTAATATTTCTTTCCACTTCCTCCTTTTTTCAGCAGAATATCTTACTGCTATCAAAGAGTGGATTTGAATTTGTTCCATGATTTTTTTTTGTAATGTCCACTGGAACAAATTTTTAAATCTCCCTGTTGAAGTCTGCACCTCTGGGTGAAAGCCATCATGGATGCTTTCATCCCAGCCAGGAAATTTCAACACATTCATCCTCTTAGTTTTCTCCTGCTTGCTCAGCCATCATTGCCCACAGGAATCACTTCTTCTAGTTTTACCAGAGCAATACATCTACAAGAGGCACCTTTTTGTCTTCACTCATAATGAATGCTAGTGGGTCCTAAAGGATGCTAAGCTGTTGTTCACTGATAGAATGAAACAGCTTATAAGCACCCTGTTCAACAACAGTAAACCTTCAATCACACTCTAAGATTGAGTGCTTTGCTCAGAAATTCTCTTCCAACTTCACACTTGACTCATCTGAAGTACTCACACACGAGTTCCACCAAGAACTGAGGCTCAACTGAGTAATATATATATATATATATATATATATATATATATATATATAACCTTGTCTCTGTTCTCTAACATAATTTCTAAGCTTAACTCCCATTAAGATAAGAATTGTGCCCCTTGAACTCTCTCTTGTCCCATACAAACTCTATAACTATTGTCACACTACTTTTTTGCTTTCCTGCTTGTTGGAAGCCTTCTCTGTAGTTACTGTTTTTAAAAGCTCTTGAGAGCCTTCTGATCCCTCTAATTATTGCCCTATCAGCCTCTTACCACTTTTTGGCAAAGTGTTTGAGGCTATTCTCAATGCTGCAATGGTTCATCTTCTCACATCCCACAACTTATTCTCTGACAAGCAGTATGGCTTCTGCTTTGCCAGGTCCATCGCTGATGTACTAACAACCATCACCAAATATATATACCAAGCACTTGATAAGAATGGCAAAGTTTGAGCTATTGTCCTGGATATCTCAAAGTGTTTGACAAGGTTTGAAATGCTGGACTTTTGCACAAGCTACAGGGCTGTAGTATAACTGGATGATTGTTTGATTTAATCCAATCATTCTATCAAATCATGTCATGAACGTCATTCTGAACAGGCATGCTTCCTGATTCTTTCTTACAAATGCAGGCATCCCTCAAGGCTCTATCCTAGGTTGTACGTTTTTCCTGATCTTCAGTAATGATCTTCCTGATGTAATGATGACACCGCCATTTACTCCCGCCTCAGTAGTAAATATGCCAGGGCTGACAGTAAATCTCGCTGCTACTCTTGGAAAGGGTGTCCAATCTGTGATGGACTGAAGTAAGAAATAGCTCATAAATTTTAATACTTCCAAAATGAAGCTGCTCTTCTTTTAAACACCTAAGAGAAACTTTCCTACCTTCAGTATGGTGGTCCTGGGTAAACTATCGGGCAGCTATCTGATTGGGATGTTGTGAGGAGCCTGGTACCACCTCTTAATTGCTGTTGTTCCCAGTTCCACCCTGACCCAGAGTGGTAGCACCTGTTAGGGTCCCAGCTATGGGAAAATAGTTAACCTCCAAACTGGGGTCAAAACACTATGAAAGTATAAAAAAAAACTTTTATAGGAAAATATACATTTTTGAAGGAAAAGGAAAAATTTTGCCAACAATACATTTTGGAAGGAAAAAATTATTACCATAACACATTGTTGAAAGAAAAAAAAATTATTGCCATAATACATTTGAATGGAAAAATTATTACAAGCAATACATTTATGAATACAAAACTAGAAGACATCTTCAGTTTTCTAAAATACAAAAATAAAAAAAAATTTTCATCAAAATCTAACTAAATCAACCTTCTCACTCTAACCGAACATTAAAAAGATACCTTAAAATCCTACCTTTTTGGCATTAAATAACCCACAGAGGTTGATATGCCATTAAACAAAACTCAAACAGCATGGATGACACTAACCTTCCAGAAAGCAACACACTGCATCTCCTTGGCCTCACTCTCTCAGCTGACCTAAGTAGAACAACTACATCAAATCAATAGCCAGATCTACCGTTAAGAAAGTTGGGTCACTGTATCTGGCCAGGAAGTTTTTTTTGTCAGAATCCATCTTGTGCTTTTATAAATCTACCATTCATCTATGTACTGAATACTGTTGCCACATCTGGTTGGGTGATCCTGCTATTTATGTTGTTATCAATAAAATCCAAAGGACGATCGGCAATGTAATCGATCCCAATTTGGCAGCTCAACTTCAGTCACTTTCTCACCAATAGGATGTGGTTTCCCTCTGTTTTTTTCTACAAATATTTTCCCAGCCTCTGCTCTGACAAGCTTCTTTCCTTGGTGCCCTAATCACATGAATTTAACTGTGCTAGATTGACAACTGGGTTTCACCCTTTTACCATCAAAATAGTTAAATGTAACTTCCACTTCTATTCTATTAGTTTCTTTTCTCACACTTCCCACCTGTGGAATTCACTTCTGTATGCTTGCTTCCTTAACAATCTCCAAAAGATTAAGTGCAACATCAATTACCTCCTTCTATTTTCTTGATTCCCGTTTTTCTCATGTCCTTCCTTTGACTCTCCCTCTACATTGTTTTTTGTCTTTTTTTTCCTCCCTTTCTTCTCACTGTAACCCCCTGTGTACCAGTAACAGTACTACCTTTCAGGTGGTGAAACAATTTAAATAAAAAACCCCAAACCATAATGTGCAAAAATAATATGGTGCAGAGTCCTGTTGCCAGATATACGATCTTACATTAGCCACCTTCTTGTTCCGAAGCAGTACTACCTCTTCAAGAAACTTGATGTAGGCCTCCATGTTGAGTCTGAGACACTCACCAACACATTTAGGATTTCTTTTCTTATCAGAACAATCAAAGTGAGTTTTCCAAGTTGCTGAACTTTGGTCAGGCCCATTAGACTCATACAACTTTTTTTCTGAATCCTCTGCACTGTCTTCAGATTGACACTCTGGAATGTTTGTATTGGTGCTTACAGTGTAAATACCAAGCAGTACAGCATGCCATTTCCAAATTTGAATTGTGTCATGGTGTTCTTTTTCTCACAGGTGGTGCCCAACTGACCCTACTATACTGTGCAGTCAACAAATCAAAAACAAACAATGTATATACACAAAATTAAAAATATAAAATGGTAACAATTTATTCATCGCACCCTGTGTTTGTAGATATATGTATATATATATATATAGTCATCTGCAGACAGATCTATTTCGCTGTATTACAGCTCATCAGTTCGATTAGACTTCGATTCAAACTGTAAATTAATATTATATATATATATATATATATATATATATATAATATTAATTTACAGTTTGTTAAGCTGGTTTATGTACATATATAAGGAGTGTTAAGAGATTTTTAACCTAAACCAAGAAGAGATTGAAAAAGATTCTGATTTTGATCATTTGGTTAAGTGTTGGGAAGTGGGATAGGTCAAAAATTTTTCAATATTTTTTTTTCATACATATATGTCCTTTTAGCTATCATATAATAATTCTACTTGTTCCTTCCTTATTTAGTTACTTAGTTACTCTGTCTGTTACTCCACTTAGTATCTATACAAGCTTTTTTTTCCCTCTATCTTTTTAAATGTTACACTTCTCAGCCTTTCTCTCACCTTTGCCAAACAGAAAGGTAGTAAAGAGTGAGAGAGTAGGAGGAGAAAGCCTATAGCATTACTGTAGCAGAAGCAGCTTATGCTGGTGATTGTAGCAGTAATTGTGTGTGTGTATATGTGTGTGTACTGTACAATATAGTAAAAATAGGTAGGTTTGTTGTCATATCCCGCGACCCAATAACAAAATTTCTGGCCTCTACACCCTTGACCATTACTCAGTTGGTTTTTTCTGTTTACAATGGATACAGGAGCCATGATTTTTTAGTAATAAAAAAAAAATTTTCTTTTTCAAAATCTCTCACAAAATAGCGTATAGTATTTTGGTTATGGTCTGTGCATACGCCGCTTAATATAAGATTACAGTGAAGTAGCTTCTATGGAAATTACTTTTATAGATATTTTAATAAAATTACACTCTGTGTTATCGTTATTTTATTATCCAATACCTTTATGTTTAAAGATGTTACTATCATTTGTAGTATGACAAAATTTTTCCAGGAAATCATAATTATCCTTCCATGGAAATTCCATGGGTTCCATTAGTTTATATTCATATAGCTTTCATTACTTTGTTTATTCTAGATATAGTAATTTAGAGTGACAATTGGCTGTATCATCAGTCATCGCATATATATATATATATATATATATATATATATGGTTATATCTTGAAGGCTATTCATTCCTATTTTTCTTAGAATGTACTCCGTCAGTGGTATTTTCAGTATCATTCTGAAGAAATATATCTCTGTTGCTTTAAATCTCCTCTTCATCTGTGGGAGAATTATCTGCAATTCACAGCCATATAGACCATATGTTGCCTCAATGCACACCTGTTTAGGGTTCGTAATTCATATACATTGCTTCAATAATTTATCATTGAAACTTAACTCAAATTTAGTCAATGACTTTAAAGATTAACCTTTAGGTTATTTATTTCATTTTTAATAATTTTCTACTTTAACATGATAGAACAAAACAAATTTAATTTTATTAAATTTAATCCATCTAATTATTGTTGCTTTTTATCACAACATTCTGATGGAATTTATTATTTTATTACTAGTTGTAATTGTTTTATTATAGCAGTATTCTATGTCTGTATACTGTTCAATTACTATTAGTAAGTAATGTCATATCAAGAGTGGATTTGAACTCACATTCTATACTTCTGTTTCTCAGCTACTTTGGCCATGGAAACCTCTCTGATAATTATTTATATATTTGTTTATATCTGGATGTATCTACACATCAATAGTGTAATTATGAATTAATACAGAAAAGACTGTGACCAATGATAACTAAGCTTGGATATCTAAGAAAGCATCAAAGATTTTTCAGTGTAATCATAATCATACATCTAAGGGTGTTTAGAAAGTAATGTGTGTGTTCATGTGCTTAGAAAGTGTATGCGTGTGTTCATGTGCATGCATACATACATATATTTATTTATAAATGATATTCATGAACATTTTCTTGGTTTACACTGCTGTTAAACTGGATTGATTGGTTGTAACTTTTTATGCTGCCACTGCAAGGAAGCTAACTTGATTTATTTTTCTTACACTCATGACACCATGTCTTTCTTGGGACAATGGTGAACTGTTCCAATGCATATTACAGAGAAGTAATCTTCACTATGAAATCAAGGAAAGACTAAATGCAGAAATAAGGGATCAGAGGATATCAATTTCTAGATATGCAAATGGGGAAACTGATTGAAAAAATATATTTAAAGGATCACATTTTGATAATAGTAAGGAGTTAACAAAATATAGATATTATTTTTGAAAGCAAGCGTAAACCAGTAAATAAATTATAAAAATGAAAAAGATATCTTAATATATAAAATTTTCTTTGAGGGTCTCCTTTTCTCTTCAGTCTGTTTGGCTAAAAAAAAAAAAAAGAATTTGGGTTCATCATCCCTTCTAAACTTCTAATACAGAATGAAATAAAAGTAACGGGTGCTGGTGTATACCTTCTGCATAATCTGGTTAGCTGCATATGAAATCTTGCCATCAGTCTATTTTTTTTCTTGTTATGCTTGCCAGGAAACAGCTGTGAGAGTCTTAGTACTTATTTGAGAAGATAGCTTGAAGAAAATATCATGTATATTGTATATTCCCTGGGAATATCTATTATTACTTTATAAATGGTAAGAAAAAGTAACTGGAGAAATTAATCAACAGAAAAAGAAGCATCAACAAAATAAAATTCACAATTTATTTTTGTTTTTTTTTCTTTCATTCAGATAACGGTTTGTTTCATATTGCCAAGAATTATCTGTCTCTTATCATGTTTGCTGTTAGCATCTGTTAGTTGTATCATTAAATCATCAATGCAGTGTTTTGCCATAGCTGCTGTTACTGCTGACTTGCTTAAAATAAAAAGGAAGACATATAAAAATGCATAAAGAAAATAGTTTTAAAACACAAAACAGCTTTAAAAAACAAAACGAATTCATTCAATAACTATGTATCAGACAGACATTCATATCATTTGCATATAGCAAATTTAATCAGTATAGCAATTGACAAAGATTAAGAAATATTGATTTGCATTCATCTTCATAGGAGAGAAAATTTAAAAATCAGCATTTAAAATTCATTATGTATATAAATTTGAAAATGAGCTAACATTTAGCTCCCTATATAGACTAGATAGTTACTGTTTCTATACCAGGAACACATTACAAGTTAAGACCAAGTGAAAAAGAAAGTAAAGACAATTTAAATTGAGTAAGATTAAAAATTATTTTAACAAATTGTAAGCATTATTACAGTTTATGAAATAAAGAGTTTAAGAAGAAAGTTAAATGAGTTAGTATGATAAATAAAGTCAAATAGCACATATACAAGGCCTGATCAAAAAGTATTGGGGCTGGTGCCATAAAAAGAAAACTACAGCACATACCAATTTCGCACTTAATCTCCTTTGAAGCAGTCCCCTTCTGAAGCCACACACTTTATGCAGCATCTTTTCCATTAATGGAAGCATTTCTAGAACTCCTTTTTGCGATGGTCAGCAGCTTCCTTGTTGCATTTTCTTGGATTGTTTTGATATCTTGAAATCTTATTCTTTACATGAAGAGGAAATAGTCACAAGTGGTTAGGTCTAGCAAATATGATGGTTGTCAAACCTAAGGAATGTGTACTTGGCCAAAAACTACTGTACAAGCCATGGTCACTGATGGAAACTCTGTGGTATAGTGAGATGACTACACTCTACACACTTTCCTTTCAAGAATTGCTATAAACAATTGAGGTGGGTAAGAACATTATAACTTAGCATGTATGCATGACAGAGTTCAAGGTCTCACACACACACACACACACACATATATATAAGATTGAAGAAATAGATGGAAAATATAATCCAAGATTTTAAAAGCAAAAGTTAAGTTTAGAGAAATAAAATCTAGAACATTGCAAATTTACAGAAACTTTGATATCATTTTGAATATAAAAAAATAATAAAAAGATTGCCATATTTGTATACAGAATGAAAATAAATTCAGAAGAACACTGGAACAAAATCTTTTCAGCATAACTTTATTGTAAATACAGTCTTGCTACAGAATAATCAACTGTATTGACTTGTCATGTCTTTTCTACCCTTTTATTGTTTGTGAACTTACATTTTATTACATAACATTTCTTGAGTATTTAAAAAAAATAAAATCAAGTTGTAAACATTGAACTGAAAACCCACCTGGATAAAATATTGTTTTGGTTTTTAGATAGTGAATCATGTACTGGAATAATTATTCATGCTCTATAGATATGCAAGAGCAAAGAGTATAATATTTTTAAGAATAAACCATCATTGTTTTTATCAATTCTGTTGTATAAATTGAATGTTTCTATCACTTTACACTATTAACCAAGTCATTGAAAAATATGTTGGTCGTCACACTATAAAATTCATATTGCTAATTAATAAGTTTGCATAACAATACCCAAAGGAGGAGTGCATTTTTTAATCATTCCATTCCATGAAACCAGTAAAACCACTCAGGCACAAGGAGTTACTGAGTGGGAAAATAAGAAAAAACAGAAATATTATTAAAGAGTGCAAACAATAGAAAAGTAATCAAAAAGACAATCTATAATGATAGACATTGCATTTAAATTTTTGAAGATCAAAGTTGGTTGGAAATCAAGAAGCTGGAAGAGATCCACATGTGAGAAGTGTGAGAAAAGAAACTCTTAGCATAGAACTTACAGTTACATTTAGCCAATTCAACTGTGTATTAATGAGACCTTGCCACCAATTGAGTACTGCACTTAAATTCATAAAGTCTAGGTACCATTGTGAAGAGTTCATCTGAACAATTACCATGGAACTATTTATAGAAAAGGCACAGGGAAGTTATATTATGGCAGTGGGAAAGAGACTGAAGTTGAGATGTCCGGTCAGGATCAATAATATTGGGGTTTTTTTCAGCTTTTATCAAGAATATCTAAAGATATAATAAAGCATTGATAATTTATAGAAAAGAATCTTTAGTCAAGGATTTTTTTCTTTTAGTATTCTACTTGTATTTTAATACTTTTTCTATCAGTGAATTGTGGACCAGTTTCAAGAAACTTCCTCAGATTTCATAATTGAAGAAATACAAAGAATATTGAAATATTGTTAGCCATGTTCACTTTAAGATAGGGCTAAAAACACATTTGCATCACCTGAGTACAAATCTCCTTGATGATAAATATTTGACTGTATTTACCAATCTCTTGTCTCTTTTTTCTTTTAAATTTGTTTGCATTGTTTTTTTTTTGTTTTTTTTTAATCTGGTAACAGTACAAACAATAACTTAAAGCTTAAATTTGTTGGGTCAACCGGAAGTTGCTGTCTCAAAATCAGGAGTTGAATGACCAAAATCAAACTTCTAGGCATAGGCTTTATGTGACACTTCTAGAAATGTGTTGAAAGACTCAGAAATTAAAATTGATATTATTATTTGGCTACTGACAATGCTTCCCTTGCATTTTTGAAGGGTTTCATTTTCACACTAGCACCTGCTAGATGGAAACTATAAATATGAAAAATAACAAAGAAGGGGGTTTTAATTTTGTGTGAATTCAGACATAAATTACTCATCAGTTAGATCAACATTTCCCACTTTGCTGATGTCGTTTCTCCAACAAAGCTAAGTAACTACTTTTCCCTTCTTCTCAAAGGTTTTATTAAATACGCCTCAATGTGTATGAGTGAATTTTTCCTTTCTTCTTTAGGGTTTTATTAAACTTGCCACAAGGTATAAAAACATGAAATAAATTATTGTTAGAAAAAAAATCCTTGTCTTGTGTTTCATTTTAAATTCACTTGTTTGATTTTAATGCATTGCATAAACATAATCATGTTAGTTTAAAAATTTTCTTATTCCAGACAACACCTGAAATAACTTGTAATCACAGCTACCTAAATTAGATTGTACACCAGTAACTTATTACAGACCCACCAACAAATTAAATCAAAGTTCCTTTAATGAATGAGATAAATTAGAACCTCTTGCAATTAATAAAAGCAAAATTCCTCCACTAGACAAAATAATGATTACATGAATTATGGAAGGTGTCATTATTTTTACGTGTTTCACTCTGCTAGTAACGAACCTTAAGATTAATAGCTGTTATTGAGACTTTTATTTAAAAGTTCCAAGGTATGTTTGTATATACTTCATTGCAGGAATCTTATTCAGGCTCAGTGTTTTTCAACATTCATTTTCAATTTTTATTGCATATACTTTTAAGTGATGATTAGAATTTTGCCTATTGTTTTTTAAGGTAATTTTTAGCTGATAACATTTTTATTAAATCAGTTATAGGTATTTTAAATGCAATAAAAGTTTACACAGGTATATCTACAAACATTTTTCCAATGATAAAAATAAACTCAAGTCAACCCTTTGTATCACATATATAAATTCAATTAATCATGAATTGGAAATATTTGAAAAACAAAAATTCCAGAGATGTCCCAAAAAGCAAAACTTGAATTTGCTCCACTTTGAGAACTTTACTAGATAAAAACAAATGATGTGTAGGCAAACCTGAATGTAGCTTTTTTACTATTTCAGAGATACTCCAGCACTCATTATTTAAACAATATTTATCCTGTTCACTTGTGTGAACCCTTTGTTTTTTTTTTCTTTAAAAATTTGAAAAAGAATCTTGAAAAACAAAAGAACATCCTTTATCAAGTACTGAAATTTTATTCAGATTCAATAATTATTTGATTTTTCATTTAAAATGTTCAAATAATTTTTCTAGTTTACAAACAACCTTTTTTACACTATAATTTTTAATAAAGATTTTGGTTGCATTTTCTTCAATTTTACTTCTTATTAACAGTACAAAATTTTGATCAGATGCTGATTTCCCACCAAAATGTTCTGTTTATACTTACAGTATAACAACTATTTACTTAAAATTTAAGTTGGGTTAGGTATTATGACTAATCTAGATATAGGAGAATGTGTGTAATTATATGAAAATATTAAAAGTAGCATCCTCAGTGTTAAGAAACCACATAACTGTGCCTAAAAAAAGTATTATTCAGTTGGTGTTAGTAGTGCAGTGGCTGTACAAACCTACATGAGACTACCAGTTTCAGTAATTGCATTTGAAGACATTCTCTTCCTCCAGTATTGCTTTGTGACTATTTTGATGTCGAGTACACTTTTCCTCAGAAGCAATCCTTGGCTTCTGTTCTTACTCTAGCTCTCTTTGACAATCCTGCCTCTATCCAGTAAGAGTGATCATACATAATGTCCTAACATTTCTCAACCTCCAGGTATAGTGACTTCAAGTTTCTTTGGTATTTGTTGTTGAAATGAAAACGGAGGTTATCCTCATGTTCTCTTGTTGGTGGCCAGCTCACTGCACCGTAGGCCTTTCATAATCCTCTTGCCTGACATACAATGTATATGAGCTAGCCAGCAGAGATGATACTATTAAAGCAGTGTAGAGAGGCTGAGTATATTGGTGTAGGTGAGGACTTCAATGTTACTCAATAATGTACTTGATGTCCAGAATGCATCTCAGGCTGTGAAACTGAAAAGTGTCGAGATATTAACCTTGTCTGAAGTAGAGGCTCTAGGTTTTTTACTGCCATAAAGTAGTGTGTATGCTGTGGATGAACACCCACTAGATTTCAGATTTGGTATTTGTAGTTAACTTTCTGTTCTCTCAGACATTCTTGGTTAGCCTCGCAAATGGCGAGGACATTTGTCTGATCTGTTTGTTGACTTCAGATTTGATAAAGAAGCTGTTCATGATGGTGGAGTTGAGGTATGTAAATTTAAAAATAATCTCCACCTCGTAGTTGTTGATGATGGCGACAAGATATCCACTCAATATTATACAATGTCAAATTTAGAGTATATTGAGTAGATGTATATTTTCATATCTATGTTCTGAAACCAATTCCATGGGGATATCAAAGAATTTGTAGGTTACTTCACTTGGTACTGCCAAAAGCACTTGTTAGTAGGCATTCACTGTTTTTTCCTTTCATTACAATTGTGTACACATGTAATTCTTTTTAATAACGTGCAGTGTCATTTGTTTAAAAAAATTTCTCACTACAAATTTGTGATTAAATATGACATAAAGAGCAAAATTACAAATTTCAAAATGTCTTTACACAACTCAACCCAAGGGGTAACTTGCAGCACATTTACTAATACTCATAAAAAATTTAATTTACTGAAGACTGATAAAACATTAAATATCATTTATTTTGATATTTTTTTAAAAATTGATTATTTTTCAGACGTTACATACAAAAATATTTGGAATATTATTTATTATTTAGCAGATTCTTAAATACTTGTTCTCACAAGTTTAGTACAGCTTTCAAAATTAATTTTGTAAATTAAGTAATAAAAGATTTTTTTTTCTTTATACTTAAATCTGCCAAAATTAAAATTATCCAGTAATGTTTTATAAGAAGTGTAAAAATGCACTTGAATCTGGGTAACAGTTAGTAATTTTCCTTGAGTCTTTATGAATTTTTCTTGCTACCAATTAATTCTGTTTCAAGCATGCTGGATACCATCTCTCAGGGCATCTGCATTTCCTCTTTTTTTTTTTTAATCAAGTCTCCAAATTAATATCAGTTCATTGCACCCCCACACGCACAGACACACACACAAAAAAAAAAAAACAGGTAAGTGGTAAGTGTAAAAGTTTGGATATACAGATTCCTCATCTGTTATGTTTCTTCCACACCAGTCAACCTAAACTGAAGGGAGTAAGCTATTTGCAAAACTTCTAATGCCTTATAGAAAATAAATTTATGTATTACTCAGTCTCATACATCAGCATGTAGTATATTTAAAGTGGATAGGCATGTATTTGTATACTTGAGTATATGTACTGCATGTATCTATAGAGTTATTTAGACACACACACAGTAGGATAACTGTATATTATTTCCTACCAACACCAACGATTAGTGTTTGAGTCCCAGTAAAGTTAACTTTCCCTCCTGTATCACTTATGCCCTCAAGTTTATAAACCCAAAGAGAAAAAAGATTTTTTCTGGGTCATGCAGCATGACTTTCAGAGTTTTGAATGTTCTGAGAAAATTGAACCATTTGTAATTTGTGGTCTGATGAGACATGTACCAAAAACTTGATGATGTGTTGAGTTTTTCTTTGATGTGTATGTGTGTGTATATATATAAATCCAGATGAAGAGGACCCAAGGTTTTACTATTTTGAGTACCTTGGCATTTATTTTATTATAAACAGTGCTCAATATAATAAATATTATAGAGCTTAATATATAATCATATGATTATGAATTAATTGTACATTGTGACATGGAAATTTCTTCTATGTTTCGAGAAACATTGCCTGATGAAGAGAATCTATTTTGAAACATAGAAATTTGTGCCACAATGTACAATTAATTCATAATTATATATATATATATATATACTTTAACAAACTTTTGGGGCAGGTGCCTCACACTAAAACAAGGACAAAAATTCATATAAACATAACTGCAAATACTCCGTTTTTGAGTTATTAAGTTTAAAAAAGTTTACAGTAGATGGCTCTCTGTTGGGATATTAGGAGCAGGCAGGTATGATTTTTATATATGGTCACATGAGTGGTAATGAATGTGAGGCTGCACAACTGTATCAGTGTGTTTCTAGACTGAAAGCAGCCAAGTCCTGCTGTTTATCATCATGTTGCTGAGACAGGATCTGAGGCCCCACAAACTATGGATCGAGGAAGAGCGAGATCCTCTTGTATACCTAACCATGAAGAACATGTTCAACAGAGATGATCCATGTATCATATATCTCATCGTACCATTTGAAGAGTATTTCAAGAGTAGCTCTTGTATCCATATCATTTGCAACATATGCAGGGTCTTTCAGCCTTCGATCAGTCACTATAGAAGA
Organism: Ascarosepion bandense; assembly: GCA_037127315.1. Lineage (NCBI taxonomy): Eukaryota > Metazoa > Mollusca > Cephalopoda > Sepiida > Sepiidae > Ascarosepion > Ascarosepion bandense. The sequence continues at coordinate 2,723,089 of JBBBDQ010000238.1, read as the reverse complement.
ACATTTGCCAATGGTGTATTGTATAAATTGCCAATCCGTTGTTTCTTTAGTCTGGTTTACAAATGAGGCAACATTTGGAAGAGATGGAATAATAAAATTACACAACAAACATTTTTGGGTGGATTGGAATCCCCATGGTACAATATATGCTAGATACAAGCATCAGTTTATGATTAATGTGTGGACTGGAATTGTAGGTGACTGTCTGGTAGGTCCATATGTTCTCCCAGCACATCTTACATTAGCTGTCTACAGGGAATTTATTTCAAATTGTTTTATTTCAAAATAAAAATTGCTAAACTTTCTAAAGTTGATTTTTTTTTAATCCAGCCACTTTCAACAGTCTTTCAACATTGATTTCACAGTGTTTTGTCTAAATGATCACACTAATAAAGCCAAGTTTACAATCCAATTTAGAAAACCTTCAGGATTTTCAAGTTTTGTTTAGAAATTTCCTTGAAATCTCTGCTCTTGTCTGTTGCTGATTTAATGACAAGAGTTTTGGTAGCCAATGAGCAGAAAGTTTGCTCAATTTTATTTTTTTTGATAACATTATGTAGGCTGAACTATTTTAAAATGCCAAGGGTGTTAGTTATTATTTCTGCTATAAATTGTTGATCATCTTCAGTTAAAACTAAAACAGCATCAAATTTTTCCCTCTAAAAATGATGCTGACAGTCTGCCAACTCATTTGTCCTCTTCAGCTCTGTCTCTTTTTTCCTTGTAATGAGTTATCCATTTATAAATTGCTGATTTATTTTTAGTGGGGGTGCAATTATCTCCACAAACTTTGCTCAATGCACCAATAATGGCCTCAATCTTGCAACCAAGTTTTACCATAAATCTGGTGTTCTTGCTTTAATTTTGACAGGATTCATGCTGCTCAAAAAAGGTTTGGTTTTAAATTGGTGTAAATCTATTATCTCAAAATACTTCTGGTTCATACAAGTTATAACATGTAAGGCTGAGTTTCTTTTACTTTAAAAAAGATTCTAAATATTTGAATAGTTTTCTTATAAAATGCTTTTTCTATGAACTTTTTAATGCTCTTCCTCGATATAAGTGCCACAGATATTTGAGAACACATCTTCAGCTCCTAAATGGAAGATGAGTTCATTTTGTATGATGTGTGTCAAATTTAACATTCACATTTCTCCTTAAGACATATTGAGAGCATTAACATTGTAGCCTCCAATCTGATCCAAGAACTGAAAATGGTCACTCTGCTTGTGGCCACATAACACAGTATAGCTAGTTTCTTGGAAGGACCCAAGTGAGCATAAGGAATGACCTTAGGGTCTACATAGTCTCCATGAAAGTATCCATTTCATTGTTCTTGCAGATTTTCAGCAATGAAAGTCATTTTATGCCATTATCTATATCGAGATTTTACATATGATAGTCAATACCTGGATGGAATAGGTGGCTACACATGTTTTAGTGGGTTTCTGCTTTCTCTCACATGGCCTGTGAGTGGTTGGCCAAGAATTTTAATGATTATATCACCTCCAACATTTGGCAATATGTCTGAATTGGTATTGAGAGGGAAAACGAACAGTGGTACCATAATACCATTACCAAGGGATCTGTGAATGAGATGGCGAACATGAACAAGAACTATTTCACTTTCACATTGAGACAGGCTTTGAGGATAAGGCTGGTTTATAGAATAAACTTTTTCTGTTCATTTAATTTGAACGTGAAATCATTTTGAAAATATACTGATTTTTTTTCTAATAAATATTTGTTTTCTTTATAATTTAATTTGTTCTTAATTATTTGCTTTACTCTCATTCGTTCTCATATATATATATATATATATATATATATATATTATAACTAAGTTGTTGAACTCGTAGGTTTATTTACCTTTTTGTTCATGCATTTACTTTTATAAAGAGTGCTCGATACAAATGTAGACTGTTATAAAAAATCACATGAGGATGAAGCCAAAACATAATGGGCTGGCTTCGAAACATGAGAAATTTTTTGTGTAGTGATACTATGAATTTAAAAACATTGTAACAACCATCACAGTATATATATATATATATATATATATGTTATGATAGATGGATTTTCATCTAAATTATACAAAAATGAAAATAACACTGGCATCTCATTTTGTTAGGATGCCGCTCCTATTTGACTACAAATGGACTGTTCCCATTGCTATATATAGCAATGGTGGATTCTCTACAGAGGGAGTCGTAGAGAGTCACTTGAGAGTCTCAAATGAGTTACTGAAGAGTCAGTGCAAGTCAGTGAAGAGTTAGTCACATTTCCGGTGGCAGACCGGAAGTAATCACGTATACACACGTCTTACGACGGATTGGACTCTTGTGTCTTTCTATTGTAAATATTACTAATCACTTCTGTACATACCAACCGTCTTTCCGCAGAATACAACTTATATTCTTATTCTGTTGTTGAGTTATTCATTTATACTTGACGACATAACACATTTTAACAGATATATTTACCAAAATTACACAAAAATATCTTGAAATACTAAAGAGTAAATTTATTCAGTAAAATTGCCATTGACTTCAAACATGGCCTCCAGACAACGTCAGAATCTCCTGCAGCTCTTCTGGATGGTTGCTTTGTATAAGTTGGTGAATGCTGTTATAATTCTTACCTTCAGTTCATCTTTGGTATTACAAAGAATTTTGTCAGTCTCTCACTCAACTGTGTCCAACAAATAATATCAAAAAGGAGGTTGTAGTCTGGGGAGTTAGGTGAACAGATAAAAGGGGTGATATGGTTGCAGAAATTGTCTGACAGCCATGACTCTGTTCCTCTGCTTGTGTGACATGGTGCAGATTCCTGTTGCCAGACATAATGTCTTCCAGCAGCCACCATCTTGATCTGGGGCAGCACTGCCTGCTCAAGGCAATTGATGTTAGGCATCACTATTGAGTCTGAGGCCCTGTGGGAAAATGAATGGAGGCATAATGTCACCATCACTAGTGAACACTCTATACACCTTCATAATCACCATTAGGCACATCCAACTCTTTCCAAATCTTCTGTACTGTCCTCAGATTGGAACTCAAACACTCTGAAATTTTCTTATTGAAGCTTCTGGCACAAATGTCAAGCACTGCAGCATGCCATTTACAAGTTTCTGGCAGAGTGAATTATGTCCTAGTGCTCATTTTCTAACAGATATTGCTACTATACTTTGTTTTTGATTTTGTCAACTGCAATGTACATACACAAAATTAAAAAGATATAATAGCGACAATTTACCCATCGCATACTTTAAGGAAAGTATATATATATATATATATATCCGAGTGAATACAGAATGAAGAAAGAATTCTTACAACTTCCAAAACATTAATTTAAAACAGTGCTCAATATATAATATATAGAGCTGTGAATATTTATTATAGATTATATTTTAGAACATGTACATAATTTGTCATGGATATATATAGAAAAATTATGTACATGTTCTAAAATATAATTTATAATAAATATATATGTGTGTGTGTGTGTGTGTGTGTGTGAGAGAGAGAGAGAAAAAGAAAGAGTATGTGGAGCAATAAGGATATGTAGATATTGATTGGATTTTGATATAAAATCTTTACAATATAATGCTTCAGCTGAGAGTTAATAATCAACATTTAAGTTTATTGAAAAGAAAGGCGATTATTTATTTAAAACTAAATATTTGTATACAGTATATGCTTTATTCCTCAATAGGCTGCAGACTTATTCATGAACCCACCTATAGACCAGTGATTCTGAACTGCCATTTCATGGCACACTAGTGTGCTGTGTGATCTTCTGAAATATGCTGTGAAATATTGTCAAAACACAAAGCACCGGTTTAACACTAAATAAGCTGCACAAATAGTTGAATAGAAACATTGAAATAAAAGTAAGTTCATATTTGTGTGTGTATTTTTGTAAATCTATCATTTTATTTCATAACATTTAAACATATACCCTTTAAAAATTTTGATAAGTGTACCATAATATTTTCATTTACACTTAGATGTGTCATTGCTTAAAAAGGTTGAGAAACACTGCTATAACCCCCCCCCACACACACATGTATGTCTAACAAATCAAGAGTCATACAACTGAAGGTTTTTTAAATTAATATTTATCAATTTACTTTGTTAGTCTTTCTATCCATTTGCCTATTTGACAGTGTTGATGGAGGATAAAATGTGGAATTGAATTGAGGAAAAAAAAAATTAAAGGGATTAGATTTTCAGTGGGGATAAACATTTTTGGGAGAGATTTACAAGAAAGTATTTACATTTTCACTGAAAGGAACATCTAACTACCAGGCAAAGAAAAAAAAAGGTGAATTTACTATCTCCATTATTTTTTTTTCTTTTGCTGCAAACAAGAATAAAGATTAGTTTGTCTATGTAGCTCAGTGGTTAGAACATCAGGTAACAAACTTTTCTCTAGTTAGTTTGTCTATCACTAATTAAAATTACTAATACCCACAGCATAATGGTTATCGACATGGAAAGTGAAACTGACAAGCCAAGTTCAAGTTCTGTTTCAGTTGGAGGAATTCACTTCATTCGAAACAACTATGAGATAGACTGAGATTTCTAGCCTTTAGTGGCAGCCAATCCAGGAGAAGGAATATTAAATTTGTGGGATGCGAAATTAAGAATTAAAATCAACCTTCTTCTTCACTTTCACAAAAATTCACAAGGACGTGTGAAATCCTGGTTTTTCCCAAATAGAAAAAGGACTGACCATGTGCTTAAAGAAAAAGTCAAAACCAGATTTTGTGAGTAGACGTTAAAATTAATGTTCTGACCAATGGAAGTGATTTGCAAGACTGGAGAATACTTGGCGATTCAGTGTAAAAAATCTAAATGCTATAATTACTTCAGTCAACATCAGCCAGACAGTGAGGGATGGAAGCAGCAGAGACGACAAGCTAAAATATAACAGGAGAAGCTTCAAGTTGACCCAGACATTCATCCTCTTTCTCGTGTACAGATTCCTTTGACTTCTTCATACTTACATACATATGCATAAACTCTTTTCAACAAATTACTACTATGAACGCTTGGTACCCTTAACTTTCTCATTGAACTTTTAACTACTACCTATTCTTGTTATTCTATTCCTTTAATAAATTTCTATTTTAACATGAAAAATGTATATTTTTATTCTTCCACTATTCCACACATTCCAATCTACAACCTGCCGACAACCAACCAACCTTCTGATAATTCTGGACTAAATCTTTAGGGAGTTCGGTTATGTATAACACAAGGCCGAATTAAATAAACATTAACCATCTCTCTACAGCTACAAATAAATTTAAAACTGTAGCAAAAGGCAATGAAATATGACTACTATCTTTACAAAAACAAAAAACGTCCTGATTCATAGATAATTGAAAAAATAAGTCTGGGAATGAGAAGGTCCATGATATTCTCTCTCTCGTCAAATTTTGGGAAGTAGATTGGGCCAAAAACTTTTCAACATGTCTTTGTGTGTGTGTAAAACCAACAATTCCTTCACTTAATGATTAAATAAACATATTTTAGCAACAAATATTTTTTTTAACATAATCACCACCAAAAAATACCTACATGTAAAATTCCTGGGTGAATAGGATGGAAATTTCTTGGTTTGTTCAGAGTCAGACATATTGTCATAGTCTACTTTGGTGTGTTCCCGTAAACTTCAGTAACAACATACTTTTTTTCCTGTTATAACAAAGTGTACAATACATGATCCATCTTTATCTGAAACATTTCAAAATGTCAAAAGCTCATGCTCTTCTTAGCATAGTGAACTTGACCCGGTTTTAAAAAAAACAGCAAAAGACGAAAGAGAGACTTTATATCTCTAACGCTTATTCAGCTAAAAATAAGATCGCATGTCTTCTTCGTGGTTAAAAAAAAATTGTCTGCGTTGTGGTGAGGGATTTATTTCCAGTATAAAAAAAAAAATTTAAGGAAATAACCAAGAAATCACTTACAGATATTAGATTCCTTAGTGAAGGAGCATGTTATTGTTACCCTTACAATGACAAACGGTTGAAAAGAACTAACTCACTTCATTTCAAGCCAAACACAGTGGTATTCTTTATTATTTTTTTCTTTAAAATTCAAGACTTGGCATCTTAATAAAAAGAATACAATATACAAGTAGACGGCGGTAATATTTTTTAAGCATCATAAAAATGTATGATTTTGATCAAACTTAGTAATTAATTGCATCATGCAGCATTTTTTTTTTTTTTGTAAATGTCACTCCCACTTTTATATTTTTCTTCAAACGACAGCAACAAACATTTAAAATTTTTAATCTTGGCATCTCGACTGCATTGTTTTTTAGACCAACATCAATGATGATTTTTCTTTACGTGGCAGATTTTTAATTTTTAAAAAAATCTTTTTAGAAATTGAAAAATTTAGAGTAATGATAATTTAAAAAATATTAACTGAACTGTAAAACAACAACAACAAAAAAAAAAAACATTGCAAATTAGTTGAGCGATTATCCAGGACTACATGCAACTTTCAAATCCGCATACTCTCGGATATTTTTTAAGTTCGGTAATTAATATTTGTTGAATATTTTTGTTTCCTTTTTGAAAAAGAGGAAACGAGAATAGTGGATACTTGAGAAAAAGATTAATCTTTGATTTAGCTTTTTAGCTCAACAAACAATTTTAATTCGTTGTAACATAACGTGTGTACACAGGACCAGAACAATTGTTTTTAGCTGCTAAACTTTAGGAAGTTTGCCGTCATGCGTCTTTTTCCATAAAATACTTGCATGCAATTTGAAATCAGCAATCACATGTAATATTCGTTCAAAAGACTTAGGGACTCATTTTTAAAGTCCTCTTTTTTTGTGCAATCGTGGAAGACGGCTGTTTCCTTTTCGTTAAGCTAAAATGAAAAAGCATGAACCCAGTCACATGTAAACATACCCCCCCCCCCCCAAAAAAAAAGAACGACAAAAAGCATTGGCCTAAATCTTTTTAGCTCTTCGGACAGACATTGCGGGATTCATCAATTAAAATTTTAATTTATTCCTGTGTTCTGTGAACTATGCTATATCTATGCTTTTTTTTCACGAAGTGGTGAGACTTAAGGAAAATATGAGCTCGTAAACGATACAAAGTGTAATGGAGGACCGGCAGAGTACAAAAAAACAAAACAAAACAAAACTGGTTGTCTTCTTTACCTTGCCTTTGATCATCTACTAGCGTGTTGGTTGACTGTTATTGTTTAATGTTGTTATAACTCAAGAAATTATCTATCAACTGAGGACTGCACCTCCGACATTACATTTACCAATCATGGAAGAAAGAGAGAATCGTCTTGAACAAATTGTACAGGTCAATTATCAGTTGTTTTTATGCTTTCTTTTCTTTAAATGAAAAAAAAAAAAAAAACAGAACTTAATGTGTGACGAATTCTTCTTCTTAAAGTTTTGAGCGGTGATTAAAGTTTTTACATGAGGAGTATAGACAGAAACGAAAATTAAATTTAAAAAGTAAAACTTTTTTTGAAGCCATGAGAGATCCAATGATGATCCAAGTGAAGAAAAAGTTAAAGTAAAAATTGCCCCCCCCCGCCAAAAAAGTATTTTCTTAATGTCAGTTTTTTCTGAATTTTCAACTCTTTCACAGTTAACATAACAATTAAAAACAAAATTCGCTTAAAAATTAAAATTAACTCTCTGCGTCGGAAAACAAGATAACAATGCTTAGAGATTTTTAAAAAGAAAATAAATAATTACATTAAAAATCAAATAAAAAAAAAATAAGGCCTAAATTGAAAAGTTTTTTGGTTATGCATTAAATCACTGCGTCGGTCCGCTGTTTTCAAGAAAGCAAAATAGACGTTTGGGGTGATTATTTTTTTATTTTATTTTTAGACAAATTTTTGGTCAGTACTTTCGACCTTAGTCTTATGTCTAAAAAGGTGCACTTAGGGGTTGATTCGTACACAAACAAAAAAATTTTGTTTCATTTTTTTAAACCATATTTTTAATTTTTTCATTTAGCCAAGCGATAATTTTTTGCTGATTGTTAAATATTGTTGATGTATTGTACAACGTCTCTGTTTTTTGGGTCGTATTTCCAACGCGGACATATTTTCTAGAGAGTAGAGACAGAGAGAGAATCTTAAGTTCTAAAATCTCATTTTACACGAAATTTTAGTTTTCTTTTATTTTGAATGAACTGCCAAGAAGACTAGGTCGCTAACATCGTCACGTTTTTTCTCTTTGTTTTACAAACAGAAAAAAATTCCAGATTGACAGTGAGCTTTTTTTACTTACTACTTGCTCTTTTTTTTTTGTTTGTTCCGTAAAAAATCTCAAGTCACAAGTGAAAGCAAAATTAAGTCAGATTTCTTCCACGGTTGTATGTAATTCTTCGATACCGACCAAGTAAAATTTACTTAGTAAATGTAAACAAAAAGAAAATAAAAATTGTTTATTCCATCATTCACTAGGAAGAATTTTTAGTTTTATTTCGTCTAACTTAGAATAAAAAAAAGATCTTATTGAAATAAACTGCCAAGAAGACTATTATTATTTGAATTAAAAGCTTTATTATTTTAAAAACAATTGAAAACACGAGTTAAAAACGTTTTTTGGCGTTTTCATGTGAACTTAGTTTGCACTCTGTATTTTGAAAAATTGATATTGGAGTATTTTTTGGTCCGGAATTGTAGCGGTTTAGTAGGCGTGGCTTACTTGTGACACGAGGGCGAAAGTTTAGAGCACCCAGCGAGGGTCGAACTCGCTACTACTCTAACGAGATAAGCTTGATCTAGCGTGATAAGCTTGTTAACCATTTTACATCTTGACGAAGTGTTCTTGGTCTGAAATTGAGATATTGGCGGACCTGGAGTATCCTACCACCACGTTTATTTTCGCCGTTTTTCAGTTTTTTTACCGCAGTCCTATCGATTACCCCTTAAGCTTTACCATTATCAAAAAAAAAAAAAAAATTGGAAAAAGTACAATATTTGAACAAATTTGACTTTGAGGGAGGGGGTCAGTTTCTCAACGCTATCAGTAAAAATCGATCCTCTATTTTGAAAAAAACAGTCGCCGGGAAGACATTACCGTCAAGTTCAACTGTAAATTTGTCCATTAAACATTTCTTCTTTGGACCTTTCTTTAAAATGGGTTAGGGTTTGTGCATATTCAATGACTGAATCATTTGCGAAATTCTTAAATAGAGCCATTCTTGGAGTTTCAGAAGAAGATGCCATCATAAGTAATGAAGAAAACGTGAGAAAGACGAGCAACATCTCGTCCCAAAAGAGAAGAATAACATAAACAAAGCGACCCCAACGCGATTGGATTGAAAATGGAGGATTGATTTTACTTTAACGTTGTATGACAACGTTAATGCCACCAAATTTGTTTAAACATTGCAATTTTTCAAAATTTCTTTTGATAATCGGAATCTATATAGTTAACAATCGATAGGACTGCGGTGAAAAAATTGAAAAAAAGGAGAAAAACGTGGTGGTAGGATACTTCATGTCCGCCGAGATATTTTTAAAAAATTGATTCTTAAAATTTGCCGTATGGTAAAAAAAAAATCAAGCAACGATCAATGTATTTTATATTTTGAGATATCATTATTTATACTATAAATCTTTGTTATTATCACAACCTTTAGAAATGAATAGGGTTCAGTTCAAAATTCCCTGAATACCCAATTGACAAGCATTGATGAAGACCAGAGGGCCAAAACGTTGTGATAATAACAAAGATGAGGACAATATTCCACCTCTAAATAAGGATATATCAGCAAACATGTTCAGCAACTTCTCAGAATAACATCAAACTGCTTCAGGGATAACAGATAGTGCTAATACTGAATTAAATTCATGTGCTCTCATAAAGAGAAATAAAAAAAAATTCTCACCTTGATGTTTTTACTTTACATTTTAGTTATAAAATCCATGATACCCAAGTGGCAGCAGTGATTCTGTAAATATTCCAAGTGTGTTCCAGTGGCATGAAGTTCATTTGGTATTTTTTATAATAACAATTTGGCAAAGATAATGTTGAGAGAAGCAAACTCATGATTTTGAAATGATCCTCAAGTGCAATCTTGTAAAATCAGTTCATAACCATAACTGCTTTTTATCTTAAGGTATTACTACTCTCTCCACTCGCAGTAAATTTGTTTACTTCAGTTATCTTATTTTTTAATAAGCTGTCAGTATTAAAATGAAATTGTTTATAAACACTCATAAGACACTGCAGAATTATTTTATACCATTTACACACAAGTTGGCTGTAAGCAACCAGTTTCTGAAAAAGTTTATATAAACTGAATGTGCATATTTATATAATTTATAAGAAAAACATTTTATTATTTTTTAACCAATTCATTTACATAAGTACATATATATTTGTAAATATCCATTTTTGCACATTTTAAGGTTAATAATATAGTTTATTTCTGTATATAAGTTACAAATCTCAATTCTTTGACTTCACTCAGTATTTTGTGTCCATTTTATTGACCAGCTGTTGCATTCAATCAAATTTTATTTTTATTGAAATTCCAGTTAATTGTATTAATGTCACCATGTTTTATTTTGTTCTAATTTTTTCTATTAAACAAAATTAATTTGAAAATTTTTTTTATAAAATTGTTAAACTTTCTCTAATCATGATTGATCTCCAGTCTTCCATGTATAATTTAGTTGGAATTTATATATCTAAACTTATTTATAAATGGAACTTTGTGTGTGTCTGTTATCTATAGACTCTGAAACAGCTGAACCGATTTTCTTGAAAATTTACACAGTTGTACTATAAGCATCTGCAAGTGTTCTTAGCTTGGTTTTGTGTCAAGGTACCCCTGATGAAAATCGATAATTGAAAAAATTGGCTTATAGAAGGAGTGGTCCAATTTTAATCAAATTTGATACACTCATAGACAAAGACATAAGAAACGATATTCAGAAGTTTCAAGGTTGTAGTTCTTACAATAGTGCAGAAAATCGATAATATATATATATATATATATATATATATATAAGCTTTCATTACACCCGAGCAACGCCAGGCTATACTGCTAGTTGTTTTATATATTGTGAATATTATTGATCATTGCAATTTTAAAATTGATCCACTACATAAAAAGACTAGCTTTAGGTCAGAGTTCACTGATCCTATGCTAAACCAGGTGGGTGTTGAGTTAATGGTTAACAGTACAAAAAATGGAATTGAGGAAACAAGTTTAAACTGAAGTAGTTTGCTTACATCAAGATTATTCTTTTGAAAAATACATGTATCAACTACTTTGAATAGGTGAGGATCAAAGCTTTCTCTCTACCGCTGGTACTCTATATACCAATACAAACTGAGCACCATCAAGTAACCTCATTATCCAAAGAAATGCATGAAAGTCCCTGCCTAATAACCTGATGATCTATAATTTGACTTGGTACTAATTTAAATAATTTATATAAAGACTTTTGAGATGAGGAATTATCATGTTTTATTTTAACTAGTATGTCTTGATTATTCAAGAGACACATGGCCTAATGGATCAAAACATTACTTAAAGCATATCTAATTTCCTGATATTCATGAGTTCAATCCCTGGATTGAGCAGCATGAAAGAGTGATATATTCTAATTCAGTGAAAGAAATGGACAAGTAACAGCAGAAAGGTGACAAATCTAGAAAGAATTCACTGACACAAGATATTCTCTAAGCATGTAAAGGGAACTGAGAACAGTCTCCTTCCACAGATTGAATAAATATTTCAGCTGAAAATTCAGAAAAGGTTACTGAGTAATGTAGACACCCGAAGAAGGCTGGAAAGTATAAAAGCTTAAATGTGAATATAACAACCAAGATGACTATATCTGAATAGAAAAGCATAGGATAAGTTAAGTAAATAGCTACTTGGTTTAGGTTCAAAGAATTTTTACCTACTGCTTATTAGATAAAATTTATGTGGTAATAAGTGGTTATAATATTAATAATTCAAGGAACTCAATATTTTAATGAAATAATTTCTTCCAAAAAGTAAGTATTACCTCATAAATGACACGAAAAAACTTGCTTTAAGTTGTCAATCTGTTATCTGAAACTTGAACTGACTTGTTCAAGTCCTTATACCATTGCTTGATAAGACATGAAGACCAGCCTAGTTGACTTTGTTTGTAAATATGATATAATTCTATTAAATATGTTTTCTTTCCACCTTATCCCGAATTCAATATAAACTCTAGTAAGTTTTATAAGTTACCTGCTGTAAAAAGCATGCCATAAGAAAGCATCTTTAGATCTTTTTGGGTGTATAATACCACTTTACCTAGTAGAGATTATTTGATCTAAGAGTGAAGATCATTTGTTTTTGTAGCTTGGTATAATAGGAATTTGGTGACTTGGTTTTAGGTCAGTATAATTTAGATTATGGGGATTCAATCTAAAGTCCTTAAAATGATATATTTTGAACTTTATTTACTTATATAAAAAAAAAGATGGAATTTTTAGAACTTCCTATTTTGAAACTATATGCCTCTCTAAAAAGAAAGAAGAAAGCAAATATGATCATTTTAGAATAAGTGTATCCACATGCTGTTAATGTATGTGTTTCTTTTGTTTTTGTGTATGTAGAAGATGCTTCTAAACATTTGGGGAATTTGACTAGCATTCTGTATGAATGTATGTGATTATAAACACATACATATGCACAAACACAAGGTTCTATCCGAAGGTTTGTTATCTGAACCTGGAAAAACAATTACTTTTCCTAAGGTCTAGTTTCCTCCTTATGTTTTTTGAAGTAGTCCCTTTTGGCATGTATACATAGATTTCACAAAGGTTAATACTAGAAGCCTGCATGAAGTTTTTGAACTTTTACAGAGTACCTTATGTATGTGTAGGCATATATAACTATACATACATACATACACATATATGTATATACTAATAAGTCATATCTAGCAATTCCTACATTGTCCAGAATACATACATACCCTACTGTGTATATGTGTGCATGTATTTAGGTATTGAACTGCTGGGAATAGTTTTATTGATATTAGAACATCTGACAATCATTTAGATAATCTGTTGAAAACAAGCCATGTAAAATGTCAGTTTTTGGACAAATGAAATATTTCTTTTTTCATTCCTCATAGAATTAGTAAGAAGCAGTACTGAAAGATTTTCAGTGGGGAGAGCAACCCACTTCCCCAAATCAGTATTTCAATAACCAAACATTAGAATACTAATTCTTGGAAGTGAGTTGGACTGACAACTTTTCAGTTACTCCATATTTTTCTCCCTTGTTATTAATATACCTGTTTTTTGAGAACAAAAATAACTGTAAATTTACTGAAGGATATATTTTCTTGTAAAATGAGATATAAACTATGTATATTACAAGTTGTGGATGTGCATTGTGGTGTAATTGGCTTGATATGAGAAATCAAAGAGCTGAGTTCAAATTCTAGTTGAATTTATTTCATTCACTTATACACAAATATTCTTGAGAAAGGTAGAATCCATCTCTTCCCCCTCCAGTTATGGGTTGAATAGCCAGATTGGGGTCTGTAGCCTTGGTTGGCAATCAGTTTACTGCAGAAAGTAATGGCAACCTAATGCAGGAAAGTCTTGAAAGAGACAAAATTGCCCAAGTGTATAACTGATTGATATTACAAATTATTTATATTATTGGTTAATATGCTGGTTGTTATATCCAGTCAGTTAAGTGCCATACATGATACTTGCTTAGGTGATCATGTCTTGAAAGAGATATGACTGACTGGGCAGAAAATTTTCCTGCAGTAGGTTGCCATTATGTTCTGTTGTAAACTGGTTGCCAACCAAGGTTATAGAATCCAATCTGTCCTGTTATTTAATGTATAGCTGGAGAGAAGAGACAGATTAATACCTTTCTCAAGGGTATTTGTGCATAAGTGAATGCAACAAATTCAACTGGAATTCAAACTCTGATCTCTGATTATCTCATTCTGAGCTGATATCCATGTTATATCAGTGAACTAAAAAGAAGGATTGTTGTTATAACAGTCTATCTGTTCATCATTCTTTTCTTGCTTTTCTTTAAGACAAAATCTTTTTCTTTCCTTACAGATTGTATGTTTGAAGTAGTCTGTAGAATAGATCATTCTAAACATCATAGTAAACAAAATCAAAACAGTATGAACAGCTCTCGGAACGGTGATTACTTTTCTCGAAATAATAGGCAGTATCAGAGAAACTGCCTATGATAATAGTTGTTCGTTTGGTTTATTATTTTGCATGCAATACTGACCTATTAATTTATCTGCCATCAATTTGGAGTTAATGCTTTAAAACTGAAGATGTTTTTCTACTAAGTATGGTTGCTGATGTGTTTATTAAGTTGAAAGAATTAAACTTTTATATTTTATGACCATCAGTTTAGTTCTGTATTATCTGAACTATATACACTTAGTTTTCCTCAAATCATACAAGAGAAATCAATTGTGGTATTTGGGGAAAAGAAAAGAAAATCAGTTTAATTTTGCTCTCAGAAAGACTGATGAAAATGATATTTCATAAAAATTCACCTGTACATCATCTTTACTTTTTAGTTTGGAAAATAAAAAGTTAAAAGAAATATTAAAAGAAACTGTTAAATCTATCAAATTGTTTTTTTTAATAGAACATAATTTGTAATATTGTAAAAATAAGCACATATTACATTCACTTTTAATTTTATTTCTGCTGCTTTTTTTTTTCTTCTTATACATTTTTTTAATCAAATATTTTGCAGGGGATCATAATCATTATTAATCTTATGCAATGTTATCTTGATATGGCTGATCAAAATGAAATAGAAGATAACAGTAATGAGAATATATTCATTTAACATCGTATTTTTATTTTACAGATACATTTCTTTTTGTGTAAAATAATAACAAAGTAGAATCCTTTGCTACAACAGTTCTAACCTTCAAAGCTAAGACCTGCTATGTCATAGTAGTGAACCACCTTCATTCATCTTGAATTTCATTGGTAAGACGTAAGTTTTACTCGAGCATCTTCTTCCTATGAACCACTGATTTATGGAACCGACTCTCAAAAGGATGCTTTTCTGATCTCTATAATCTTAACCTGTTCAAGTTTAGGGTTAAACATTGTCTTCTCAACGGGGCTTACAACCATATAATTTTCAAACACTGGTTCCTGTAAGATCACTGAAGTTAAGCAACTGTGAGCCTGAACAGTACCCAGATGAGTGACCACTTTGTAAGCTTGGATGTGCAGGTTGTATAATGGATAAAAACTTGTGATTATTAATCAGCTGAGTTCCAATTCCAGTTGGGTTTGTTATATCCACTTATGTGTAAATACCCTTAGGAAAGGGATGAACCCACCTTTTCTTGTCAGGTATGGGTTAATTAGTAAGAATAGTATCACTAAAATCATTATTATCTTCATAAAAATTGTTACAAACCAAAAATTTTTTTGTGGCTTTAAATAACCTGCAAAAGGTTGATAAACTGTAGAAAACAAATGAATCATTATCTTTCTCAAATATCTCCATCAAATGTGCTTCTTATTTTGTAAGATGGATTTTTAAATGGAATCAAAATATGAAACTTTAATTTAGTTTCAATTATATTATGTCCCCGGTAGTCTAGGAATAAAATTTGAAGGAAAAAATACAATGGTTTCTAACATTTTTGCATTAAAGATAAATAAAATTAGCTGAATTTTATGAGATATGTAGTCTTATATATTTTTGTAGAACTGACAAGCTTTAGATAACTCATTTTAAAATTTCTAATTTAAATATTTTTTTTATGATGCCATGTACTTTTAGGATGTCAGTAATCTTGGTTCTCCAAAAATTATTTTATGAAATATACAAATTGCTATGACTAGAGTGAAGTCGTTTTCTATTGCCTTCTCCAAATTTAAAGGTTAGAGATTAAAAATTTTTCAAACTAGAATATTTTCAACACCTTCATGACGTACATTTTTATGACTTATTGTGTTCATCTGATACTCTTTTGTTTCCTTTGAATAATAGAACACAATTACTTTATATTTTTACTGGTAAGGAGAAAAACATTTTGAATTTCCTATTTACAAGATTGGGGGTACTGTTAAAGTTCAAAAAGGTTTGTACTGTGGCTTGTCTAATCCTGTTTCTTGCCTACAAATCATTTGTTTGTTTCTTTGAAGACTTTTTGACCTTTAATCTTGACAACAATTGTTTGTTATATGTGTTACCTACATGGAGCAAATTAATAGTTATGAATTGATCCTTTGAGTAAAGTTCCCATTAGTGAGGTGCAATTCTTATTTATTTCATCATTCATAATGACTCTGGTCAGTCCATAAAATGTTTATCTGTAGGATTTATTGAAGGCAGATTAACAATGCTCAATCTTCCCAGTTTCTTACAGTGTTTTATTTTATAATCATTTCACCCCAAACAAGGCAAGACCTCCACTGGTGTGCTGGCAAATATAGTGAAAGTAAAAAAAAAAAAAAAAAAAAAAAAAGGTACAGGGGATATCAAAGAAAGGATAGGAAATGAATGGGAATCAAGGAGATAGAAGATGATTATTGCATTTGAACTTTTGGAGATTGTAGCTATCAGAGAAGCAAGCAAATGGAAGGGAGTTCCATAAATGGGAAGTGCAAGAAAAGAAACTTACAGTAGAAGAGGCAGTTACATTTAACTATTTTGACAGTAAAAAGGTAGGACTTTGATGCCAATCTAGTAGCACACAAAAATAGATGTGGTTGGGGCACCAGGGAAAATAGCTCGTCAGAACATTTGCCATGAAAATTCTTGTAGAAAAGACAGAGGGAAGCCATGTCACATAGGTGAGAAAGTAACTGAAGGTGGGCTGCCATGTCAGGATTGATTATATTGCAGATTCTCCTTTGGAGTTTGTTGAACCTCAAGATATAATTGATATATTTTAGAACTTGAAAAATCTGCAATGTTAAAGCAGTATATGAGTGTCTTTTATCATCACTTTTATCATTTTAAGGATAGAATCCCTAGTTCCTGCTGGGATTTTTCGGCCATTATTTTTTTTGTTGTTGGCACCCACTTGCATCAGAATTGTCATACTCTCTTCTTATTTCCTTTCTCCCCTCTGGTGATAGTGGCAGAGATGGCTTTGAAAGACCAGCCTACTTCTAAAGGCTTGTGAGCAGAAGTCATAGAGGAGTGTGGTTTGTGGACGTGGTTTGGTGAGTTGGGCTCTTCTTCATGTTGACAATTGTATTTGAAATTCATGGTCTTCTCTTGGATGGTCCTATGTCAGGAAGGGCAATTTACAGCAACAGTTTCCCAGGTCTCAGTTAATGTTGACTTGTGTCATGGATGTTTTCAATTGATCCTTGAAGTGTTGTTCATATAAGAAAGATAATGAATAAATGGATAAACAGAACATTTGATAGAAAATTTGATAAAGAAAATCATTTCATTCATTTAATATATACATATGAGATTTGATTGATGCTGCAGAAAGAAAACTACAGCTTATATCAATTCGGCATTTGACTTCCTTCAAGGAAGTCCTCTTCTGAAGCCATACTTTATCCAGCATTGTTTCTATTGATGGAAGCATTCCTGGAACTTCTTTTTAGGGATAGTGAGCAACTGACTTGTTGCATTCTCCTGAGTTTCCTTAACATCTTGAAATCGTGTTCCATTGAAGATGAATTTAATTTTTGGAAAAAGGAAGTAATCACAAGGGGTGTAAAGTAGTTGTCAGACCTGAGGGATGTTGTCTCTGGCCAAAAACTGCTGCAAAAGTCATGGTCATTGATGGAACTTTTGAAGTGTGGTGAAAGAACCATACTCTTTCTTTCCAAGCACTGTTATAAACAACAGAAGAGAGCAAGAATGTTATAACTTAGCGTTCATGTATGGCAAAGTTCAAAGTCAGTCTGTGCCAAGCAGCTTCACTCTGCATACTTTAGCTTAGTTATCATAGCAACATTCCCAATACTTTTTGATCAGACCTTGTATGTGTATGTTTCATATAATTTTGCAATATATGTCTTGTATATATGTTTTCATATAAACCATATGTTCCTAAATATATGCTTATTTAGCAGTACTTATCACATAGCAATAGTTAACAAGCAAGATGCAAGAGCAAAATTTGAGCTTTACTGAGTTTTCTACTAACATAAGTCTATAGCCTGATATAATGATATAGATATAACTGAATTCTGATCTGAAATTTTAGCAGTTCATTTGATGTGATTATTGAAGAAAGTTTGGGTTAAGTGTGTTGATTAGGAAAGAAATTAATATATATTAATGTAGCTTTTTTGATTGAAGACTAACATTTAAAAAAAATTTTTCATTTTTTACAATAGCTTATAAATGTTGGAAGTTCTTAGAAATTAGACAATTTATACAACTGCCTTTATCTTATACTGGCAAACTTGTTATAATGGAAGAAAAAAATTAGTAAAAAATGTTAAACAACTTTCATTGGTTTTCAATCAAATCTACTTTGATAAAAATCTGATCCTCAAGTTCACATCTATATTTTGCATAAAATAATTACCTTTTCTATGATGAAGCTATGGACGTAGATGTATAAGAGGATGTTGAAAAGTTCTCAACCTAACCCACTTCCCAGAATCTGAATATATAGGATGTGGCAGAAAGACCTTCCACCTCTACCTTTCAAAAATACCTCTCACATAATAGTTATACATTAATAGAAATGGTGCCTTCATCTAATGTCTTACCATGGCCGTATCTGACTACTGGGCACACCGGGCACGGGTCCGGGCCAATCCGTGCAATCATAGTGAAAATCTGGGCAAGGAAAAATGTCTTCATCACAAATCAAACTGAACAATTCAGGAAGAAAGAAAGAAAGAAAAACGAAGAAAACATCCAAATGAACGCAGTAAAAATCTGTTTGTTTGTTTATTAATTTTGGGAGAAAAGACTGGTTATACTCAGAAAGTCCTAACCTGATTTCCTGCTTTCATTCACATTCTGTACCTAATTTCCATTGAAATAGCCGAAAAAAATCTGCAAAAGTTATAGTTTCTGGAAACGGATGACACTGATGACATCATCACATTGTCAATTAATAAATCCGGGCAATTTTCTCTGTACCCAGTGTTTTTTTAAGCATCAGCTACGAACCTGTGTCTTACCATTATGTGGGAAGTATTTCTGCTGCATCTGTATTATTCTGTATATACGTTGGTCTTTAACCAAACTGGTTTAAATGAATGATTAATGTTTACATTTGAATAATTGTGTATATGCATGTATGTATTTTTACACAAACTTAAGAAAATGCAGCAGTTTCAATATTGATTTATTTGTAACATTTCTTTGAAATTGGCTATCTGGCATGCATTCTAAAATTTTCATAAATATAATCGCTGATTCAGTTCACTCAAAGAAAGTAACACTTTCTATCAAAAAGTTGGTTTCTTTGTTTTATGAAATTAAGCCACATGTTGTTCTGCTTGTCTTGTTGATTTATTATTAAACTAGAAACTTGTCATATGCCAGATTGCTTTGTAAGATGACAATAATTAGTTAATTGTTTGAAATGAGTTATTGATAATCAACATGGCAGTTACATCGATTGATGAATTAATGTCATTTACTGCCTGTTAAGTGTAACAACAGATGTGGAGTTCAGATGTTGAAATAATTATTAGTTTTTAAGATTATTTTTCTTCTATGTTAAACTTTTTCATTAACCCTGTAAAATTTATCCTCCTCCAAACAAACTTAAGATTATTAATTCCTAGAATATAATTTTCCCTTTCTGTATTTATACCCCCCATCTCTCTCTCTCTCTATTGAGTTCACTTTCACTATTTTGTAATGCTTGTTTTTCATAAACTTTGTTAATTAGTGCTTTTTTTTTTTGTAAAATAATAAATATTAGGTTGTCATAAAAAATTCTACTTTTGAGAACCAGTTGTGATGATAAATATATCATCCTAACTATTGATCATACATAACACTTACTAAATTTGGAGTACGCTAATGTGTGGTAGTTTTTGCATGGCAGTGACCGAGTACACAGTGGAAGACCCTATGTCTGGCAACAGAACTCTGTACTATGCCATACAAGCAGGAGAAGCCAGTCATGGCTGTCAGACAATTTCTGTGGCCTCATCACCTCTGACATCTGGCCACCTAACTCCTCAGACTGCAACCCCCTTGATTATTATGTGTTGGATGCAGTTGAGTGGGAAACCAGCAAAACTACTCATAATACCAAAGATGAACTGAAGGCAAGAATTATGGCAGCATTCACTAACTTAAACAAGGTGACCATCCAGAATAGTTGCTGGAGCTTCTTAAGTTGTCTGGAGGCCATATTTGAAACTAACGGTGATTTTATTGAATAAATTTACTCTTTAGTATTTCAAGATATTCTTGTGTAATTTTGCTAAATATATCTATTAAAATGAGATGTCAGTGCTATTTTAATTTTTTGTCTAGTTTAGATGACAATTTATCCGTTACATCCTATACACTGGGTAAATGCACATTTTTCAATTTCTTTTATTTTGTTTCTTATATGTTTCTTATTAATTATGAGGGTATGCAGAAAAGTTTTCAGTCCAACCAAAAAGATATTAAAAAAAAAAAACGTTGATATTTTGTTCAGATTTTGAGAAGTGAGTTGATTTTTTCAGCCCCCAAATGAACTTTTCTCTGCTTTAATACAAATGGATCTCTTTCTCCTTTTTCTGTTGCTACAGATTTTTATCTTCACATCCAAATGTAGTTTTACTTTTTATTCTTTAAAAGGAAGCGTTTGGTTGATCATTATCCACGTTTCTTTTGATTAATATTTGATATTTTTTGTTTAATGACTTTCTTTTAGTTATTTTTTTTTTTACTTTCTTGATTATTATGTTTATTAGGTTTATTTAAATTTCCATTGACAAGTTTGTATTTTCAATATTAAATGTTAATGCTATTGCCTGGTTTTCATTTAATTTGTCTATAAGTCTTCACCTTTTTGTTCATCTTATTAGTAGCAGGCTAGGTTATCATTTGCTTACCTTAGTCAACTTCAAAGTACTCCTCTTGGGACCTGTCACACTTATTTCCATGTTCTTTTCACTTTTCAGGACCATTTGTAAAGTTCTCTTTTGGGATTGCCATCAGCTGTCTCATATTAGATTCTCTTTAATCTCATTTCAGCGACAATTTTAGTTTTGAGAAAAGCTAGAAGTTTCAGGAAATCAAATCTACAAGAACTGACAAAAACAAGTAAAATAGGTGATGTGATGTTTGATATAAAACCCATACTCACAATAGAAAGAATCAACTTGTTCAGTCATTGTGAATGTGCATGTAAGTTCACTCAGTAAGCACCAGTGCTGACTGAGTAACCCCATGTGAGAGTGTCTGTTCACAGATGTTCAGTAAGGTCCCTCAAATTTGTTGCCTAGATATATCAAGGCTGTATAACTGATTCTTGAAATATTAAAAATAACTGGATATGTTCTAGACAGATCTTGTACATGATTTTGCTTCTTCCCTGTCTCATTCTGTGAGAATTAGTTTTCTTAATCTTTTTCTCTTTTCTTTCTCCCCATTGGTTCAAACAATATGGCTAATAGTCAAAGCTTCATTCTTGATCTTTAGTTTGGAAAACCCATCATTACAAACTGGGAAAGAATCATGATTTTCAACGAGAACAAAAGTTCCATCTCCAGTGGTCAGTGTAAGGTTTGTAAAATTTATTATCTACACTGCATAAATTTTTAATGGTAGATAATTATAATCTGGATTTTACCATTTTATAAGAGCACCTGTTGAAGAGAAAGTTTGTTTTTTTAGTGATTAAAAGTTGAAGTTTCTTTTCTGCGACCAGACTTTGTGGTAACAAGTTTCACTCACCAGACACTTAAGGTTTTTAGTTTTTTGTTTATCACTTGAGGTAAGTTTAAAAATTCTACCTTAATCATGATAATCCTATAACTTCAGTATAAATATAAAACACAAAATTATTCAGAAATAAAATTATTTATATTACAGATATTAAGTTTATCTTTCCTTGTGTCAGACTTCAGTACTGTGGCGGCCTGTGAATATTGAGTTTACTATAATTGTGAGACTAGCTTAGAAATTATTTCTCCATGGTAGGTGTCTCATTGATGGATATTGTATATGGCCTTACTCTCTTGATATATACTAAGCTTAGCTTTGTCTGGCACAAGGCCATAATAGTGGAGCATCTAGTGAACTCATTACACTTACAGTCTAGTCTGTAAAATTAACTTGCTAATCATTTTTCTATGCTAGGTGCTCTAATAATTACTAAGTTTGGCATAAGGTCACCATTGTGGCACTCAGTGAGGGTTGAACTTAACATAGAAATTGGTCTGTGAGACTTGTTAACCATTACTATGTTAGAAACCACTTTAACTATTTACTTTAGCTTCTTCTTACACAAAATCACAGCAGTGGGATACTCAGTGAGATTTGAATTCAGTACAGTAAATTGGTTTGTAAGAGATTGCATTATGGTAGATATTTATGTAGCTTGGCTTAATTTGGTACAAGGCCTCAATAAAGAGGTAATCATGATTGAACTCAATAGCAATAGCCTCCAAGACTAATATTCTAAACCTGGAACTACAGTAGGAGTCCCCAATGTTCGATATTATATGATCTCTGCTTTTCTCTGTTCTCTGGATTAGCCAACTATCACTGTTTATTTTCTACTGTACATTTTCTTAGATTAATTGATAGGTGGACACGTATCACTGAACCTGATAGGTGTGGAAGTCATCAGCTGTGTGTAATGATAAATTACTATGTCCAAAGTGTTGTAATTGATTGCCAGACTGATTGCTTCATCATTGATTTGTGTAACCAAAGTACTGAAAATAAACACCTCATTTATTATTATCTTCTTAAGGAATGATTAAAATGTCAATGATGCATCTTTTGTAATTTACTTTTGTATCTGGCATTGGTCATCAAGATCAAACATTAAATGGCTTTGTTTGGATGTGTAGCCATGTGAAATGAATAGATACGTGCATGCACATTATATGGTTGTGTTGATTTAGATAATAAATTACATGGTTTTATATGTGGAGTTTTAAGTGTTATATAATTTGTTGTTCCATTACATATATCTATATACATAGGTTAAATTCTCTATTTAAAAATCTCATCCCAGGAGTGCTTTGTAGATAATGTTTCTTTTTCCTTTTTGAGACAATGTAATCTTTCTAAAATACATTATTTGGTTTGCTGTATGATTGAAATACTTACATATTTCCTACTGGGGTCAGCAGTCTGTGTTTGAGCTTGTGTAAAAGCCAAGACTCTGAATACTGATTTTCAAAGCAAACAGACCAGTCCTGTCTGTCAATAAGATTGGTATAACACACTCTTCCTACCTTTTTTTTCTCTGTTTTAGCTTTGTTTTACCTGAAGTTATGCTTATACCTAAAATTTCTTATTTTGGAAATATGTTTAACACTGCAATAATTAAACATAAAAGTTGAATGAGATTGACCAAGGTATCTTGAAAAATAAGCACACACGCACCACATAGCACTCTTGTTCTAATAGATAGAAATAATGCAGAGATTTTTCAACTTAAAACACAAGACTACCAGCTCTGAAATTATTAGAATTCATATTTCTTTTCAAATCAAAACATAAGGGAAATCATATTACAGATTTTAAAATAGATTCCTGAGTTTTAGTATAAAATTTTCTGGAGAAATTTTTAAAAAATCAATTATGCAACAATGAAAATTTATAGGTTGAATTTTATTTTTGATTTTTTTAATCTCTATAGGTCATGATCAAACTTAATTCTCCACATTGGAAGTTTCAGAATAAGACTGATTTTAAGAAAAACTACTTCTGAAAAGGGTAATAAATATTGTGTTTACAATCACAATAGTTATAAAACTTGCATTTTGCAATAATGAAGCTCCACCTATGAATATCTTGGAATTTTTAAAAAAATTTATATCAATATTTTAAAGTTTTATACAAGACAGTTCATACATCTTAAAAAAATAAATGAAAATATACACACACACATATTCATTTTTATATTGAATGTGTTAGTAATGTCATTTAAGTATGGCATTCATTTGACACTGAACTAGAAAAAATAAATAAAAAACCTTTTTCTTTTCTTGCAACATTTGATTTTTTTTTTATGCACAAATGCTCCCTCCCCCCCCAAATAGTAGGCAATATAATTGAGAGAAAAAGAAAGAAATGTATATAAATATATAAATGCAAATGAATTTATGAAGAGCGACTGGTTTAAGAAATTAAAACAAAGCTTTAATAAAAAGAGTGTATGTATGTATATATATATATATATGTATATATATATATATAAAGAATTAACAAATATACAAGATTATGTGTATTTCACCTGAGTTTTCCATAATTTCATTAGTAGTTTGACAACTCTCTTAAATAGAACAGCTGTACATATTATTCTATTTAATCTCAGTCTCAAATGTGATAGTAAAATAGAGTTAAACAGAACTTTGTATCATAAGCAGACATAAACACACCCAGTATATATATATATAAGATTATCTTCATAAATTTTTGAAATAATATATGAACATATCTTTATAGATATGCAGTATAGCCTGGCGTTGCTCGGGTGTACTGAAAGCTTTTTAACTAATCCATGGTCCTGGAGCTCAGACTCAGCCTAAAGAATATTTGTGTGAAGTTTGGTGAGAATTGGATAAAAATTGTGGATTTGTATAAAGGACATACAGACAGATAAACAGACACACACACATACACACACATCTTGCCGTTTTTATATATATATATATATATATATAATTGATTTTCTGCACTATTGTAAGAACTGCAACCTTGAAATTCAAGGAAGGAATATCGTTTCTTATGTCTTTGTCTATGAGTGTATCAAATTTGATTAAAATTAGACCACTCCTTCTATAACCTGATTTTTTCAATTATCGATTTTCGATATTTATCAGGGGTATCTCAACACAAAACCTAGCTAAGAACACTCGCAGATGCTTATAGTATAAATTTTCAAGAAAATCGGTTCAGCTGTTTTGGAGTCTATAGGTAACGGACACACACACAGAGAGACAAAGTTCTATTTATAAATAACTTTAGATTTAGATTAGATTTGTTTGACAAAGCTGACTTTGGTATATCCAGTAATGAACAAACTCCCTAGAAATTACTTGGAAATATGCTAATCTTGACTTTATAGCAAGTAGTATATATGCATACATATACACATATATATCTGAGGATTTAGTTTGGTTTGATGTCTAAAGTTACCATGTACTTGAATCAGTGGTTTCTAAACCAATGGTCACAACCCAAATGTGGCTCATGGAATGCTTTAGAAAAAAAGTAAGAGACTAGAAACATAAAAAAAAACATTAAAAAGTAGTACAAATATATTTACATCACAATTTAGGAATATAAAGTATCACTGAGACTTGTGAATAGGAAATTAGTTATGAATAATAAAGCATTAATAAATGTATGAAGACGCCTGAAACATTTTAGTCTGTTCATTTTCAATATTTGTCAATTGAGATGTCTGGAGCCTCATACAATCATGGTATTATTTCTTCTGGCATTGTTGTTTTGACAGCTGATACATACATGCATGAAACATTTACAGTCCGTTATACATTTAATTTCCTTTAATCTCCTTTAATCATCATCAGAATATTAGGATTGATTGATTGTTAAAGTAAAATTCATAGCCTACGGCATATCATGTTGAATACACCGGTTCTCGTTCGATCACTGAAGTTAAGCAACGTTGAGCCTGGTCAGTACTTAGATGGGTGACCACTTGGGAATACCAGGCGCTGTAAGCGTTCAGTGATGGATGTGCGTTGTGGTGCAGTGGATATCGGCGTGGAGAGAGAAATCAGTGAGCTGAGTTCGAATTTCAGTTGAGTACTCTGCATTCACTTCAGCACTAGTACCCTTGGGAAAGGTATTAATCCGTCACTTTCCTCCAATTATGGGTTAAATAACAGGATGGTGCCTGGAGACAACCCATCTAGTGTTGGTGTCACAATAAAAACATCCTTGGTAGCCTTGGCGAAGCATCAAGTATTCTGCTATTTGACAAGATTATGAATTTCACTGCAAACTGCACCAGGGTTCCAAATGCACAGGGAATACTGAAAGGGTGTCATGAGTTCTATCTTGGCCAAGGCCGCAAGACGATGACAAAAATTCATTGGATAAAAATTAAAAAAATAGATAAAAGGAGACTGAAATTGTTCTTAACCTGAGCGTATCCAGGCCAAAAATCATTCTCTATTTAGATATCAGCCAAAAGACATTTTGAAAACTTAATAAGAGCATTGATTTGTATGTGTTGTAACCTTAAGAAGGTTACTGCAGGGGTAATTACCAAAATTGAGGTTGGGAATAATAGGATATCAACAAGTAAAAGACTCACACTGCGTGAAGTGGATACACTGCTTGTGAGTATAATCACCCTCCTCTACCCCAGTTGTGTCCACATATTTAAGAGAATAGGAACATTTCATTCCTGTACAAAAGTAGGTATACAACAGTTTGTGTGGCCAAATATAAGAATTTAAAAAAAAATTTCTTCTAAGCTTCCTCAGAGTTTGTCTTAATGTTGATATTCATTTGCAAATATATCACTTGGAGAAAGGAGATTTTTATAAGCTTGGCTTGCTCAATTCTACTGAATATAAGTAGAATTAGGTAAATTTGCTTTTAATAAGATTTGAAGCCATGTTTAAAGTGAGAAGATTTTTTGAAGTTTAAACATTGCTGGGTCAATAGTTGTAGCATTGTGAACTTGAAAATACAGAGTCTGTTCTTTTTGTTGGGATTATTTACTACCTTTGTGAAATACATTTCTGATTGTAAAAATGATGAGAACAGCAATCCATAATAAATAGACCACTTGAATATACTTAATTTATCTTTCTTTGAAAAAAATTGAATATACTTAATTTATCTTTCTTTGAAAAAAATTTACACATGCAAAAATGGCTTAGATCTAAATAAACTTCAAAAATTTCTTATTGCTTAAAAGCTAGTTTTAACTCTTGGGAGATTAGCTATTGGTAAACTAGTGATATTTTATCCACCAAACATAAAACCTTGTACTTGGTTATGATAATGAGTGCTACATAAATTCATTCATGTACAATGGTAAGTGGATTTGTATTTTACTACTGTCATGTTATTTGGTAGAAGCAAAATATTTTGAATTTGATCATAAAAAGAAGGTTCAATGTTAATAATTTTACTATTTAAAAAAAAAAAGACTGAGATTGAAATTTTAGAAAATATGATATTTATTTTTATTAATAGGTTTTGTAAAATATTGTTTCATGTTTCCACATTTTAAAAATTATATAACAATTATTTACTTTGGAAGTTTAATAATATATTGACCCAATTTCAAAAATTCGAATGATGTTTTTTAAATTCTTTTAAAAGGTTTTATAATAAACAACACCCCAATGACTTGTTCAAAGAGTTTTGTTTTTCTGTTTTAGGTAATTTAACTCATTCTTTTTGTTATTTATGTCCCATAAGATTTTGGTTGATCTATTCTCTCGTCATTTTCTTCATTTGTATTATCCATATGAAAACGAGCACCCCCTCTCTTTCTCTCCTTCTGGTAATAAAAAGCAAAAATGGTTGCAAACAAACATTCAAATGCTTGTAATATAAATTACTCTCTTTTCAGCGACACAGTAGAATTTTTCTATAATTTTTAATACATTGCAGAAAATAGAAAAACCCAGTAGAAGCATAACTGTTTGTTTTAATTCTACTTGCAACCATTTTTAGCTTTGCACTACTGAAAATAATCACTCTCTTTCAATATGAATGGTACACTTGAGGCTGTAAAATATATTGGCTAAAACATTTGAAAAGAACAAAAATAATGAGCTCAGTTATCTGAAAAACTCTTCTGATCATAATGACTTTCCTAAAAATTATAAACAACTAGCTAGATCCCCATCTTATGAACATTTCTCTTAATAATAATTTCAAAAATAATTCAGCAGTTGATGATGTTTGATTTATGGTAACTGGATTTTTGGTGATTGATTTACTCAGATTTCATCATTGGATACTGTGTATCTGAAAAATGGTATGTTCTTCATGGTCGCCATGATTTCTTGGCCTTTAGTCTAAGATTTAAGTGTAGTATCTATTATCAGCTTAATTAGATTCTCTCTCTCTCTCCACTTCTATCTTCACTTCTTTCTTTCTTTTTCTTACTGTAACCAAGTAGTGTCTTTTCCCCTGTGATCAAAATGGAATAGTCTATTAGGTATGAGGTATTGGCAGGATGTAATGTTCATGTGAACTAATGAAAGGAGAGACAAGCACAATTATAATAGGATGTCTCACTGACTCTTGAGATCAAAATCTCTTTTCTACAATAATAAATATATAAGGATTTGCTGTGTTGAAATTTGAGGTGAAATAATACTATTGATTACCTATCAATTAATCTAAGAAAATGTACAGTAGAAAAACAGAGAAAAGCAGAGATCATATGATATTAAACATTGGGGACTTCTACTGTAGAATATTAGTCTTGGAGGCTATTGCTATTGAGTTCAATCATGATTACTTTTTTATTGAGGCCTTGTATCAAATAAGTCAAGCTACATAAATACCTACCATAATGCAATCTCTTACAAACAAATTTACTATACTGAATTCAAATAATACTATGAAAATTGGTATCTGAGTTTTCCAACAGGCAAATGTAGGTAACACTGCTTGTATATAATGTGTTCATTGTTTTTATTTGGATATAATTTAAAACAAATGTACTAAAATAGAATATTTTAATTATATTAGCTGCATAAAAATTAAGAGGCTTGAAATCAATTGTAAGGCTTAATTTAAAGATATAACTAATTTCATAAATCAATTTTCTTTGAAACCAGATATATCCATGAAATTTTTATGTTACCCAAACATTCCTTCTGAAAATTTGGTCAATTTTTAATGAAGTAAATAATCTAGGTTTAAACACTTACTTTCCTCTGCTATTGCTTCTAATAATGAATTTCCCCCTAGAGTATAGCTTAACAAGTTATTGTTTTTATTTAATTAAAGGCAAAGTATTTTTCCTCTGCTATCAAGTAATCTAAATATATAAGGTGCTACCCAGAATTTTATAAAATGTTAACAGCACATTCAAATTGAATGTATTATAAACTTTTGCTTCTTTGTAAATTCCTTGAATGCAAGTTCATATGATCTAATTTGAAATAGATAATGGATTATAGGGCAGTGAGTCCCGATGAAAATAAAATATAAAATTTCTATCTATCTATCTATCTATCTATCTATCTATCTATCTATCTATCTATCTACAAAAATATAAAGAATTCAAACTGAAATAAGGGATTTGCATTTTCCTTTAAAACTCTTCTTTATCTTATTTATTTTCTCTCTGTCTAAACTTTTCTTTCTATACTTTTCTCTAAACTAATGAAAAGGCAACCTTCAAATAAAAAGAAGAAAAGACTGAACCTAGCCAAAAACACCAGAAGTTAGCAAGAGCAGAAGTTTGTGACTGAAAAATATTGAAAACCAAAGAGACCTCACATATGTTATAAAAAAAATTAAAAAACAAAGCAATGCTAGAAAATAAAGTAATTTTGTCCAATCAAAAAATTTGATGCAAAGAGATTTTTGATGTGAGCTGAAACCATCAGAACCTCAGAGCGTCATCAACAGTATATAAGCTAACATCTCTGGTCTAGAATCAGAGGGGGACAGCAGAACATATGGTGAGAGGACAAGCAGAAACTTTATTGTGTAGAAACCAGCCATACATGACACATGAAGGAACAGTTGAGAGGTCATTTGCTAATTATATTTTCATCCTGCTTGAGGCCAAGGAAAACACAGCAGATTAACATTAACCTATTTTAAAGATTATTACTATCCCTATCATTGTCTGACTTCAAATTACAGAAATGTACATTTCTCTAGACTGCTACTAATATCCCCTTATTAATGAACTTTTTACTAAGCTGCATGCCAAATGACACATCATTCTAAAGAAAATAAATTAAAAATATATTATTTATTTTAAACCCTTGAGTTAATACATTTTAGTACATTTTATTCAAAAATTTCCAGTAAAGAATATCTTACCTACCACACAATATCTACAATAGGTTTTAGGATATTTTTTTCCTTTGTCAAGTTCCATAATGTCTAATTTTTAATGTTGTCAGTGAAGGCTGATAGTTATTACCATTGCACTGGTGATATCAGGTGTCAGTGTTTTTTGTTGTTATGAAGATGGCAAGCTTTTTGAATGAATAATGCAAAGAAAGGTTCATCCTTGATTCTAGAAGAGAACAAAAAAAATAAAAAAATAAAAGAATATTGGTTTATGAATACACAAATGGATAAGTGAATCAATAATAACTGAGAAAAATATATGTAAAACTCATCTATAAAAAAACTACTAATGATAGTAAGGTCTTAAAATATGCCATGGGTTTAGCTGGCATGGATACACTAGTTCTTAAAACTTAGGATATAAATTTCTTCAGTAGTGTCTTTTTCCTTTTGTTAATGTTTAAAACTAACAATACAATTTATATAATTATTCTCTTAAATTTTTAGTAGTATAAATTAAAAATTCTTCATAGAAACTCATATTTTTCAGCTTTCACGGAAGCTGCTTTATTTATTTGATATATCAATGCAGTTAAATTAGAATATACTTAATATATTATGTAAATAATAACTCAATATTTGGTATGTTTGTCTAACAATAATTATGAGTTAGTAAAAATTATCAGTTCTGTTTACCAAATACCTATGTGTATTGTTACTATATCACTTTGAAAACATTCAACAATTTAATAGCAATCAGTATTTGTACAAGAAGTAATTTGCCCCCCACTCCAAATCACACACACAAAAAAAAAACTGGTTTGTTATTTGCAATTCTAAATGTTACATTTCGATAGTCCTCACTTGCTCAGTGTTTCAATTATCCTCTGTTAACCCCAATAGATAAACAGTCCATAATTTTTACTCTATAATAGTCTTAAAGCACATGAGTAGTGATGTTTGTAATTTGTGCTTTCTGTAAAATTAAAATGTGAAAGCTCTCAATTTAAAGGAAAATTATATGAAGAAGTTACTGTGATTTACAATAAGAACAAATTTTCTCTCTTTCTCATTACTACTTTTATAATAAAAGAAAGGATTCCAAAAAGAAATGTAATGTGCATTGCGGTGCAGTGGATATCGACTCGGAACAAGAAATCAGGGAGCCGAGTTCGAATTCTAGTTGAATTTGTTGCATTCACTTGCGCACAAATACCCTTGGGAAAGGTATTAATCCATACCTTCCCTCCAGTTAACAGGACAGATTGGGTTCTATAGCCTTGGCTAGTAACCAGTCTACCGTAGAATGCAATGGCAACCTACTGCGGGATAATCTTCTGCCCAGTCAGTCATGTCTCTTTCGAGACATGATCGCCCAAGCGTGTATCACGTATGGCACTCAATTGAATGTTTAGTCATTTGGTTAAATTTTTGAAACTGGGTTGAGTTGAGAATTTTTCAGCACCTCCTCATACACAGGATTTGGTACTCTATGTGACTTCAGGCATCTGCTAGGGGTGTTCGACATACCTTCATGAAAGCTACAGTATGTAGTTTTGTATTCTTTCAGATGCAGTATCGTATTCAAAGTTTCACAGTCTCTCAAAAAGGTCTGTTATAATTATTTGTTCCGTTCTCTATGCTTTGTTGTAGCAGATATGATCATTACATCATTGGTATATCAAAGTTTTTACTCTGGTAATTAGCAAAATGATTTTGTCAGATTTTAAACTTTTTATACCTTAGACATTATGAGTAGAAAACAGTTTCACATGCATAATTGAATAATCCAAATACAGGTAATAAAAATACACTGTACTTGTCTCTAGAAATTGAACTATAAATTTTCTGGGTTCCCCTAACTCACTATAAGTCACTGTTGTAATCATTAATCTAATATCTGAGTACTAAAAATATCATGGTTATTTTGCCTAAAAAGCCACTGAGAAAGGAGGTGGCAGTGGTGATTTTTGTCATAAACTGCAAATAAACAATCAAATTTTGATGGATTTTGAAAACTGATTACTGCATAGACAAAAATAGCAGAGTACTGTAAATAAACAACACAAAAACAACTAACCCTAGCCTCAGCCTACTTATTGCCACCCTAATCCACTTCAATTGATTGGTGTAGTGATTTATCTCACCAGGCTTTGACAACTTTAGTAGGGTCCAAATACTACAAAAAGAAATGTGTCAGTCTATAGATAAAGAAATATTTGTACCTCCTTTGAGATCAAATATTTTCCTTTTTTACATACATTTCTACTTTACTGTTATTTTTTCTCAAAGTATTTCCTATATCAGTTTTAGTCACTTTAGTTACTTTTACTTTTTATATTAACTAGAATATTATTTTGGCCCATTTTATAATTTTCTTCTGTTTGGTTCAAATTAAAGAAATATTATAACCAACCTGGGCAGATAGTCTAGAATAAGAATGTCAGCAAAAAGGAAGAAGCAGTGATAGCTGAAATTGCTTAATTGATCAATTGAATTACTGTTGTCTTAAATTTAAAAGATTTTTTACTATTGTGAACATACTCTGATGGAAGGGTCTTTTTAGTGAAGCCTGGGAATGCTTTGCATTTAATAAAATGAAAAAAAAAATCTTCAGATACAATAAAATCTACTTGCCAAGTGCTGCTTTCAAATATCAACCAATGCTGTTTAAAGCCCCAAAAGTAATGAAAGGTTTCTAATGTTGTATTCAGTGTTTGGTGGTGATATAAATGATCTTGTAATTCTTATAGGTGAGAAATTTTCAAGCTCAAGATATAATTTTTTTAAATTGACCGACTTTTTGTTTGTGAAATTAGAAAGAGTGTCTCAAAAGCAATGTACTCAATGCCAAGTTTTATTCCAAGAGACTAACATGATTAAATTAATCAGGGGGAATAAAGACTTTTATTCAAGCCAATAAAATACCTTTGTAATCAGAAATGTATCTGATTCACTGTTTTATAAACTTCTACTTTGAATTACTTTTTAGCTCACTTTTTCACATCCGCATTTCGAGTGCCTGTTTTAACAGAAAAAATATGTTGTATTCTTCAGCTCAGTTGATCCTTTTTTAGTCTTCAGCACAATCAGAAAATAAGAAAAACAAAAACTCTTAGTTTTAGGTGAATTTTATAGTAAGATCAGAAGTTTACAAGTTTGCTTACCTAAATATTTCTTAGGTGGTAAATATTGTTATTTTGTTAGTTTATAACCATGAATACGATTGTTCTTCATTATCCATAATGGATGCTCGAAAGGGTAGAGAGCACCACATCCTGTATATATTATGCATATTTCTGATAAAGTTCAAATTCTAAATTAGGCACAATAATAGATTCATAATAATTTCCAATGAAATAGAACAATTATAGCAATGCTAGTTTGATTATGCTTATCAAAAATGATAGTAATATTTAAGTAATTTTGTAATTTTATTGGTTATACTTATGTATGAGTAATTGTTGTACTGTATGAGTAATAATCCAAACAAAGGTTGGAAATAAATAGTAATATTTATAACATTATCAAATACAAGACTTGCAAGTTGCATGAAGTAATAACCACTGCTAATAGAGAGAACTGCTAGACAGTAAGACAATACCTCTCTCTCTAGAGTCTAATGTATTATATAAGGATTGAGAAATACCCATTACTGTCTATATGTATGTACATACCACCCCCTTTAGATTTACTCTTCACAGAATCAATACTTTTTCTTTCAGGGTTGATGTCTATCCTTTCTGTGACCCTTCTTTTTCTCTTACTACGCCTTTTCCGAACTTCTATTTCGGGAGCTTTCTGAAGGATGGGTACCTCAAATGTATCAAAAAGAACTTTCATAGGCTCAACCTTGTCAAGAGTATTTTTTTCTTCCATTGTATATCTACTTTTGATTTGATTAAAGTGTCTTTTGTGCACTGTTTCTGGTCCTTCTGATTTTTCAGACGATAGTTCTAACTTCCCAATATGTTTTATTTGTTTGATACATTCGGTAAAAAAACCTTTTGTCCAATTTTATAAAAATCCTTTTCAGCTTTTTGTACTGTATGATTATGTTTTTTCTTATTGGGTATTAATTTGTCAAATAATGATTGTATTTTATGAGCAAACATAATTTCCACTGGGGTCATGACCAAAGACATATTTTTATTTGGTGTAAGTCTATTCACCTTCAAAAGTTGCTGCAATGCTGCATCTCTGGATCCACCATTGGCAGTTTTTTTTTTTACAGCTCTTTTGAAGGTATCCACAAAATGCTCTGCCTGGCTGTTACTTCTAGGATGGTAGGTGGCAATTTTTATGTGCTCTGCCACAAATATTTAGCAAAATTCTTTGAATTCTTTCAATGTAAATTGTGTGCCATTATCTGAAACAACCAAATCAGAACCTGATGAACAGTTTGTGTAGAAACTGAATTACTATTTGTGTGGTTGGTTTCTTATATCTGAATACTTCTGGTTACTTGGAAAAACTGTCTACAATGATCAAATAATATGATCCATTAAGTGGACCAGTAAAGTCAGTGTGAAGATGTGACCACAAGCGGTCAGTTTCTGGCTATGGGTTGAACTTTACTGGTGGTGTTTCAGCTGCCAAAGCAAAGTCATTGCATGACTTTACTAACCTTTCAATGTCTCTATCCATGCTTCATCAGTATGCATAACTTCTCATTATGCTTTTTATTCTGGATATACCAGGATGTTCTTTTGAACTTTTTCATGATTCATTTTTGTAGTGCTAACGGTGCCACTACTCTTTTGCTATACATGACAACGTCATCACACATTGAATAAACCCTAGAGTCAGTTTTACTCCTGTCTTTTAGCTTTTCTTTTATTTCTATAATGAATTTGTCATCCTGTGTTTCATTTTCATTTCTTCCAAATTCACCAGTAGTTTCCCACAGTACCTTTTTTTATCTCTACCTCTGATTGTAGAGCAACAATGACCATATCTTCTAAAGGTTCATTATTTTTTGGAATAAGCTTGGACAATCCATCTTCATGACTTAACTTACTTGATGGCAAGAAATCCATTCTAAAGTTGTAATTTAGTAGAATGGTTCCCCATTATTATAACCTATTAGCTGTATGAGTTGTTAGTCCTTTTTTTTAAACCCATAAATCACTAGCAATGGTTTGTGATCCATTTGCAAGGTAAACCTCCTGTGAATGAATCTATTAAATTTTTTAAGGTCAAAAGCAATCCCTAAACTTTCCTTTCCTCTCAGAAAATAATATTTTCTGCTGGAAGAAGTGTCATGAATGCATGTGCAATAGGTTTCATTGAGCCGTCTTCAAATTTATGCAGACTCTTATACCATATGCTTGCTATGATTATTTATTTCTTTTTTTTGGATCATAATGTGACAGAAACAAGTCTGACATTAGCATTTCATTAATTTTTTCAAATGCTTCCTGGCATGCTATCATCCAGACTTATTTAAAATCTTTCTTCAATAATTCATTTAATGAAGCTTGCAAACAGTGCATGTTTGGCACAAAAAACATTGTAATAACTTGTTAAATCCAGGAAACTTTGTAGGGAACTGACATTTTCAGGAGCAGACATGTCTTTATAGCACTGGCTCATGCTGGATCTGGTCTCCTGCCATTCTTGTCAATTATTTGTCCCAAATAATTTGATTTTGTCCATAAAGAATTCGCATTTTTTGTCCCTCAGCTTGAATCCATAGTCCTGAATATGCTTTAAAACTTCAAAAACATTTTCCTTGTGTTCTTCTTGGTTTTCAATTTTTAGCAGAATATCATCAAGATATGCAACTGCAAAGTCAAGTCCACTCAGCATCATATTCATGATTTACTGAAAAATAGCTGGAGCAACCTTTATGCTGAACAGCAAACAAATGAATTTATACAATTCTTGATGTGCATTTATGATCATTCATCTTGAATATTCATCATGTACTTGAATCTGAAGATATGCATTGCTTAGGTCGATTTTAGAAACTATCTGACCTCTGCTAAGTTATGCAAAAACCACTTCTGGCCCCAGAAGTGGGTAATGATAACTTTTGAGAGCATTGTTCAAATCCATGGAAAAATCCATGCAGACACTTATCTCTTTCAACTTTTTCTTATGCATTTTGTAGGTGAAGCCCAGTCACTGTAGCCAACTTTGGACAAAACACCCATTCGTCTGAATCTGTCAAGTTCATCCTTTATTTGTTTTAACAATGCAAAGGCTACATTCCTTTTCTTTTTGAAAACCAGTTGTACATTTTGCTTTAACTCAAATCTCATTTTTAATTTATTACACCTGCTTGGCCCACCAGAAAATACCTCTGGGAATGTAGTTTTAAGTTCTTTCTGTAAAGAATCTGTTTTGTTGGTGGAACTATTAATTCTCTGGCAAAATGAATTTAAAAAATGAAATTCCATGATTTAAACTGCCCCATTCAATTCATCCCAAAAAGATTTGTATTTTTCATTAAGGTCAATCTTCAATGTTTTTTTGTTTAAAGTCACATTTGTAATAAATTCTCCTTTGAATTTTATTTTGTCCAGTCCCACTATAAATGATTTTCTTGGTAACCATTAGCATTCATTTTCCAATTTTCCTCCATGTATCGTCATTTATTATACTTAAGTTGGATCCGCTATCATATTGCAATTTGATATTTTTGTTCAAGATTTTTGCCTGCACAAATTTTCTTATATTCTGACTGGAAGATTCATTTGCGTCAGTTGCTTTAATGCAATTACTCACTGATTTTTTTTTATTCATGTCTTAGAGAGGTTTTTTATGTCCTTTTCTTTTGCAACAAAAGCATTCCTTATTTTTTAATGGACAGACATTATAAAAATGTCGTTCTCCACATGCGTTGTAGAGGTTAGGAGTAATGTCTTTTTCTTTCTTCACTTTATTTTTTTGGTGCACATTTTTAATATGCAACACACTGCTTACTTTGATATCCTTAGTGCCTTGTTGAATGTTTATAAATCTCTGACAATTGTCAGCTACATTTTGTAAAGTAATCTTGGGCTCATTTTCAAGTTTATTCAGAACCCTTCTCTTGATTCCAGCATCTCTTGTTGACACCAAACCTTGAACAATATTAAGTACCTAAAATTGTCAGGGCTTAATTATGCCAGTTTGAATCCCTTACATTGAATATTTACAATGTTAATGAACATTGTGAAGTCCTCATTGTCATTTTTTTACCAAGTTCCTCCATCTTTTATGAAAAAGTGACGTCTTTGGACTGAACACTTCCAAAAGCAAAGTAAACATTTCTTTAAATGTTAGTTTATTAGTTTTCTTTGATAATATATAATTCATAAACTTTGTGTATTCAACGGCTCCTAGTTTTCTTAAAACAAGCCTGACCTTTTTTGTGGTTAGACCAATTTGCACAGTTCATTTTATAAAGGTCTTTGTATCTATGAAAATGCAACAAAAATGTTACATCTTCTTTGGGATATAATAAAATTCCCCTGTCGCCTTTGTGATATTACCTTGAGAAAAATCACTTGAATTGTCATTCCTGTTACTTGTTATCATTTTCTGTTGTTCTAACAACAATTCACTGAAGTTTTTGAGTATTTGTTTTAAAGGTTCTTGCTGTTCTTTTAAGACTTCCAGCAAAACTTTTTGAAACTCCTCCATTTTTACTTTTTACAAAAGTGTGTGTGTAATTTGAACAACTGGTAGATATCCCTGTAATCCTTGATAAATTCTTGTAGATCAAAAATACTTTGTAGCTTTGGTATTTTTTTTTTTGCTTCACCAGTGTATCCTTGGAGAATTTTACATAAAATCCTTATTTGAAAAAGTTATATTGGTAACTTTTTTTTGTGAGTTTTGCTGATAATTTGTTCATGGACTGTTGTATCTGTGAATGTTTAGTTGTGTTTGGCCAAAACCTTTGTCACAAAAATATATTGGTGATCTTTTTCTTGAGGTCAGCCAAAATCTTCACCACCAAAATGTTTGTCAGCGAAGTCTTCAACACCAAAATGTTGCTCACCAAAACTTTGTCATGAAAATCTTCTTCAGACAAAATGTTGTAATTGGCCAAATCTTTGTTTGCCAAATCATCATCACAAAATTCCAATAGGCAAAATCTTTGTTGCCAAAATGTTCTAACCTAAAAAGTTACTGCATGAGTAATAACCTAAAACAGAGGTTGGAAATAAATAGTAATATTTATAATATCATTAAATACAAGAACTTGCAAACTGCAGGAAGTAATAACCACTCTAGTAGAGAACTGCTGGACAATAAAAATACACTACCCTCTCAATAGAGTCTAACATATAAGGATTGGGACATACCCAAAGGTATGTACATAACAGTAACCAAGAGTTTAATACATACAATTAATTCAATTGTTGTATGTAAGAAAGAATTCTGTTTTTAAGTCATTAAAAGTAAAAATATCCAAAGAAAGGTAACACAAAAGAAATATAAAGTAATGTATTAGAAACTTTTCTCTATTTACTAATAAAATATCTTGTTATGGAGCATAACATAAATTATTTTTACTTATTAATGATAAGTATGCCTTGCAATGGATATCGGCTTGGAATGGGAAATTGGTAGAACCGAGTGTGAATTTCAGTTGAATTCATTGCATTCACTTTTGTGCAAATATTTTTGGAAAAGGTTTGCATCCATCTTTTCTCCCTCCAGCTATGGGTTAAATATAAGGCTAGATTGGGTTCTATAGCCTTAGTTGGCAACCAGTCTACTGCAGTAAGAAAGGACAACCTACTACCGGAAAATCTTCTGCCTAGTCAGTCATGTATTGAAAGAGACATGATCACCCAAGCGTGTATAATGTATGGCATTTAATTGATTGACTGATGCCTCCTGTTAAAAAGAAGTAATGGAATATTGTCTGTAGGAAGCAAAATAAATTCTACTGAAAAAGGAATGACAATTCGCATAGCCTGAGCCATCTTGAATAAAATGGATGTAATCTGGAAATCTGATCTACTAAGCTTGATAGACCTTACACTCGGATGATGAGAGCTATATTAACATCTTGGAGATAACACCCAATTAAATTACAGTTCTATGGACCCATCCTTGGTATTCGACAATCTTACACAAATGCAGAATGCACTTTGCAGGACACAGCTGACAAACAAAACAAGAACTTGTAAGTAATTTACTGCTCTGCACACCTAGCCATAGAGCAACATGGGTTGTTTGCCCAACCAGTGATGCAATGACAGAATGTCACCCTAATGAACTTCTGACCTGAAATTTTTTTCAAGAACAGTGTTTTCCATGTTCATATACATCCCCTTTAATGATGAGCCATAGTATTTCTGTTGGGTTATATATATTGTTTGTTTAATTACTTAGATTTTGGTCATAATAAAATTAGACAAATGAAGAATATATATATATACTATCGGGGGTGGAGGGGCATTTCATTAATTTGGTCTTTGAAACCTTTTTGGCAAGGTGAACAAAAGTTTTGTTTGTAGAATGAAGCATTGTCTTGTATCAATAAAAGCTTTTCAGTTGTAATCTGTACTCTACGAAAGATGCCTTGTGCAAAAACTTTCAGTTATTCTCTGCATTATCTTTATAGATTTTGAAAGGACTTATGATTTTACTTCCTACAACATTAGTCTCAAACATTAATCTCCTTTTGCACTTGTTTCAAAGTTGTGCATTGACTATTTCCTTAAAGGATTCTATATTGTGCCTATCCCTTAGTTTCATTCAATGTAGCTTTATATTCATCACTAAAATTTAGTTGAGAAATAAGTTTTCATGTTCTTTTGCACCTAACTTAAGTTTTATTTTCTGATGTTTACTCACAGACGTTGGTTTTGTTGCTTTCATGTTTTTAACCAATAGTCTTTATATTCAACATTTTTTCTTTTTGCAACACTGAATATTTCATTTTCATGCAGATCAATACATTTTTCTTGCTTATTACTCTTTATTTTTCATAAATCTCTTTTCTATGTTATTCTTCAAGCCATTTCTTCTCAATTTTTATCTTGCCAATGTTTTCAATTTTTTTTAGATTATTTTATGATCTCTATTCATTTTTTTCTCAATTTCCATCAGTTATTCTTTTACTAAAGAACTTTATAATACCTTGTTTCTTTTTAAGATTATATTTTTTTTATAACCCATGGCAATATTTATTTATTCTTTTTAATTTCAGATATATATCAATATTCTTATGACTAATATATTCATAATATGATGAGCAGTCTACAAGTTGTATAATCTGACACTATAAAATAAGTTATTGTAAATATTTCTAATAAAGACATAGGAGTTGAAATTTATAATTATTTTAATCATTTCAGATGCGGGTGGGGGGTTGTTAATGACCGAGTGAGTGAATATGAGAAAAAAACAAACTATTAAGGAGAGAGAACAAGAAAAGAACTGGAATAAAAATGACAAAAAATAGTGATTGACATTACACTTAAATTTTTGAAGATCAAAGTTGACTGGAAAGCAAGAAGCCAGAAACGATTTTCACAAGTGAGAAGTGCGAGAGAAAACACTGTTAGCAGAGAAGTTACTGTTACATCTATCTATTTCAATTGTAAAATGATGAGACCTTGCTGCCAATTTAGTACTGTGTTTAAATTTGTAAAGTCTTGGTAATTTAGAGGAAAGTTCATCAGAACAGTTACCATGAAAGTATTTATAGAAAAAGCACAGAAAAATGGTGATGAGAAACTGGCTGAAGCTGAGATACCATTATAACAAACATCCTATTTTATCTCTTTTCATCCATCTCCTCTTTTTTTCTCAGTTGCTAGCTCTGTGGAATAATACCAACCTTATGGGTCATCCACTTTTCTTTTCTCTCCTCAGTTGGGATTGATGTGCAGTCTTTATATGGTTGATTCAGATTTCTCAAAATCAAAGAGGCCAAATCCAAATGATTTAAAAGAATTTAGGTTTTGCTTTTCTGTAGGGTTATACACATTTTGGATAGATGGTATCATGTAAGTAAAGCACCAAGTTTGGGATTTTAGGTATGAAACAGATGCCTTTCTTTATCTAGAAGAATTTGGGTTATTCTTATCTTTAAGAGTATACACACTTTGGACAGATAGTATGACTGTAAACAAACCACCGAATTTAATTTTTCAGGAGCAAAAAACTTTAACCAGGTCTTCTTATTTTTGGGAAGAGTATAGTATGGGGAATCTTGGTTTTGCTTACTTTTACTGAATCTTGGCTAGTTAATTCTGGGTTCAATTCTTCTTAGAACCATTGCCCGGTTACACCATCATATAAATATATTTGAAAATGTTTATTAGTATCAGTTAAGATAAATTTTATTGTGAAAACCTTGGCTTACATAATAAACTCTGATATTGTGTAGATTTTACTGTAGATCTTAACAATTGCCACATTTTTTTTTTTTTTTGAGAACTTTCACCTTTTCCACTTAAAAGTAGAAAAGAAAAATACTTCTCTTTGGTATATCCAAATTGCCAGTGTCAGTACTTTGTATCAAGTAATTTATTATATATTTTGGCTAAATTTAATGATTGATAGAAAGTTCACAGGATATATAGATCTATGCTAAATTCAGTGAAACTGGAACTCCATCATGGTCTGTGCTAAGAGTTTGCTAAACAACCTCTATCCAGCACTTAAAATGGACAAACATAAATTATATCTATTCATCAAACATAGGTTAATTATTGATTTTGCAATATAGATTTCTTTGTTTCGTTAATTTAATCTGCTGAGTTAAGGATAATGATAAAGATAAAACAATGATTAGATAGAAAAAAAAAACTGTTCTTTTGGAGCCTGTTATTAGGAAAGTTGGTTATATGTGTTGTAGTGAAGTGGATATCAACTTGGAATAAGAAATATGAGAGCTGAGTTCAAATTTTAGTCAATTTTTTTGTGTAAGTGATTATGCCCAAATACCCTTGGGAAAAGTTTTAATCTGTCTCTTCTCCCTCCAGTTATGGGTTAAATAGCAAGACAGATTAGGTTCTCTAGCCTGCAGAAAGTAATGGCAACCTACTGGGGAAAAATATTCTGCCTAGACAGTCATCTCTCAAAGAGACATGATCACCCAATTGTGTATCACGTATGGCACTTAACTATTAAAAATACTGCATTGGTATTCTAGAATTGTTTCCATGATAATCTTATTTACAGAGAAACATTCATTTTTAATATAAGAACTTTGTACATTTCTAAGTGATGTGTTTTTTATAACTATTTGCATATTCTATGTATAATAAATATTCATGTTCCAGTCAGATACTTCATCCTGCTCTGAACTAATATTTGCTTATCAATGAAAAGAGTTTTTAAAATATTTTAAACAAATGTCCAAGAGTAAATTCATTTAATTTTGGAAATTGGAATGCATTGTCCACATGTTTTATATATTGGTCTGATTGTTGTTTTATAGCCTAACATCAATAACTTCAGTATAAGTTTTCCTTTCAGTGATTAAGGTTCTATGAATGTATGTATTTGTATGTGAAAAGTAACCAATTTTAAAGTTTTTTTATTGAGATTTATTTAAATAAGACAAACAATTATGCATTACTATAATTGAAGAGCTATTTAATTTTCATAAAAACAAATAATATTTTGAATATCAGTTTCTCCATCACCTTAAAAAATTTGATCAGTTTCAAACATTTTTGTGCACACACACGCATATAATCATTTACAGACAAGCCTGTTTCACTGTATCACAGCTCTTCAGTGCAGCTAGATTAACTGTTTTGCTTCAAGCCAGGATTGAAATCCTACTGATTTGTCGTCAGATGGATATCTTTCCTCATTGCTATTGGCATACGGCAGAGAAAGGCAGCTTTCATAGTAGGTTATTTCTCAGTAACTGGGAGTGTTCAATTTGATAACCGAACCAAACT
This sequence comes from Ascarosepion bandense, assembly GCA_037127315.1. Lineage (NCBI taxonomy): Eukaryota > Metazoa > Mollusca > Cephalopoda > Sepiida > Sepiidae > Ascarosepion > Ascarosepion bandense. Next base: position 2,680,069 of record JBBBDQ010000238.1, on the reverse strand, counting down.
GCGTTCAATTCATTAACCAAAGATCATAGCATAAAGCCAAATGTAGTTACTGTTTTTATGAAATCTACCTCTCCCTAAAGTGCTCTATCGACTAGCGAGAGTATAATCATCTGCAGACAAAGCTTTTCATTGCAGCTAGATTAACCGTTTTGTTTCAAGCTGGGATCAGAATCCAACTCATTTGTCATATATATATAAAGCCAATAGTCAGCCATGACTAACAGTTTCATAAATATCCTGTGTCTAATTATCAGGATGCTAAAAGGCTGATTTTTTAGGTTTTGTGGGCAATTGTATTCTTAGTACCATTTTGGGTTAATATTCAAACTATGTCATTAAATATTGAGCGCTGACCTGTGTGTCATCATGGTAATCAGTGAGCAGAATTTTTATTTTATAAATAAATTAGTGTTGTTATTGATTATTTTTTATGTGTAAATATTTTTTCTATGTATTTTATTTTGTTCATTTATTTTTAATTCTTAAAGGTTATGAGTTAAAATTGGTTTTATATATACCACTAGAAGTTTTAAGTAATATTTGAAAAACTCCAGGGCAAAAGTTAAAAAAATCAATAACAACATTAACTTAGTTTTATTCAATATTACATCACTTAGTGTCTTTCATTATTTACCTTTCCTTCACACATTAAGTTTTAGAATATTATTTAAGATGAGTGGGCTTGTGCCGTCAAAAATGGTGGTAAAAATTTATATCAATGTTATCTAAAATGACATCAACATATATATTGATGTACTTACTCTTGAGTATCTTACATTAAGACATAAAAAATAAAAACAAAAAAATCCAAATCTCTTAGCCTGACAAGAGGAAAATATATACACAGCCTTTGATATTTGAAAAAAAAAATCACTCAACCAGCAGTCGAAAGTGAGGAAAATTTACTCGCCCTCCAAAATCATTTTACTCAACCAACTCCATTTTCTTAATAGTTGCCTTACATGAACATGCCGTGAATCGTTGACAGAAAACAAAAAACGAAATTTTAATTAAAATTTTGAACATATTAGAAAGGATTTAAAAAATTTTTTTAAATAATAACAACGAAATTTGATCTTTCCTCTTAATAATAGCATAAACATTTTGTTGGTAAAACTTTGTTTTTATTAAGTTTGAGCCCTTTTAACATCATGATATGCTGTTTTTTTGGCAATTGAGTGGAGGTACTTAAATTCGTAGTTTCTTTCTTCTGTTTGACTACAATCTCCATCTCATAGATGATAAAAAATAACAAATCTGATTTTCTCAATGATTTTCTATGTAAAAATTACTTACTTGTATTATACAAGTTGTAAAATTTGTTTTTCTGTGCTTGGTTGAAAAAAGTATGTGTTTGTTTTTCTTTCTTTCAAATGTTCATTTTTACTTTTTGTAAGCAGGGAGGAAATATAGGATAATATTTTTCTAAATGAGTTTCTAAAAATCTGAGAGCAACCTGGACAACAGAGACATTTTAGCTCCACTTCGGAAGCTTTAATTAGGCGAATGTTTACATTGACCGGGACAATAAAAGTCAAGAGTTCAATAATGTCATTGTAGGTCATTCTAAGTCACTTGTGAATCTTCAATGGCATATTTTTGGGTTGTAAAAGGAATTAGATTTCCTTTTATTTTTAATAGATCACAGGCGAGTAAAGCAATAAACTTTAACTGCTCAGTTAAGTTTTTAATTAGATTGGGCAAGTGAAATCTCAAAGGCTATATATACATATATTCTTCACTACTCAATGACATAATTATTGCAAAAAAATAAAATAATAAGGCACAATTAAAGAGCACACACATGGCAAGAGCTTTCATAACTGGTCAGTCAGTTAAGTGCCATATGTTATATACACTTGGGCAATCATGTCTTGAAAGAGACATGAATGACTGGGCACAAGATTATCCTGCAGTAGGTTGCCATTACTTTCTGTGGTAGACTGGTTGCCAGCCAAGGCTACAGAACCCAATCTGTCCCGTTATTTAACCCATAACTGGAGGGAAGAGATGGATTAATACTTTTCTGAAGTATTTGCACTTAACTGGTAGTAAAAAGAATGGAACTGACACTGCATTGCTATTATCTCTCTAATGAACAGAGCTGATGCTGCCTCGCTATTGTCTCTCTCTCGAACATGACAGGAGGGAAATATATACAGTGGTCTTTATTATAATAGAGAGGATTGTTTTCTAATTTAAAATTTGAAAACATAATGATATTTTTTTCTATGTATAAGTATAGATTACCAAATAAAATTTTCAGACCTTGATAAAACTCCTTTAAGAATGAAATGTTTTAGCATAAAAGTTTTTCTCTAGTCTTTATTTTTATTTATATTGTCTTTAGAGATATATTTTATTCATATTTGAATTTTTATACACGCACGCACACACGCACACATACACACACACACACACACGCACACATGTCAATAAATGATAAGAAATAAAAACGATGTAAAAAACTAAGTAGCTACTCAACTTTCATCATCTTCCAACTTTTTAAGCTGCTTGTGATTTCTTCACAAGCAACCTGAAGAGTCAAGAGGTGATGGATATCAATTAGCTAGTCTGTGAGTTTTTACATTATTTTATTTATTATAATTTATTGATGTTATATTGGTCCGTAATTTATATGAGATCACACTGAGCATTTTTTTTTGTTCACAAAATTAAGGTTGTATGGCTTGTCCACTCCACTATTAATATATTTTATTATGTGTGTGTAAAGTAAATTGAAATTAAATTGCATTACAGAATAATTTATGAAGAATATGAAGTGATATTCCCTACTAAATAGAAAGAAATGTTGAAGAAAAGTTATAGAAACATGACACTGGAAGCACTGTTTTGTATAATAAAAATTCAAAGGGAAAAATAATATTTTTTATTGTAGATCTCAATACATGTATTTTCTCACATTCAGATTTGTATGTGAATGAAGTTTTCATCATTTTAAATTCAAGTATAATTATCTGGCTCTATTCAGCTTAATAAGTTGACTTTATTTGTATGGATTTGAATATGATTGTTATATCAAAACAGATGCGCTCCATTTCCAGTTTTCGAGTTTTTAAAGATTATTGTATTATTTTGAAGTTGAAGCAACCATAAAATTAGCATTTAGCCTCATTGAGAAATATGGTATATTACTGAAAATAATGTTTGTCTTTTATATTTTAGTGAGAAAGTGTTTTATATAGGCAAATATTTATTTAATTTGCTCATATACATATTTATTTATCTTTCTATCAGATGTTTGCACATGTATGCCCATGATTTTTTTCTATTAAAGAGCTCTAAATATATAGTAGATTATCATATTTGATGGTAGATAACAAAAATTGAAATATTTTGACCAAGCTCCTTTCCTTATCACACATAGTATAAAAAGCAAATAAAAATGAAATTCAAGCTTTATAATTATTTACAAGGTATGAACTGCACCCCTGCCAATGAAAACATTAATTTAAAGTTCATGATTAATAAAAATGAAGTAAATAAGAAAGATTTGAAACATCCAAAGTTTTATCCTATGTCACTTCTGTATTAAGCAAATTTGGCCATTCCAGGCATATAAAATACCAAGATATTTTTCTCTTCAAAAAATTGCTCAAAAATAACTCTTGGGTGTTAAATGTAAAGCTGTAGTATCTGATAGGCTAATGTTTATCCAGATGCCATAGACAAGTAGTACAAACTCCATAATACCCTTTAATAATTATTAATTTTACTGGCAATTAGTTTATTTTAATAGATATTTAATTGTGGAAATCTTGAAACTTTCAAGGTTTTTTTTTGTAAGTTGTAAATAAATGTGCTCCAGTTCAATTTCCAGTTATTTTGTTATTTGTGTCTTCTCTCTAAATAAATTTTTACTTGGGATTTTTATTTCCACTGGCATTTAAATTAATGGATTTTCCATTGCTAACCTTATTGCCTCCCTTCCTCCTCCCCTGTATACTTCATGTACCTCTGCTTTGCTTGAAACCTCCTTCCTTCTCTTGTCTACCCTAACTTTTTTAATTTTATTTTGATAGGAGTAGCTTAGAAAAAAAAGAATAGCAAAGAGTCCTTGGATTGGTAATTAAACTTTTTGAAGTTGGTCTTCATATGATTGACATATTGCAAATGGATGTAAACATGTATTCACATAGGTGCTGAATGAAAGGGTGTAATATGAATGTATAGGTGCTTAATATTTATCAGTATGTATGCGTATGTGTGAGACAGTAGGGCTTTATGAAATCTCTATAATTGTTAAAAAATTTAGCATGCCTCTTTTAGTGGTATATATGAAACCAATTTTAACAATTCGTACACACATTTGTACTTTGTGTTTAGATGATATATGAATGATCTATACACAAATAGTTGCTGAAAAGTTTTTGGTTCGGTGCGTTTTTCCCAATCAGTATTCTGATAATTGGTCACTGTAATGCTGATTTTCTATAGTGGGTTGGACCAAGAACTTCTCAGCAAACTTCTTGTGCGTGTGAACACACACACACAAATAATTTTTCAGTCTAATGATAAAAACAAATATTTATTTTTCAACATGACCTCTTTCTCTATCACTACACTTAATTCAGTGATGAAAATTAATCACATAAATGAAACATTTTGACATTTTCAGATCAAAATCCTGCTAATAGCTCTAGCAGGCTATGGATTTACTGATACACCTTTGTATGGGGGTTGCTAAAAAATAATTTTAAATTCTTTTTAGTCAGATTTTGGGAAGTGGGTTAGCCTTAGACCCCACCCTCAATGTATAATCTTCAGGTATTATATGCATGAATGCATGTTTATCCAGGGTTGCTAGCTTTAATAACTAGCGTAGGTTGAGTGTATATTCTCTTTAACAGTGACTGGATCTGAGAACCAAACTAGATACAAGAAACATCCCTGATTGTATCACTTTTACAAGTAAAGTGAGGAACCTTTTTTTTAGGGTTACAGCTGGTAGATGGAAAAATGGGATGGAATTTAAGCTGCTTGTTTTATTAATTTATCTATATCTTTGGGGAAGGTAACTGAAACTGAACCCTGGATGTATCAATTTTTTTTCTCTCCTTTCTCTCCAAACACTGAACAAAGGAGTTTCCTTTCCTTGCTTCTTGTTTTGAATTTATTTTATTACACAAATTTAAATGTTTAAGATGATGGGATTTATATCCATTAAACCTTTTTTTTATTCTACAATTTAATTTTTCTAAGCAAAACCAAAATTGATGAAAAAATGTATTCTCTTTATTATGCTCTTAAAAATACATCTTTATTCTGATAAATATATCATTGATTTATTTTTTTTTTTTTTTGGTTTCATTTCTTGTTGTATAGTAAGGGTAACAGATAATGGATACTACCAGCAATAAATGAATAAATAAATGTGAAGGATGGACTTTGCCCAAATTCCTTGATTTAATTAAAAAAGACAAAAAAAAAACTTGTGTATATTTTAAAGAGCATTCATCTTCTATATTATCTTACTTAAGAAATGAAAGCAATTTTATTCAACTTTTTCTTTTATTCCTCTTGATTCTTGGTTAATTTTTTTTCTTTTAGAATAGTAAGGCTGTGATTCCCCCCCCCCAAGTCACCCTATTTCAATTCATTAGTTAGATCTCTCTTTTTATCTTACTATAATATAATAATTTTTTTGTTTTGTCTATCAATTAAGGAGTGTTAGAGCTATGGCCACAATATTTTCTGTAGCTACTCATGGGATATCACAGCTTATTTTTAGGGGTTTGATTTACAATGTAAGTAACTGGACATTTTTGTGTCCATCAGGTTAGCTAAATCAAACTTTTATCATTGTTTTATATTTTAGATCTTTTGTAAAATTCACTTCCCTGAATATTTTAATTACCATATATCCTCCAGTATACTGCAAGATTTTATGATCAGTTTTTTTATGCAAAAAATAATGGGTTGCACCATACAAAGGAATTTTTTTTCTTTTGAAGAGGTTAAAAATTTTGCAAAATCATTCAGGGTTTGCACTATTCATGAAGTTATTAGTATATATGGTTAATGTGATTCAAGAATTTCACTTCTACATGATCCTGTTGTTAAGTATCCATTTATTCATCATCTATTACAGTTTGTTTCTTCTTTTGTTTTGTTTTGTTTTTTTTACTTTTACTTACATACATCAAAGTAATTAACATAACATAACTGGTGTAAATGACTCCTAATTGATTTGGATATTTTTAACATGGTAACTATCTTCTGTTATGTAAAATTGATTATTATCAATTGATGTCTTCATTTAATTACTATCAACCTCAACTGGTTTAATCCAGTTGTGGATTCAGGGAGAAATCGCCAGTATAAAAACCAATTTTAATCATTCATGGTATCTTCACCATGAATTGTACAAATCTTTATTGTTAATATTTGTTACATTTTTATGACTCTGAAAGTAAAAAGGCATATTATGCTGAAAATATTGCTTATTTTCTTCCTTGTTTAGTATTACAATCAATGAACAAAAACATACCAATTTTGACAAAATGAAAAAATTGATATGACAACCACAGTGTAATCAAAAGCAATACTTAAAATTAAACACTCTTAATGCTATATAATGACTAACACGGAACAAAATTTTTCCCTGCTTAATATTAACAAAGAGGTCTCATTGAGTTGACCAATGCTAAAAATATTTTGCAAATGTAGAAAGTGATACCAACATAAAGGAATCAGGAAGTTGTAACAATATTAACAAATTGAGGAGAATTTTATATGTTGTTTTATTGTAGGGAATTGCTCCATTTTCAAATTTATCTTCCTTTTTTTGAAAAAAATCATTTATCACTTTTGTACTTGAGGCTGATATATTTTTATGTATCCCATAAATATTCTTATCTGTAAAGTGTGGAATATTCATTTCCATATTTTATGGAAAGAGCAATTTCTGAAATTACAAAATTAACTTTAGAATTGTTTGCATTTTGTTGTGGAGTATTTTTCGCACTGAAAGTTATAATTGTGCTGTGTTGGTTGCTAATTGACTTAACACACCCTACATGTTAGGAACTTGGTAATCTTCCACTGAAAAGCTGACTTCTTAGTATTCGGCTAACTGCCGACTGATATCAACTGCCTAGCAGTTCTACTGAACTCCAATAGAACTCTAAAGAACTCTCTAGAAATTCTAAGAATACCTATGAACTTCCCAAGAACTTCTCAAGTTAACTTCCTGTTAACTCTTATTAATATAAGAGAGAGAGAGAGAGAGAGAGAGAGAGAGAGAGTCCATTATCTGAGGAATAGGTGTGTTTCACTATAACACATTGGCTCATGGAATTGAGCATTTTCACTTAAGAAAACATTTTTATTTTTTTATGTACTGAATTTCAACCAGTATAAGGCACAATATCCATTCAAGCTAGAGGATTACAATAAAAGAATGGTAATGCTGGATGATATGTGTGTTCTGAATGGGAGAAAGTTGTAGGATATGAAGAGGTTAAGGAGGAGAGTGATGATTGACTTGATAAGGTCAAGATTGACGTGTTTGGAGATGCACCTATACAGAGTCTGTTTCCCAAAATAGCATTACTTGGTGAAAAAAGATGTCTGAGTGAAAATTTCTTCTTTTGTTTAGAAATGGAGGAAATGAGGGTGATTAGACTGTGTGGAAGTGGCATGATGTATCCTAGCTGTAAAATTGTGAACTGTTAGAACTAAAAAATGGAGCTCATCTTAAGATTTGCCAAAGGAAAGAGTGATAGTATAATGACTAGCTTGCAACAATGTGGGGAAAGAGACAAGACAAAACAAACAATTTTGAACTACATCAAGGCTGGGAAGTGAGGAGTGATTTGCTCCAGCCCAGATATGGCAACACTACTCTATCTATTTCTATATTAGATTATTTCCAATACATTTCTCATGTAAGTGAAAACTCAGGAATGTTTGAAACCAAAACATTGTCCATTTAGCAAAATTTAAATCCCAACTTTTTTTTATAGGAATTATTTCCAACAAATTTCTGTAATAAATAATTTCAATGCAACTTTTGTAACAGTAAATCATCTTTTCTACAATAAATTATTGGTAACAGATCATGAATTTATTTAAAGATCATTAACTTTGGCAATATGTTGATATTTGATCATTAACTAAAGTGGTAAATTTCTTAAACAATATTCAATTTTATTAGTACAAATTATCAGAAGTTACACGTCACAAAACTCGTCTTGAAATGGTAATAAGTTTACATCAAACCAGAACAAATGCTCTGCTTTAGGTTATTTCCATATCTGAGGTTGATATTCATCATTAGATATCAGTATCTAATCTTCTTTATTTTGCATCATTAAAAATAATTACCAGCTTCAGACAGACACTTTCTTCAGGATACACTCACTCACCTTATCATTTACCTGAAAGACCCATCACCATCTTTAACAACATATACTCTGGGAGATTGGATCTTGTTTTTGGATTCTTAGACTGCTTGGCTGCTGGCCTATTAATCAGCTTGCCTGTTTGTTTCACATGCATAGTATATGCATGTATTCAAGTATATAGTAATGGGTATGGTTTTAAATACGTATATACTGTTGGTGTCTAGATGCTTATATATGCTTGTCTATATGGGTGTAGGCTATATACTTTACATACATGTGTGCATGTGTATATTATAATGATAATAATAAATGAAATCTTAAATATCATTTATCTCTACTCTGTTTTATGGAATTGCATCTAATGTTTAGGAGACTTGATGGTAAAATTAATGCAACTTCTCTTGATGTTAAGCACTATAATTACAAAGACTATTGGTTTTAAAAACTTCCAGAATTATTCTGGCCAACTATTTTTTTGGTGAAATACGCTTTTTGTTATTGTTGCTATAACTGTATATATACATCTTCAAGAGTATAATTACGTTTATGCATTTTCTTGTATGTGCCATGTACTTTTAGGACATGGGTAATGATGGCTTTTTGCAATTTCTTGTCTTCTGTCTCACTAAGTAACTTTTGTTTCAGTACTGCTCATCTTTGACCTTTAAGATTTTCATTGGAAATACATAATGTCTTGTGAAAAAATATAAAAAATTTAAATAGTGAATTTTTACAGTATTTACATTATTTGGACTATTGTCCTCATCTTTGTTGCCATTTGTACTACGTTTCAGCCGTTGTACGCTCCAGCCTTCTTCAGGTGCTAGGAATTTCAAATCAAACTCTTTATTACAATCATTGCATAGTAGTAGTAATCCCATGATTGGAATTCATCAGTTATCTCCCACTAACCCTGCATGTTACTTGTTCACCACTGCTATAGCCTGGTATTGAACTCATAACTCAAGTCAGGAACTAACCAACATCTGTATCTACTGGGCTATGTGTCCTTAAGGAAATATAGACAAACACTGAATTTTTACAATTTTTCATATATTCATAAAACATTTGAGTTCAAATTTGTCTTTCAAAGAAAAAAAAACAACACTTCTAATTAATTAAAGTTAAATTAAAAGCTACAGAATGTAACTTTTCTCTTGAATTGTTAAAAATTAACAATGACCATTATCTGATTGACAAAAGAAACTCAATATTGTAAACAAATAAAAATCTTTTAAAAATAAAAATAATTGCAACATCAAGACAATTTTATAGAAAATAGTTACTTTAATCTTTACTCAATTTAATTACACTATAAATATTCCCAAATTTTATTTAAAAATCATTAAAAAATGTATTTTTTATAACATGAATGGTTTGCCTCTGTCTGGATGGTAGGTGAGATGATATTTGTATCAGCCATGGACAGTGACACAAATTCATGTTGACAGCTCCAGAGTGAATTACTTGTTTTTAAATATGATGGCTCATAATAAAAATCAATATTTTATTTTTTGTAAACTAATTATCTTTCTGTAAGATTTCTTTAAAATAGAACAATCATTTCTTTCAAAAAGTTCATTCAGAAACATTCTCTCACATGAAATGTTGATTATAAAAAACTTAAGAAAAGCTCAAATACATTTGCTATTTTTTGGTTTCAAGTAATAAAATATTTTTGAAAATGTTTATTATGATATTTAAAGAAATAAAATTTTTGCTGTCAAAAAGATAAAAATTTAGGAAGGAACTATTTTTAAAGTTAAAAAAAAAATTTGGAAGAGAGCCTGTTTTATAAAAGCATTCTTTTTTTTTATGTATATACTAGCAGTATAGCCCGGCATTGCTCAGGTGTAATGAAAACTTTAAAACTAATCCATGGTTCTGGAGCTCAGACTCTTTGGACGTTGGCACAAAAGACTAAAAAGCAATAGTTGTTTCCAATTAAAGCGAAACCGTAGACTGAAAGAAAAATGAATGGATGTAAGTCAAATTTTGGTTTCCTGGTATCGATATCAAATTTTCTGCACTATTGTAAGAACTGCAACCTTGAAACTTCTGAATATTGTTTCTTATGGTTTTGTCTATGAGTGTATCAAATTTGATTAAAATCGGACCACTCCTTCTATAACCCGATTTTTTCGATTATCGATTTTTGATATTTATTGGGGGTACCTGGACACAAAACCTAGCTAAGAACACTTGCAGACGCTTATAGTACAACTGTGTAAATTTTCAAGAAAATCGGTTCAGCTGTTTCAGAGTCTATAAGTAATGGATACACACACAGACAGACAGACAAAGTTCCATTTATAAATAAGTTTAGATTAAGATAAATGTTGAACATTTTATTAAAATTCATTAATTAGATGAATTTTAGAAAACTTTTAAAACAAACCTTTTTAGAACCCCAAAAAAGAGTGAAATTTTGTGCTGATAGTGTTTGCAAATATCCCGAATTCTGCATAAAATTTAATATATATATATATATATATATGATATCATAATTTATTCCTTTTTTTCTGCTTATGATTAGCAGAAAACTTTGACCATAAAATTAAGTTTTATATATATTCCACGGCTTTTTCTTTCTCAGGTGTTCAATTTCCTTGATGAAAATTGGAGATACCTATTTGAATTTGTTCTATCATTCATTTGCTCAGACCCATTAAAAAGGTTACTTACCATTTCCTCTTTTTCCTCAGCATTTGTCAGTAGAACCACATCTCTGTTGCTTCAAGCCTCTTCTTCATCTGTGAAGACATTAACAAACATTCACTGGCATATATGAAATTGAATATTACATAGCAGTTCAGTACTCTTTCCTTTGATTCTAAGGCTATTTTTCCATCTCTTAATACTTTCATTTGTTACTGAGATGTATCTTTTATTATTTCTATGCACAGTGGTGATTGTGGAACTCTGAAAGGGGTGGGGAGATTTAGGGGTTGAGATTTTTCTGAGGAGGAGTGGGGTGCAAACTTAAGCAACATCTTAATTTTCATACTACACCACTATTATATACATAGGAATGAGTTTGAGTATAAGTATATTACTTTGTGGGATAGGAAATTAAGAATTAAAATCTACTTTCTTCTCCACTTCTAAAAAATTTCACAACGATGTGTGAAATCCTGGTTTTGCCGAATAGAAAAAGGATTGATCTGTGTTTACAGAAAAAGTTGAAACCAGATTTCGTGAGTGGATGTTTAACTGGTTTTCTGACCAATGGGAGCGATTTGCAAGACCAAAAAGGACTTTGTGATCCAGTGCGAAAAATTTAGATGACTATAAATGACTTGATCAGTGTCATTCAGTCAGACATGGAAGCAGGAGAGACAACAAGCTAAAATGTAACAAGGCAAAAACTTCAAATTGACCCGGACATCAGGTCGCTTCATACATTGTCCTCTTTCTCGTGTGTTGATTCCTTTTACTTCTTCTCCATTTAAAGACATTTCTACCAAACAAACGCTCATACATACATATCTACATACGCATAAACTCTTTTCAACAAATAACTACTACGAACTGTACCCTTAACTTCTAAATAATATTTCTAATTGAACATTAACTTCTACGAATTCTTGTTATTCTATTCCTTCAATAAATTTCTATTTTAACATGAAAAATATATATTTTTATTCTTCCACTGTTCCATACATTCCAACCTGCCAACAACCAACCTTCTGATGATAATTCTGACTTCTGATAATTCTGAATAAAACTTGTAAGCTGTAGGGAGTTCAGTTATGTATGACACAAGGCTGAATTAATAAACATTAACTATCTCCCTATAGCAACAACTTCACTAAATTAAACTAGTTTTTCATTCATAGTAGTGAAGTTCTAATCTATACTTGCCCTTTTCCCCCCTCTCAAGCTGTTGGAGCACAAGAGAGGTTAATTTCAAAACAAAATCAAAGAGTTACCATCAATACTAGCAGAACAATGTGATTTGTCTGCTCTGAGTTTTTGAAAAAATGAAAAAAAAAATGCAGAGGTTAAAGTGCTAAAGATAAATCTTATCAAAATCAGAGGCTGATAATTTCATAAATTTTTGAAGCTTATAAAAGTGGGGTCAACCAAGTGGCTAGCCAAAATTCGGAGGTGAGGGCTTGCCCCCACTTCTTGTAAGATCACCACTGTCTATGCACCTTTGAGACAGTTTCTGTAATTGTTTGATTTTGACATTCCCAGTATGTAGTTCACACTTTGGTCTGTCTCTTTTACTGACAACTATGTATTCTCTCTTCTTACAGCTAATAATACTTTCTTCTTGCTTTCCATGACTACTTTAATAATTCTTTCTGAGCCCACTGTCAACACAGTCTTATCTATATATATATATCTTATGGTTATGTTTACTAATAATAAGTTCTAGTAAGTCTTCTAGTTCTCTTAGGATTATCTTAATGTATATGTTAAATTGGATTGTGTGTTAAAAACATGTTTATGTGGGTTCTTATTTTTAGATGTTTAAAAGAAAAATACATTTTCAATTGCTATTTTATATGTGAATTTCAGTATCATTTAATATATGCTTCTCATTAATGGTTTGAAATCCATTTCTAGTTCTCTGCCAGACAGTCATCATTTGGTAGAAAACTCTCTTTGTCAATAAAAATCAGTAAGGATTGCGTATCTTTTATCTGAAAACATCTAAAACCCCAAAGTTTTTCAAGTGCTGACATGATCTGCCACAAATGCAAAATTTTAGAAATCAACATAGCTATCCATAGCAAGATGATTGTGTTGCACCATTTTTTTTTCAGTTTTAATCACATTTAGCTGTAATCAGGATCCATATTTAATTTTTATGCAAATATTGTACCTGTATGTATTGTAACATTTTGATCAAAACATGGCATTGTTGGTAGAGTCTGATAACTTACCAAATTTTCCTTCTCACTCTCAGTTGTGTCATCAATAATGTACCCTCTCCCTTTAGTTTCTCACAGCAGATGTAGAAGTGTTTGCTGTTGCATTTATATATTTTTTGTAAGTAGTAATCATATTTTTTGTACAAATACAGAAAGCACAAAACATTATTTTTACATGAAATCTTAATTTCACCACTGAAAAATATTTGTGTGGGCATTACATGACTAGTATATATATATATATATATATATATATATATATAAAATTTATTAAACTTTATATAAAACTACTTTCAGGATATATGTTATTTATATAAAACTACCTTTAGGGTATATTTATAAGCTGTGTTATGTAAAGGGATATCATGTTTATACTTAAGTTCCATTGCCAAGCTACCCCATTTTATTGATGCTATATACAAATTAAATAGCCTGTATTCTAAATATTAAAAAAATTTGAAAACTGAAGTACTTCAATCCCAAGAATTTCAGATAAAGGATTCTCAACTTGTTTAATAAATGCTCTCTTAAAGGATATTTTATCCCGTAGCATTGTATTTACAGAGTTTGGGTTATCCTTTCCATTTCATAATATCAACATTAAAAATATTAACACATTCACTTCAGTCGACATGGAAGCTAATATTTGAAGTTAAATTCTTCCCTCAATTTGCATAGAATAATAATCAGAAAGACCAGTAATTTCTGACAAAAGAACTAAATGTTTTATCTACATTTGAGAAATATTGGTGTCTTAGAGAAACAGTGACTTTCTTTGGGTGTTGATACATAATTCATAAAAACCTTTGATATTGAATATTCACTCATTCTTTAAAAAACAAAATATTTCTAAACTGTTAATGGAGTGCTAGGCAAGAAAAAATATTTTCAGTTTACCTTCCCCATTATCAGCATTATTATATCCGTGATACACAAACAAAACAGAATAGCTGAAAGAAAGAAATGACTTATTCTCGTAGAGATTTTATATATTACTTTTTTATACAATAAAATATGTACAAATATATAAATATTGTCACAAATTTATCCAATACAGAGAAATTGTAACATAAATAAAACAGAGTGGAAAAGCAAGAAGTGAGAGAGTCTTACTTGTAATATTTCCCACCAAATTTGTGGTATGTTCTACAAATTTTGAGGTAACATGTGGGTTCTTATGTTCTATCTACTGCTGTAGGCTTGAGATGACATCTAGCACCTTAGTGGTCTATCACCAGCAACTGGTTTGGCAGACATGTCTTGTCTCTGTGTATACTAAAAGACAAAATATCCCTTTTATCAACTCATGAAATTTTGTCACTTACCAACTGTTAAACGACCCTCATGACTTCATCTTAATAAAAGGGATATAATTGCCCTTTGTATTTTCACATTATTTTTAGTGTTGTCAAGAAATTGAAAAAAACAAACAAACAAAAAACAAAATAGTGTAAACAAGACGTAAGGTAGTAATAGAACATTACTGTCAGATTCCATATCTGATTCTAGTCATGTGAGAAAGCAGATTATTCAGTAATGGTCCTCCCGAATGAGTCTCTTAGTTTTTTTTTTAAACATTTTCTGGTGTTTTATTGGTGATTGGCCATCCAGAACACTTCATCATCTTGAAGTAACACTTGATTGGCCTTGAAAGATGTGTGCCTCTTAAAAACCTATATCTAGCATAAAAGAATGTTTGCCATAAACTTGATGGGATATTCTGAGGCTATCAGTTGCAGATTTTTGAGCCTCATGCAGGACTATAATAAGTGAATACTAGTATATAACAAAGCTTATTAGAAGGATGTTTCAGTTGACTGGGTACTAATAAGCATTAGCTTTATGAATTTTTCTATTGAACACTATGATCACAGTACAGGAAAATTTCCAAATGGAAAATGAGTGCTAAAAAGTGTTTTGTGCAAATCATTTACCAAAACCTGATCAAATAACTAAACATCATAAGTTTTTTTTTCCCTCCTTGTAAATATGAGGAATCCTGGCAAGCTGAAAGTTAGTGATCAAAATAACAAACGGTACAACCTTGTAGCAGTGATTTGCCTCGCCGACCCAAATGGGCCAGAGTTGGGTGTATGTTTTGTAAAGGAGTGTGGTGACAGCGAATTGGCAAGCGTTGATCAGATGGAGAATTGGACAGCACTTTGTGGTAAAAACAGAATTGGTGTCGCTTGTAGCAGTTTATATTTACTGTGCTGAGTGCTCATTGGCTGAGTGGTAGCCGGGTTGAGTGCATAAAACGTAAGATGCTCATTTTGAGGAGGGCCATTGTTATTCGCGCCATCGTTCGCGTGAGAATAGCATTTTGGAGATCAAGACAAGACGTGTGAATTTGGTGTGCCTGTTTGGAATACTTTCCTGTGGTTGCTTTTTACTAACACAATTTTTTTCCCCTCTTTTTGTAACAAACCTCCATGGATTAATGAAATTTATTGTCTCAGAACTTTATAATAATAACTATTTTAAATGTTTATGAAGGTTGTAAAATTTTTATTCCTGTAATAGATAATACAGGGGATGTAAAAGTAGATCTATAATAACAAAATATGCACACAAAACATGTTGGTCATACAAACATCAATAATACTTACTGTATACCTACTTTTGCAGCCCCCTGTATAAAACCATTTTTTTTTTTTTATTGACTAAATTCTTTGTATTACTTTCATATTTTCTTTTTGTTATATTCTGTATTTTGGATGACAGTTAAATGATAAAGCCCTTAAAATACTGTAAAGGGTTTTTAGGAGAAAAAGAATTTAAGTATTGTTTAGTTTCTTCTTATACAAAGTACTGATTATTCAAGTTTTAAGTCATTTTTTACTTTGTTTTATTTTTATTTTCTTGAGTTTCTTCTTTAAACTGAAGAAATTGGCCCCTTTCCATGAATTCTTCTACTTCACCACATTATCCACACCCAAAGATCCACACCCAACCCAATTCCTATAGAAGGGAAAATTCCATCAGTGTCCCAGAATCCAAATGTGTTTATTTCCCCCAATTTGTTTCTCTTCCTCTTATTTTGATAAAGATAGAAAGTAGCCTAACAAAAAAAAAAATGTCTCATGAAAAAGTATTGAATTCTGTTTGCTGAACTTTTGTATGATTTAGGACTGATGTAACTTTTTAGAAGTATTTTAAGAATAGAGGAATTTATACAATACAAGGTTATCACTTAAAAATGTTATTAAAAATAAAAATGCTCTTTCATATTTTTACATTTTTAACAGAAAAATATCTCTTGTTTTGTATCATCCAAGGTAAAATATCAAATGATGCTACACTGAACAATAAGATGATCTATGGATTATATGCTTAGCATCTCCTGGATATAACTTTCTTCTTCTCTGTAAAAAAAGAAAAAAACATCTGTTATGTTCTGTCGGTTGATCTATCCAAATAATTAAGATATAAGGAAATCTTAATTTGTTGTTCTACTAATCATAGGTCATAATAAAAAGACGGTCTACATTATTCTATCCAATAGTTTATCTTATAACAAAAATGCATGGCACTTTTTAAATGCCCTTTTGGAATAAATTCCACTCGATACTTATTACTACTTCGTCTGTCAAAAATTCACAATTTGAGTACCTTAAGTTGTCACTCATCCAACTACTGATCAAGTTTGTGACATTGCTTAACTTTGGTGATAAAATAAAAACTAGTGCTTTCAGTATATTTAGACTAAAAGCTCATGTTTTTTTTTTATGTTTAGGATAAATTTCATAGCCTCTAGACCAATATTTTAACAAAACTCTGCTACCCAGATAATATTTTTTATTTGTCTTTCTTAGGGATGATAAACTTTATATATCATAAAAGCAACCATTCAGAATTCATGAAAGAGGCCTGATTCTGTTTACCATATATACTTGTGTATAAGCCAATTTCATGTATAGTGCAATGCCTGAATTTTAGCATAAATTTTAACCTCTCCAGAAAAAAAAAAATTACCTATGTATTGTGCAAATGGTCAATGAAAATACATGATTTTTAACCTCTTCAAAAAACTGACAACAAAAAATCACATTAAATTCTAGTATATACAGTAAACCAGAAACAGTAAATAAAACAAAAGCCTGCTTTAATTTATAAACCTGTTTATCAACTTGAAAAATCAGTGTTTATTCAAAGAATAGTTAAATACTTTTTTCTAAAAATTATTTTTCAACACTTAAAGGACTAAGTAGTTACCTGTCATAAAAACAAATTAAGATAGTAAAAAATAAATAAAGTAAAACATGACAGCAACAAAGAAGTTAGCAAAGTCAGGATATGTTTAGATTTTTGTAAACCAAAAATCAAGACAAATCCTATCAATATAGCTATCAATACTAGGATTTGAACTTTGTAACTTTGATATCTGTAACTAGTCTACCATTGCACTTATCTGCCAAGAAGGTTTTCCTAATATTTTTATTTTTGTTCTTTAGCAGTTATTTTAAACTCAGTCCAAAAAAAAAAAAAACTGTTTCAAGTAGAGCAAAACTTGTTTTCTCCCTGAGGATTTTGCATAAAATATATTCAGTCATTCTGAAAATGAATCAGCATATTTTATGAAAAGAAAAATGCTTTCACACTCAACTTTTTGGACTATTACCAAAGAATTTCAAGTTCAACTTCTATAACATACAATTCACCTACAGACATGGTGTTTAATGGATGATATCTTTTACATTGAAATCCTAGTTCAATGGTTAAGTGTCTGAAGTTTAATTTCCAAGTCTTAATTGGTTAAGTTCACCATTAAAGAAAAGTAAAAAACATTGATTTCAAACTAAGTTAGAAAAGTTTCTTTTTTAGTCAACCATGCAATTCTTTTAAATATACTAATTCTGTATAGAACAAAACAGTCTGATATGACCAAAAATATATCTAAAGTTTAAGGTCAGAGGGGCTAAGTGTATATGTTTTCTTTTTTTGTATATGAACAATAATAAAATATGTAACTTGTAACTAAATCAGCTAATGAATTTTGTTATATGATTTTTAGTTTAATATTAAGTCACATGAGTGGAGAGTAAGATATTAATATTTTATGAAATAGTGAATATTGGTGGACTTAGTTATTTCAGTAGCTCCTTTAGGTAAAAATGAAGTTAAATAATTGATTAAAATTGCTGGGCAAACTTGGATCTTCATAACTGTAAAAAATTGAGAGCCAAAAGGATGGTTTTTCCATTGATTTTGTAATTATTTTAACTACTTTATGATAATGTTGCATCTTTTCCTAGGAAGACATGATTATTATAATTGTGTAATGGATTTTTAGGGATACTTGAGATGTCTACTGCCACACCTGCACTTTCCAGTCTGACAAGCTGGCTTCATAGAGTTATTTCACGAGGGTCTAATATATCAAGGTATTAAAGGAATTGCTTTGCAAAAGAAGTACACTCAGATTTCAGCTCAGGTTTTAGAGGATGCTTAGTCTAGGATTAAAATAAACCCTAGGCTGCCTTGTTGCCTTTCAAACTTTGATATTAATCTCCAGACATTAGTAAAGTATTGCCTTTCTCGCAGTTGCATAAAAAGACTGGCTCTTTCTATAAAATCCATTAAAAATACCATTTTCATAATAGTTAAGATAACATCTAAATATGAAGTAATCAAGAAAAATATATGTTAAAGGCTTAGTTTTTAACAGACCTTTATAAACTAAAAAAATAATTTGTACATGTTTGGAAAATATTTAAGCTAGAAAACAAGAGAAATTCCTAAAATAAATATTGACTTGTTTTTGTTCCTATTTAAATCAACTTATAAGCATAATTCCATTTTTATTAAACAATAAAGAAGCTGAAAAAAATTTCAGTAATTCGTTTTTATTATTAAGACCTTGAATAAATTCTCGCTGATTTTTCATGAAAAGTAATGTTTTATTTACAAAAATTAGTAAGAAACATGTCACTGAAAGTATTGTCCATTGCTAGCCACTACTTTTTCCCATCTTTCTGGCAGAATTTGAATTTATGTTGGAAAAATGACATGTCTTTTGAGATGAACCACAATTCAACACATTTTTTGACATCTTCATAAGAATGAAAGTGTGGCTCAGCCAGGCTATGTGCCATCAATTGGAACAAGTGAGAATTGAACAGGGAAATGTCTGGTGAATACAGCTGGTGGAGTAGGGCTGCCCATTTCAGCATTTCCAAGTAGGTTTTCACCTGTTTTGCAACATGTGGCCTAGTGTTGTCATGATGCAAAATCACTTTTTTGTGTCTCTGTTCATATAGAAACTGTGTGTTTGGCTCAAATACATCAATTTTAGTCAATACCAACTGCCTGTGATGATTTTGGTTAGTTTAAGCAGTTCATACTAAACTACACCCAGTGAATCCTGTCAAATGCAGAGCAGAAGCTTTGAACTATGATATTTGGCTTTGTCAGCGATATTGATGTATGGCCATGCATATCCCACAATCTTCTACGCTCAGAGTTATCATAGTGTATCCACTTTTCATTGCCAGTCATGATATGATACAAAAAAACATTTCCTTTTGTGCCATTGAAGTAGCTATTCACGCATGACAAAACGCCATTCAACATCTCTCAAGTTCAACTTGTATGGCACCCAATGTCCTAGCTTTTGAATCATTCCTAATGCTTTCAAACATTTCAGAACTGTTGTGTGATCAACTCAATAATTCTGCAAGTTCAGCTTGTGCTTGACATAAGTCTTCATGAAGTAATGCCTCCAATTCTTTGTCTTCAAACTTTTTGCTTCACCAGAGTTTTTTTTATCGTCAACATCAAAATCATTATTTTTGAAGTGTCTAAACCAATCTCTGTCTGTTGTTTCCAACACAGCATGGTTGCCATCAGTTTCAACAAGAATTCTGTGTGCTTCAGCTGCAGGATTTCTTTTGAATAAAATAGTGCAGTAAAATTCCATACAGATACACTTTCTTTGGCAGAAAATCTGACATGTTTAGCACTATGAAAAATAAAGTTGTTTTTTATTTTGTTAAGTACAGCCCACACACTAAGGAGAACTTTGTCTATGTAACACTAGGAATGTTAGGAAGATATAAAAAAACATGAAATGGAGTCATAACAACACACCACTACCTGCCTTAGGTCTTCCTGCTGACTTGGTAGGTAGTGCAACCATAGCAGGAATTGATTTGTAATGAAAAATGACAAAATAATAATAAATAGAACTTTTGTCAATAGTCAATCAAATTTTGATTGAAAAAGCTATATTCTTAGAAACTATTTTCATCCAGTATTTGAATGTGTTTGTGTATAATATATATGGAAAGAGAAGGTTCCCACCCAAGGTTGGTGTTTGAACCTAGCTAAAAGCCAGGATTTTGAATGCTAATCTTTTACAAGACAAGTAGTTATTTTGAATGAGTATTATTGACTCATCACAGTCTTTCATAGACTGTGTTGAGTCAATAATGCTCATTGAAAATGTCTACTTGTCTTTATCTTTGCTAGGGTGGAGTAAAAATTGAATATGTGCTTCAGTACCTGGCAATACCTCTCCTTTATGAGGGTCTAAAGTTGTTACCTGACACCTGAGTTGTCCCTAAAAGATGAAATGGCAATGAGGCTTGAGCAATTTTGTCCTTAGCTCATTCCCTTTGAGTGAGCAGGCAGATTAATACCTAAAATAAAATAATTCAAGTATTAAAATTTAAATATACATCTTGATTTAATTTTGTTTTCATTCAAATTAGTATACAAATAATGAAAATACACAATATAGTTTAGTAGTTTAGGTCATTCTTTAATTAATTTCAAAACAGTTCTCATGAACTCCTGTTCTGTTAGAATAGGCTTTATGGTCATATCACATTAATACACCAGTTGCAGTTCTCATCTGATCACAGAAGTTAATCAATGTCAAGCTTGTTCAGCATCTACATGGGTGATCACTTGAGAATACCAGGTGCTGTAGTGTAATAAATAATTGGATTTATTATTACATTCATTTACAATCAAATACTCATGGGAAAGATATGAATTCACCTATTCTATCCCATCTATGGGTTAAATAGTAAGAGTATCTGAAAATCATTATCTTCAAAAAATTGTTACCGTAAATCACTCACAAAAAAAAAAAAATCTTACAATCCAAAAAATGTTTCGGCTTTTTTAAATAACCGGCAAAAAAGGTTCATAAGTCGTAAAAAACAAATTAATAATTTTCTTAGAAAAACTTCTTTTTTTTCTTTTTAGAGAAAGAAAGTCTTTCCTTCGGAAAAAAAAATTAAAAAAACAGTAAACAAATACAAAAATGCTCATTTCGCTCAAAAGTTTTGTTGAATTCATTGCATGATATATTTTTGTTCTCTTCCCATGCTTACTCAAAAATGTGGGAGTTGTTTAGGATTAACTGATTCAGTTACTTAATTTTGCAAGTAAAAATTAGTTTGGATTTTTGGAGAAAAAAGGGTTTGGAAATTAGTGCAGTTTAACTTTTAACAAGCCTCTCGGCTGTCCGTTCAATTATGACAAAAATTGAAGCGAACTTCAAAAAAAAAAAAAACATTTAAATAAAAATCTATTAAAGAGCTCTTTCTAAAAAAAACTCCTTTTTTTGTTCAGAATTATTTAGAAGATGACAAGATATTTTATCTTTACGTTTTTGAATCTGTAAGAAAAAAAGAAGTACAATCGTCATAAAAAATGTTTGTGCTTTTTCTCAGTTGAAACTTTATTAAAAAAAAAAGTTTATATATTTTGTTTTTTCTTCTTTAAAGTTTTCTGTATATTTCTAAGCGGCAACTCATTGAAAATATTTAAATACGATGAAAGAAGTGATAAAAACATTGAATAACAAAGAGAAACCCGGCACACACCCACGTAAAGGGAAAGACAGTTTTTACTTAAACCCTTTTAGGTCCTGGAAAAAAAAAATGAAACTCAAAGAGTAAGAGAGAGTGAGAGAGAGAGAGAGAGAGAGAGAGAGAGAGAGAGATATGTTTAATTTATTTAACTGTTCAGAAAGCATCAGTGAAAGAGAATAAGACAAACTTTTTTATTCAGACCCCGCTTTTTACTTCTCATTCTAAAGCCGATTTCTCGTTAGTTGCAACAGTCAACACACTTTGTTTTCTACGTCGTTATCAGCATCAGCATCAAGAATATACCAATTACCATCAGTAGTTTTACTGTTATGAGGAGGGCCTAACGGCTAAGAGTGAAAGAATGAGGACCAACTTTTAGGTAGTGAGGAAGAAAGGGAAAAGTATGCCTCTTCAGTTCAACCTTTTAAGTTATTAGTGTTAAAAAAGTATTTGTAGGTTGTTGGCTGGAATTGTAATGGTAGTTGTGGTGGTAGTGGATTGTAACGGACTTTTACTGTCGTGTCGATGACGCCAATTAATACCATGAAGTTTTTTAATTGACTTTTTAACTTGATAAATTTGTCTACCAACTTTGGAAATAAAAGAACTGGATTCATGGCAGTTTAAGAAAACTTTGATATACATATATGAACCAGGCCATGGCTGGAACAATAAATTGGGATGGCCCCCGGATACAACCGGCGGATGATATGACAGTCAACAAATTGTCTTTGGAAAATATTCTTACCAAATTAAGGACCGACAAGGATGACGACCCTTTATGTGAATACATCCCAATTGCACGACGAGTAAGAATGTTTTAATTTTTTTATATTGTTTAACATTTTTTAAACATATTAACAAGTTTGTACTAAATTTTCAGAATTTTCCCTTTAATTTTCTTTTAAAAAAATACGTTTTTCTTCCTCTCACTCCAAATGTTTTTTTTAAGATTTCATTTTTTCCGTTTCATTTCAAATAATTTTGTTTTTAGTTTTTATTTTTATATTTGTTTTTGTAACATTTACTTCACTGTTTTCTTGTTTACAACTTTCATTGAATTTTTTTTCTCCAAATAACAAAAAACAAACAAACTTACAGATAAAATTTTTGATAAGTGATCGATACGTGTCGCTGTCTTTGAGACTTGTATTTTGCAAGGAACGTTTTAAGTTTAATCAAACGTACTCTGGAAAGATTTCATTTTAGAATCAAGCGATTTTGAAACTAAAAAAATCTTGTTTTTCTCCCTTTCATTAGGAAGTAAAAAAAAAAAAAAAAAAGTACTATTTGGCTTCAAATTCTCGTAAAGGATGTCCTTGAAGCGGGAATATATATATATATATATATATATATATATATATATTTGCTTCATTTTTAAACAGTTACATAACAATAACATTCACAACGGTTACTTCTAACGAAAACTTGAAGACATCGATGCCTTAAAGACTAAAACTTTGTTGCCTCTGTTACTGTAAAGTGTAGTGTCAAAGTGTATAAAGAAATTTTCAGTTGTAACCCCCAAATAAAATAAAAGGGCCTATTTGTGGAAAGTTCGTAAACTTTGGAAAAAGAATAAAACAGTACGAAAAAAAAAGACTCGATAATAGTGTTAAAAGACAAAAAATGACCAAATATCAGATATGATTTTAAAGGAATTCTTCATTTTTCTTGATAGAACCGAGAATTTTTTAGCGCCATCTCATTAACAATAACATTATTCAATGATAAACGTTATTTGTTGTATATTCCTGTAACTTGTTTCAAAACGCCATAAGAGGCGGACAAAAAAAAAAAGAAAAAAAATTGGTGGTGGGTATGGATGTTGGACGCCTACATTGTGGTGTAGTTTGAGAATTCGATCCTCACTAAGTACCCCATACTTGTGCCAAACTAACCGAAAAATAAAATTCAGTTAATGAGAAATAGAATTGATTGTTTTTATTTTATTTTTTTGTAAAGGGAGAAAAAGGGAAAGAAAACCCAGTGGATTTGTTACTGGTATTTATGACTCATTACAACGGTTGGTCACCCCCTGACACGTACCTACACACACCCAAGGCAGGACACACCTAAATTAAATCCGGCTGCTGACCACATCTGTTAGTGTTGTCTTTTTAAATTCAATAACAATAAAAAAAAAAAGTTAAACAATAATGTGATTTTTGCCATTATTTTCTTGATAAAAACAATTAAAAAATGAACAAAGAATTTTTAAATACCAAGCCAAATAAATGCAATAATTCAAAAACAATTTTTTTGAAAACCAAAAACTCATGCTTGTCTATCTCTTGTATGTTTTTTTGGTAAATGCTCACTTATGAGAGACATCCCCCCACAATTTTGTTTTTACTTTTCTTTCAGTTTTAATTTAATTAATCTCTTTAGTGTGCAACATGAAATAACTTTTTTTGTTAAATTAAAAAATAAAACATTAAAAAAAGTATATTCACATTTTTTAGTTTTTTAGCCGATTTTAAAAGTTTGTCGTAACAAAAAACAAATTCATAGAATGTCCAAAAAAAAAGTTGTTAATATTACCAGTTTTAAAAGACGTTTTAAAAAAGGTATATTTTTTTAAATCACCCTTTTTACATCATTTGTCATGACATTGAAATTTAGAGCTCAGAAACTGAAATTCAAAACTTGTGTGGCATGGGCGACAAATTCCACGTTTTCACTGTCAGCCGATGCCTAGGATTATGAACGAAAATAAAAATGTTTGTCGTTTCTGTTTAAGTTTTTAAAAATTTTGAATTTTTATTAAAAATTGTTGCTTCTTCTTTGAAATTAAAAAGTAAATTTTTATATTTATCTTTCTTTTCCAACAATTTTTTTTTTTGGTGGTGGGGACAAGGCATTATTTTTAAAACTTGTTTTAAAATTCTAACGGATAACGATTTTTTTCCATGAGATGGAGAGGGAAAAAGGGATAGTTTCTTCAGAATTCAAATCTGATTTGATAATGAATTGTTGATACAATTGTCTCTCGTCATTAAAATTTCAAAGACAAAAAATCGTAAAAAATGAATTACAAAACAAAAGAATGACTCTCGAAGAAAATGAAATTAAAGTTTTTTGTCTTTTAACTTTTTAAATTGTTTTTAAGTTTTATTTAAAAACTTAATTTAACTCTTCTTTTTTAACAACTCTGGCGATGCAGCAAGTGCAAGATGTTCGGTTGCTTAAATTCCGGTGAGAATAATTTCGAACCGACAGAAAATATAACGTTGATTGATTGCGATAAAAATTGAATCTATTTTTCTCTATAATATATTTATTTGAATTTAATTTGCATACGATATCTCATTTTTACTTCTCCAACGAGAACCATATTTTTTAGTTTATAAAAATAAACTGTCTTGATTTTTTTTTATATATAATTGTATTGTTTTTTAAGTTTTTATTGGAAGTAAACAACCCCACAGCAAATTCATGAAATTTGAAAATGACTGATGGAGCAAACGGTTGAACTTCGGAAACGATTATCTGACCCATCTTTTCTGGCATTAATTATGTTTTTGAAAAGCATTGCTTGTTGCCGCAAAAATGCCATTATTTACGAGACTACAGTTACTTTTCAAAAACTACAATGCTGATCATGACATTTTTTTTTTTTCACTTTTCAAAATTTATCAATAGATGAGTATTTGTCATTTTTATTTTACATAGTTTCGGAAATAATATCATTTTTTAAAAGTTCTTGAGAGCGGATAAAAAGAATTTGAATTGAATTAAGTCATTTTTTTATTTATTTTAACAATGCAAGGAGTCAGATTTTTTTTTAGTCTGGATGGATCAATTTAAAATCACGATAGCAGAAATGATACTTTTTTTTTTAACTTGCCATTTCATAATTTGAATTTTATTGAAATAAAAACAGTAATATCGAATTAATAATTCAATATTATATTATTTTTGAAAATGTCTCTTAGTCTTCTTAACTGACATTTCAATCGACTTTAAAGTTTTAAAAACAGACTCTGGTTCTTGTCCATTATTTTTTTAAATTATTTATATCTTTGTTATCACTTTATTTTTTTTTTTATTTTTTAAATATGTATAAGAAAGTCAACGAAAAATGATTATCGTTCGTGTACACGTGTTTATTTCAGAATACCCAGGGTATTCATGTACTTTTGTTTTGCTTTTTGTTTTCCTTCATCGACCAAGTTTGGGCGTCAGCGTAGCTGTAAAAATACCCGGGAACTATTTGTTACTACCTAAAATAACACCTTTTCAGTAAACAATATCAACATCAACAAACAAACCTTGCTTTTCAAACTACTAACAAAGTAAGGCAACCAATCCCAACGTGTGCTAAAAATGGTTCTTTCTTAGTTTTACTTTTGGTTGGTGATGTGGTCTTGCGTTAAGTTGTTTTGACTGCATCTTTCATTCAACGAATCCAGTCTGTGTCTATTTTCATGAGTTGGCATTAACGTTCTTCCATGAGAGTTGGAAACTTGAAGCAATTTCATTGGAAAACTGAACCTTGCGAATCAGCTGGCGAAAGGAAGAAAAGACTCGCACTTAAAATAAAAAGATTTTGCAGCCTCTTGGTCAGAACATTTGAAGAGAAAAATGTTTCATTTATTGGAAAGAACACTTTCTGTTTATCAAAATATGAAAAGTAAAAAACACCATTCTTAACTTAAGCTGTTATTTTTTTTTTTTTCGGGTAAGATTTATATTAATTAACAGTTAAAAAACAAAAACTGAAATAATAATGAATCTTTGTATTTTTCCTGTATTGTTTGATCTGCTTTGTTCAAATATGAACTTCACTTTTTTTTTTTGGAAATCTTTCTTTTTTTATTTTTTCTCGCAAAATTAAGTTTTAAAAATGTGAGTGAGCAAGTGAAGTGGCACTAAAAAAACGTTCGGATTCGGTTTTAACAGATTGGAACCTGACTTTTTGTCCATGACATCAGCAGATACTCATCATGAAAAGTAAAACTTAATCTCGATTTTATATCAGTTTTTGTACATTTGTGTCTAATTTGAAAGTACGGAATCCTCAAAAGTAGATTTTTTTCGCGTCGAAAATAGTAGGATATTTTTTCGTTTACATTGCGACATGAATTTAAATTTATTATGTCTATGCAACATATTTCACACAATACTTATTAATTTTAAACATGAGAATCATTTTCAGACAACAATAGCTACATAAACATTACAACACCTCTACAAAATATTTATAAACCAATAAACAGTAACACGCAATAACCATAATACAAACAAATCAGAAAAGTTCATCTCTAGTCATCATAATTTAGGTAGAAACCCCCAAAATATCGCGCGAACGTAGTAGTAGAAATAAATACCACGTGGCTTTTTAGGAATAAACATAATTCTGAAGCCAATTTCTTTGGAACAAAAAGGATTGAATAACCAATAACCATCAATTCAGGCCCCAACAAAAAGACTCACAAATGCCATCAATGTTCACGTTACTCTCAAGACCCCGTTCACGTTCACACAAAAGCAACGCTCGACCCAGCACTGACCGAACTACAAAGAGACCGTTTCAGATTACGACACCACCGTCCACAATGAAAACTAAATTCTACCTATCTTCTTTGTCCACGTTACTACTACGCACGCATACACATACGTTTTCACACAAACACTCATGTAACCAAATTTCAGTTCACATACGTACGCAATCCAAGAACTCTATTAATAACAACAAAAATATGATATTTTTTTCTTCAATATTCATCCAACTTCTGGTATTCTTGTTATTAATGTTAATACTAGGTTGTCTTTTTTTTCCTACTGGATTTTATTATTTCAATTAATTACGAGCCGTCCCACAACGATATTTTATGTTATTGTATCATATCCTGATACTCCGAATTTTGACGTTTAGGCTCGAGTAGAAGGATTCCTAAATTCCCAGTTGTAAAGTTTATTTTTTAAGCTTCCATAGTTTAAAAATATGGCCTACCAAAACTAGACCCACAACTAATTATTTACACGAAAAAAAAAAAAAATTACATAAAAATTAAGTTTTTAGCAATACATTGTTAATTGGGAAAAAAATCCATTTATGGATAAAATGATGGTCATATTCAGTCATTCATTAAGAAAAAAATTACTAATGCAGTTTTCTGTTGTATTGTGACTGGTAGGTGTTTGTTAACTGTTGTTCTTCTTGTTAATTAAACTAATAATCCATCTCTTAAATTTAGTTGAAAATTGGAGAAAATTTATAAATCGACAGTATGTGAGATTTATACTCGACTGCATAACTGTTTCCGACACAATTTAAAAGCCGCCGATCAAACATTCAGCAACTTTCCTTACCACATCTCCAAGTCGTTATGTCACTGGTCTAAAAGTGTCTCAGAGAGAAAAATGATATGAAGTTTCTTCGATAACCGTTTTGGTTTTCTTTCTTTATATTTTTTTTAAATAGGTGAAAAAAGGCAATTTTTGTCGTTTCGTTTTGGATTGGACATTGCAGTCATTAACTTTTTTTTTTTTTTTTTTTTACTACTGTTCGTTCATTGTAACAACGAAAATGGACACATTACTTTTTTAACGTAGCAATTTTTCTTTCTTGATAAGTTAGTTGGTTGTCTTACAAAAACTTTCCAGCCCCAATCATTCATATGTCAGCAAATGAGAAAACGAAGCGCTCTTAATTTTTCTGTTGTTGCTCGCTTTATCGCGGGATAATGAAGTGAGTGAGCTAATCTGGTGAACCGATATTAACTAGTCAGTTCGATTCTCACTGAGTGCTCTGTGCTTGTAGGTATGAGTCAGCGTAAAAGCTAAGCTTAGTAAATTTTACTTTAACTTAACTAACTATATGTCGACTCGTGCCTGCTATGTTCAGATAAAAAAAAAAGTTTTACATAGTTTTTGTTTGCAAAATTTTGACATGAAACTTGGAACTTAAGTTAAAAATTAATTCGGTTGTTTGAAATTTTTATTTCATATGACTAATTAATTTTTCGATATTAACTGAATTTACAGATGTTTGACTTTCCGGAAGTAACGTCAGTTTTTATATATATATATATATATATATAAAAATATCATAATCTCTCAAATCTCAATCTATTTCTGCAGTTATATTTCATTTTTTTTCACTTAAAAATAATTTCAACAAAACGAAAACCAAATTGTTTAATTTTGGAGTAAAAATAGCAGAAACGTACTATATTTATTTTGTTTATTTTATTTTCTTTACTTTAAAAATCAACAAGGATGCCCTTTAGCCTTGATGTCTTCATCATGCGTGTATGCGTGCTAATAGCAAAAAAGTTAATAAAATGATGCTTCTGTGCTAAAAGCCAGTAACACATGCACGTAAAGGATGTCTTATTAGTTGAGATAAACTGGGTTTGGTACAAGAGACAATAAGACCTTTTGAATTTTAAAAAATGTCAACAATTGACGATAGACGTTAGAAAAAAGATAACCGAAGTCACTGGCTTTTTTATATTTCATTGCCGGGTTGATAGCGACCGGTCGTATAACAAGTTACAAAACTCTTGAAAGCGTCAATGTGCTGAGAAACTGCCTGTTACTTTCTCTAATCCAGAAAACAAAACAAAAAAAAAGGCTTCCTTTTATTTTTTTCCAGTGATTCTTTTATTCACCCAGATGAATAGTCCTCAGTTTTTTTTTTTTGAAATTATGACTTTCATTAATAAATAATGTGAATCTCTGATTAAATGACTATATCAATGATGATGGCATTTCTTAATTTTTTTTTTTTTTTTTTTTAATGAAATATCATTGATAGTTACTTAGTCATTGCTTGTTTATTTTTCTCATGTTTCTTCAGGATTTGGACGATGGGTAATTTTTTTTGTTAGTTAATATCTGGCAATAATTGTCATAGCTTCTTGGGAAAGATGGTGGAGTGGTTTTCTGTTGACTTCTCTACAGGTTTGAATATAGTTGTCATTCTTACTGGCTATATCACCCAAGAGAGTCCAGTCTCCCCTGCAGATCCATTGGCAGTTAAAAAAAGAAAAAAAACTAACTAAAAAAAATAGTTTTGGCTTCAGGTGCAAAATTGAGAATTTTTGTTGCAAACTTCGAAAAAATAACAAAACAAAGAAATAAGTGATTTCAAAGCAAAATTTAATTTCGCACTTTTTAAAAAGATATCCCTGACGACTTGAACTTTTGAACGAATTATCAACAAATGATGCTTTCAGATTTCCAGCCAGTAGGCTGAGTAGCACATTGGCTAAACCCCAAACCAGTGCTTGTTAACAGACTACACTTACAGTCACTACACTCCACAATAAAAAGTGTTTCTCAACTTTTTTGAGCAACGGCACACCAAGGAGCAAATAAAAATATGACACACAGCAAAATTTTTAAAGGGTTGGTAGATGTGTTGAAATAAAAAAAAAAATCATAGATTAAAAAAAGAACAAACACAAATAAGCTTATTTTTTATTTCGATGTTTTTTTTTTTATTTATTTGAAATTGAACATCTTAGTGTGAAACGTGTACCTGACGTTTTTTTTTTTTGCAGTTTAGTGACAATATTTCGCGACATACTAAGTGTGCTGTGGTACGGCGGTGACAATCATTAAATTAAAAGTTGAGCTCCCCTGCCTATTTTTTTAACATTCAGTTTAGTTGTTTTAGGAAATAAATAGTTTGAACTTCCCTAACCGCTCAATTTACACATACAACATATCAAAAAATAGAAATCTTACGTTAACCTCCAACTTAACAAAAAAAAAAAAAATCCATATTTATTGAGATTGACTAAAAAAAAAAAAGAAAGAACATTTTTGTTCTTTTTCTTTTAGAACCTTTTTGAATCATTATAATCTGGAGTTTTAACCACTGAGTTTTTTTTTTTTCTGGAGATGCTAGTTTGAGTAGATTTTGAATAATTGAATTGAATTATTATAAAAAAATATTCACCTTAAGAAAATAACACTCTTTTTTAGTCATTCTCCTTTGTCATCCCTCAGTTTAACCATCATTTTTTTTGTGATTGTCCTTCCTTTGTTTTAGTTTTTAAAAAAGATGTCATCCTAAAATTTCGTTTACAGTACTTTTTTTTTAAAGCCATTTTGATATTGTGTTTGTGCCATTCTCCTCATTTCCAGTTTGCTGAGGAAATCTATAAGATCGGAAATGTAGGCATTCCTGATTTGAGAGAGAGAGAGGGCGGGAGGTGCAAAGATTTGTGAAATATCACAAAGAAAGTTGCAGGGTTGGGACATTATTCGAAAGGAAAGGAAGGGTTAATAAGTTAAGTTAACCCTTCCTTTCCTTTCGAAATTAACACGCATCCGATATAAAATGAATCACTTCTTACAATCTGAAAAAAAAAAAAAAGAAAAATGTCCGTGCATTTTTCTTCACTTTCGGAAAATTAAATCAATTTTTTTTAATTATGGGGGGAAATGGATGCAATAATTAATAAATTCGTACATGTTGTTTCGAATCCAAACGAAATATAGTTCTTTTTCTTAATGAACTTATTTTTGTTTTTCTAATTCTGAAACTTATTCGCAACAATTGTTGAAATAGATTTACAGAAGAATAATCAAATCAAAATTTAAAAAAAAAATTAATAGTATTTCATTTTTATTTTAAGATAAATTTGTTTTTCAATCAAATATAAAGAAAATAAAATAAATATAAAAGTGAAAAAAAATCTGTTTTTGTATCCAGAAATCGTTTGAAATTCGTTAATTAAAAAAAGAAAGAAAGAAAAAAAAAAACGATCCTTGGATTAAAATTTAAATAAAATAAAAGCTACCTACGTGGTTTGGTTTTTTTGTTTTGAATGATTTAAAAATCAAATATTTTATTTAAAATTTCAGATATTTAAATTTACTTTTGAATCTTGTTTAGAATATCAAAATTTTTTGTCGAAATATATTTATTTGAAGGTACATAAAAATGTTTTTATTAATTATTTCAACTGAAAAAATATGATGTGAAAAGAAAAATCCATTTTCGTTGCAAAATGTTGTTTTTTTCACTTTGGTTTACACATTTTTCGTATCACTTAAAAAATGTTAAAACGTTGCAATTGCATTATAATTTTGAAGGCATATTGAAATTGTCTTAAAAAATAGAGAGCAAATAATTTTTAGCTTAAATTTACTATTTTTAATCTGACTGAAAAAAATGTAGAAAGTTAGATTAAAAAAAAAAACGTTGCATTTCAAGAAAGTTAAATGCCCCCCCCCCCCCCCCCCAAATGTTATGTGATCAGGGTTAAAAAAAAAAAAAAGAAGAGATGATGTAATGATGCTAATAATTGAATTTTATAGTTGGCGTATGTTCACACTCACTGTCATGGTCTATTATAATAATTGGAAACATCAACTCATTAATATCTACTTCTAACAGTTTTTTTTTTAATGTAATTTAAGGGTTGTGTAAAAAATTAGACCTGCACGAGACGAGACATAAATCATTGTCTCATCCTCCTCCTCTAAGAAAATAGAACACACGTGGCTGCTTTGTATGCGCGTGGTGAACGGGCTGTAACTGGACAACAGGTTGAGTACGGAGGGGCAGGGGAGCGAAAAGTTGGAGATGGGATAGGAGTATTTATATGTGGCGGTGGGTGTAAATGACAAAAGCCGTTAAGGATGACAGCTCTTGATTGTCCATGAATGAATAGGACAAGGAAGGTATTGTTGGACTTGTTGAAGTCTGTCCCCTTTCCTCAGTCATTAGTTGATTTTAAAATGAATGCTCTTGTCTTGTGCCACGGTATGGGAGGCTGCAGTTTGGGAAAAACTCACGAGGTTGGAACCTTTTTTTAAAATAAAAATCATATATGACTTAATTTAATCTTCACTGTCACTTACTATCACTAGAAGATCATAAAAATAACATGCTCAGAATAAACAATGTGTTGATTTAAAAATTAAAAATTTATTATCATTTATTTTAAAGAAAGGACAAAAGCACACACATACAGGATCGGCAATAAAAAATATTTCTGTGTTGACCTCTATTCTGAGTTCACCGATGTGGTCTTTGGTTCCGGTTTTAAATTTTGTTTCATGTCTTTAACCACGTTACATGATCACCATGTTTGGGATATACTGTTGTTACCGTTGTGCAGCAGCTTGTTAATGTTAACTAATTTAATAATAATAACGAGTTTCACTCTTTCACTCCTTACTCCCATCTAATTTTGTCTTTGTTTTTTCTCTTCTATTGAGAGGAGTGGGGGGGAAATGGTTAACTTCATATTCCTCCCACCCCCAAAAATGTCAATATGACTTTTTTCAATAAATTTCTTTTAATTATTCTAAAATCACAACAAATGATGATCAATTTAAGTCGCAGAAAAAGAGAGAAAAATGTAAAATACAACACAGTTTTTTCTTTTGACACGTGTTTCACTTTCAGCAAAAAATGATTGCATTTCACTTTTTTTTTCTGCAGACAACAAAAAATTTACTCTTTATCACATCGGTCTTTAATGCAATGAGAAAACATTGTTTTTTGGAGACGGCCAACTTTTATTTTACTTTTAAGTCTTGATTGCTCACAATAAATAAATATAATTTATATAAATAGGTTTGTGAATAATAGCTTACTCTCTTTAAAACAAAAAAATTCTTTGTAATTAATTTCTTTATACTTTTTATTTTAACTTTTGGCAAATTTTTATTCTTACGTTCTCCTAACCTCTGATTTTAATAATTTAAAAAAACAAAAATTCAAAAAAACGAAAAAAACATTGTCATGATGAAAAAGCATTTTTAATTTTTTTTTTTTTTTCATCTCTCAATTCTTTCAAATATTAATTTCTGGTTTATGCATTCACTCCTTTTTTGATATTTCAAAAAAACATTATTGCATTTCAAGGATTTTTTATAAAATGTCCACTCCTTACAAATTGAGGAAATTCTTTGAAATACCAAATTTGCCACTAGGTCAAAATAAATTTGATAAATATGTTTTGTGTTTCTTTTTATTTCATAACAACATTCTTTGTAGAGGTAGAAATAATGTATTTGCAGATATTCAGTTTTTTTTATTTTATAAAACATTTACTCTAGTTTATTCTTGATTATTGGGTTTATGTTCAAACATTGGTTCTCGTTTGATCACCAAAGTTAGACAATGTTAAACCTGATCAATACCTAGATGGGTGACTGTTTTGGAATACCAGGTGATGTAAGCTTGGATGAGTTGGTGGTGTAATGTATAACAACTTGGAATTGAAAATTGGTGAGCTGAGTTCCAATTCCAGTTGGGTTTGTTTTATTCACTTACACACAAATACTCTTGGGAAAGATATGTATCCACTTCTCCTCCTAGCTATGGCCTTGTATCAATAAAGCATTATTTCCCAAATAAAATTCATGCTATCTTAAAATATTTTCTGGCTTTAAATATTTTGCAAAAAGGTTAATAAGTTGTAAAAAACCAAATCAATCAGTCAATCCAGATTATTAATAATCTTCATAACTTGAATGAGTTATTTTTTATAGACCTGCAGTTCTTAGTTTAAAAATAGAAGATAGACTCGCCTATTATCTGGTTCACACCCCTCCCTGGTTTTTTGAATGGGAGGTTAATCCTTTGTTTGCTGTTTAGGATTCAGTTTCTGATCACTTAAAGTCTTACATTTTTTTCTATGTGCCTTGTCCTTTTAGGACGCAGACGATCATGGCCTTCAACGTCTCCCTATCCCTGGTAGCTCTTAGCACACTTTCTCCTGTTACACCACGCAACCCTTGTTCTGTCCTGCTCAGACCAGTCAAGTATGTTACACGCTGTTTTCCTCTGTCTCTTCTTCCCTCTATCTGGCCTGTTAGTATCAGATTCTGTGGCTGTCCCTTCCTGATGCTCAGCATTAATTTCCTTTTTGTTTCCATCTCATCATTCCATCACATGCTTGATCCATGATATCCGCAGCATCCTTCTGTAGAACCACATTTCAGTTGCTTCAAGTTTTTCCTTCATCTTCGATGAGACTGTCATATTGAAGAACTGACATCACATAGCAATCCAGTACTCTCTTCTTTGTTTCGAGTGAAATTTTCCTGTCTCTTAATACTCTACTCAGTTTCTGGAATGCATCCTTTCCTATTCCAATTCGCCTTCGAATCTGTCACACTTTCTGTCTTTTGTTATAACACTTTGCAGGTATTTGAATTTTTGTACCTGCTTAAGTTTAGTATCCCCCACCTGTATTTGACATTTTGGGCTGCTCTTTTTGCTGATGACCATGCATTTGGTTTTCTTGTAGTTTATTTGTAGTCCTTTCTTGTCACTCTATTCAGCTACCTTCTGTAGGAGGTCTTGTAATTTCCTTTCCATGTCTGCTATCAGCACTGTATCATCTGCATACCTTATGTTGTTCAAATTGTGGTCTCTGACGACAAATCCTGGCATGACATCTGTACAAGTTGAATAGATCTGGTGAAAAGACACCTCCTTGACTTACACCCCTTGCTATCTTTGTATATCTGCTGAATTTGTTACCTGTCCATATGCAGGTAGTTGGCTGCCAGTAGAGAGTCTTGATTATTCTTATGTCTTTCCCAAATATGTCTAGGTTGCTGATCATTTCTATCAACTCTTTGTTGTGTATCTACTTCAACTATACTTCTAATGTCTCCACCTGAATTCAGAAATTTTATTCATTAATTAAATCTTAACCTCTTCAAGTCTGGAATTAGCTATCATTCCTGTTATCTTGCCCTTCCTTACCATAATACAACTCCACACACTAACCCTCTACCTTGGGCCTTGTTTTGGGTGAACATTACTTAAAAAAAAAAAAATTCAGATCACATTCTACACTATCCAAATTTCAGGTTTTTTTTTCAGTTCTTTTTGAAGTCTCATCTGGTAACTTTATTTTAACCATTATACTTATGAGTTAAAAATATGAATGAAATTTCTCCTCTCTTGTTTACTATCCTCTCTATTATAATAAAGATCGTTTTGTATTTATTTGTAAGTTTGTATGAGCTGTGATACAGCACAACAGGCTTGTATGTGAATGACTATACACACACACACACACACACACACACACACACACACACACATATATAAAATATGTGAATATACTTATGAGGGTACAAAAATGTATAATATTATTCAGGTGTTAATAAAATAGTGTTCAGTGTAGTATAAACAGAGTTGTATATATATATATATATATATATATATTATATATATATATATAATCCTACGTTGATGGCACCACTCAGTTTCATGCATAATGCAATCATCAGGTGCATATTACCAGATGCACCTGATGATTGCATGAAACTCTCAGTCCTGCGATCAACATAAGACTAAATATATATAATTGAGAGACAGCATCAGTACAATTCATTCTCTATATTACTAGTTATTAAAGCTCTTGCCATGTGTTTGCACTTTAACAGTGCCTTATTATTTAATTTTTTTTGCAGTAATTGTGTCATCGAGTAGTGAAGGATATATATATATATATATATATATATATACACACACACACACACACACACACACACGCACTCTGTATTATAATAAAGTCCATTGTGTATTTGTTTGTATGTAATTATATCTCTCCTGTACACTCAGGTGTTTGGATTTTTTTTTTTCTTATGTTTTAATGTAAGATACTCATGAGTAGGTACATTAATATGTATGTTGCTGTCATTTTAGATGGTATATCAATGTAAATATTTTGTTGTCACTTGTTAAATAATAACAAACACCAAATATTTCTTTGATTTTTTTTTTTTTTTTTTTTTTTTCCATGAAAATTCTGATAAGATGAGACTGCTAATTAGAGATTCCTGACTGCCAAAAATTTTCTTTCATCTTTTATTTGATTGTTCTCTCAGATAGTGCAATACCCTTTGGAAAGGTATGAATTTTTCCTCCCCAAGCTATGGGTTAAATAGTAAGATCTATATTTGGAAAAAAATCATTGTTATGCTAAAAGAAAATTGTTAATACAATATTCACTCACTCCAAAAAATTATTCTTAGGATCTCAAAAATGTTTTAGCTCTAAATAACCAGCAAAGGGTTGATAAGCCATTAAAAAACCTAAATGAAACCTTCAAATTGTGCACCAATTACTATGCACTATTTATTCCTTTTACTGATTATATTTTGTGAGTTTCTTCAGATCTTTTTTGATCATCAGATGATTTCATTTCAGTAAGTCTTCAGATCTTTATTCTGAATTCCTGGGTACTAATATGACTTGCCTATCTTAGTTTTTGTAGTTGATTTTCAAGAACATTGTCTTTTGAAATTGAATATATTGGTAGGTGCTAATGAAGTGATATATAAAAGAAACCTTCATTCTATCACTTTTTATGTATATTTTTCAAGTTATAAAAATTCAAATTCTCTCTTAAATAATTCTTCAGCAATATACAGAATGGTTGAGAACTAAGAAGGGTGTTAACAAACTTTAGATATAAAAAAAATTGGGTGGGTGGAAAATTATATCATGAAATTTTAAATCAGCATCTTTCCTGCAGAGAAAGAAGACAAAATCTGATTATTTCTTTTCAAGGAAATTAGTGAACATTTTCAGAGCAAAGATTAAATTATGCAGTTTTTTCTCATGAAATTGTCTTGTATTTGATCTGAAAAATCTAATGAAAAGAAATCAAGTTGTTTTATTGAGAATA
Organism: Ascarosepion bandense; assembly: GCA_037127315.1. Lineage (NCBI taxonomy): Eukaryota > Metazoa > Mollusca > Cephalopoda > Sepiida > Sepiidae > Ascarosepion > Ascarosepion bandense. The sequence goes on along the minus strand of JBBBDQ010000238.1, from coordinate 2,642,360 downwards.
AACAATGATTTTTTATTGAATCTTTTATACAAGTGGAATGTTTATGCTATTGTATGAAAATTGTGACTATATAAAATGCCAAGATTTTTGCAATTATAAGAAATCAAGTAAAAATATTGCAGTCAGCGTAATTTGTTTTTAATAGTAGCAGTCATTTTTTTTACATTACCAATTCTTAAATTTCAGATTTAAAAGCATTTGATTTTAGGCAACAAAGATGAGGACAATAGTCCGAATAATGTAAATACTGTAAATGATCTTCCTGATGTAATCAGTTCCCAAGAAGGCATCTATGCAGATGACAACACCATTTACACCCGTCTCAATAAGAAATTTGCCAAGGCTGACAAAGTAAACCTGGCTGCTGCCCTTTGAAAAGGACCTCTGCTCTGTGATTGCAGAGGGTAGGGGATGGCTTTTAATCTTAATTCCTTCAAAATGAAGCTACTCTCTTTTAACCATCATAGAGAAACATTCCTGCCTACTATCAGAATGGATAATGCTAGTTTCCTAGTGAGCAATGCACTGTGCCTCCTTGACTTCAGTCTTTGAAATGATTATATTGAATCCATAGCTGCATCTATTTGCTAGGAAAATTGGTTCACTGTGTCAAGCCAGGATGTTTTTTGGGTCAGAATCAGTTTTGCACATTTATAAATCTACCATTTGTCCATGCATTAAATACTGTTGTCATATCTGGTTGGGTGCTGCTATTCATCTTGAGGCTCTTGACAAAATCCAAAGAAGGACCTGCAATATAATTGATCCTGACTTGCAGCCTGCCTTCAATCACTTTTTCACTGACCTGATGTAGCTTCCCTCTGTCTTTTTTACAAGTATTTTCATGGCAACTGCTTTGGTACCTCGACCACATGTATTTACTTGTGCTACTAGATTGGCATTAAGATCCCGCCCTTTTACTGTAAAACTAGCTAAATGTAACCACCTCTTTTACTCTAATAGTTTCTTTTCTTGCACTTCCCATTTGCTGGGGTTGTGGGTAATAGGGATGGATTAATACCATTTCCAAGTGAATGTAATGTAGTCAATGAAGTGCCATGACCAGGATCAACAAAATCATATGAAAAATTGTGAGCAAGAGAAAAGCATACATGGCCACAATACAAATCTCAAGATGTGGATGCTTCTCAACCAGGAGCCCCATCCAACTACTTAATCACAACGAATACATACATTTTAAATTCATTATCAACAAATAGGCCAGACCTTTCAAAAAATGAGTTTGTACTTAAAAGGATGTTTTGTTGTAATCTGCAAATTGCTGGCAACAAGTCTTCTGTAAGCAGAGAAAAATGATGGCTTGAAACATGTCAGTTATGAATTCTCCTGTACACTGATTTTAATATTCTTTTTTTTGTCAAAACTATTCTAGAAGGAGGTTGCTAAAATAATCTAAATAAGCTAATATCTTTAAACCTCTTAATCTTAAAATTTTGGATATTACACAGTTAATGAATAAAGTTTATTTGAAGTCAGTCTTATCCTTGAGAAGTGATAGTACATCAACACTCATGGACACAAATAGCTGTAAACTCTTTCTTTGAGAATAAATGTAATTTTAGCAAATTAGATACACTTGGATTAAACAAGTAATAAAATAAATTTAACTGAAGTGCTTCTACTTAAAGTTTTATTTTGTGTCTTCCACTGTTAAATAATGTATTTACAGTTATTGAAGTTGTTATATTTACTATATGAATAAATCAATCTTTTTGTTTTAATTTTTTTTATAATCATTTCACCCCAAGCAAGGTAGGAGCACTATTGGTGCACAGGGGGTTACAATGAGAGAAAAAACAAGGTAAGAAGAAATTATAAGAGATGGATGGCAATCAAGTAGATAGAAGATGGCAATTGATGATGCATTTAAACTTTTGGAGATTGTAGCTATCAGAGAATCAAGCAAATGAAAGGGAGTTCCACAAACAGGAAGTGTGAGAAAAGAAGCTATTAGAGTAGAAGAGATGGTTACATTTAACTACTTCGGTGGTAAAAGAGTGGGACCTTGTTGCTAATCTAGTAGCACGAGTAAATATATGTGGTCAGGGCACCAGGGAAAGAAGCTTGTCAGAGCAGTAGCCATGAAAATTCTTGTAGAAAAGACAGAGGGAAGCCAGTGCTAAAGGTGGGTTGCCATGTCAGACTCGATTACATTGCAGATCCTTTGGATTTTGTCAATAACCTCAAGATGATTATCAGGATCTCCCGACCAGACATGGCAATAGTATTCAATGCATTGATGAAAGATTGATTTATAAATGTGCAAAATGGATTTTGATGAGGAAAAACTTCCTGGCTTGATACAATGACCAAACATTCCTAGCATTTGATGTAGTTGTTCCATTTGATGTTTGTTGAGAGAGTGAAGTGTGTTGCTCTTTAGGAGAGAAGCATCATCCACTCCGATGGTAGGTAGAGAAGTTTCTCTATTATGGTTAAACAAGAACAGCTTTGTTTTGGAGACATTAAAATTTATGAGCCATTTCTTACCCTATCCAGTCTTTTGAAGAACTTTGTCAGCCATGGAAGATTTAATATTGAGATGGGAGTAAATGTTGGTGTCATCTGCAAAGATGTCTACTTGGGAACTAATTACATCAAGATGATCAGAAAAAGTGTAGGACCTAGGATAAAACCTTGAGGGAGGCCCATGTTTATATTGAAAAAAGAAGTGAGTTGAGTCAAACAAAAATTCTGTAATCTCTTTGAGTCCTTGTTAATGACAATCCAAAAACTATTACAATTTTTTTCAGTCTGTTATATTGCTTGATTGATAGTATAAAAATTTTCAGTGTGTCAGGATTTTGAAACTAGTTTTTGCCACCTACTTAATTTTTTTATGGGTAATCTTTTCTTGTCTTTTCTAATATCTCTCCACATCTTTCATTAAATCACGCTGACTGTTGATTGGAACTTTGTCCCAATATTTTGTTAATTAGAAGAATCAGTGTGCACCCATTTTTTCAGGAGTATAAGATTAAATTATTTAGAAAAATAATTGAAACCAACATAGCTGTAATTAGAGGACATTACAAAAGAACCACGTTGCCTAGTTAAAGAAGTCACATTTCCAGCTCTTTTGTCTGAGTTTGTATAAATAAAGAAGATAGCATGAAGATATGGATTTAACCTCTCAGTTGGATTTTGGACAAGCTGCTGGTAATTTCATAAGAGTATTGGAGAAGGGGTTCTATTGGAGTTTGGAAGTATCACTATTGAACTAGTCTGCTTTGACAATTATGACAAACACAGATATTGTTGTAAATCATTTGTTTTATTTTATGTTTGACATGTTTTGCAGTGGTGACAATTTATTCCAGTAAGATAATACAAACCTCCGTGTATTCATGACACAAAATTGATTCCTGGAATGCTTGGTGGATTTTCCAGGACCCTTACACTCACCAGATTTAAACCCTGTTGAACATCCATAGGACATGTTGCAAACCTAAACAAATTCCATACAGCCACAACTGCAATTTGGGCAGTTTAGAAAAACTCTGCAATGTGTATGGATAGATATTTCCATGCAATGACTCCAGTACACATAGTTGCAGCATATTGTTATTCAAGTGACAGAAGGAGCTACCCATTAGAAAAATCTCTGATTTGGATGCATTTCACTTATATACTGACTATGATGTCCACTCCAGCTCTTTGTATTTAAGCTTGGTCTCCTTGGTTGATTGTGGAATTGATTGTTTTGGCCCAGGTCTTGTCTTGTCCCACATTGTGTTAATTGATCACAAGACTGGCTTAATCTGAATGGTCAACTGAAATTGATGACTTGTTTTGGTCCAGTTCGAGTAAAATCTTACAAAAAAAAAAAAAAATTGAATAAGGGGAAAAAATATTTATATACAATTCCTGGATACAAAGTTAATAAAGTACAGTTATTGATGACTTAAGTAGTAGTAATAACCTTTCTGGATAATTGTGACACGGTGTTTGCTGTCATGGTTTTGAATGAGGCTTCTGGAACAAAGTTTTAAGTCGAAGGTTTTTCTTCAGGGTGCATATCACATCAGATCAGGTGAAGCGATGGTTCTCATGTCTCCGTTCAGTCTAGTCTCTGCAGGGTCTCTCTCCCTCTACAACATTGTTGTTGTTTTTTTGATAAACTCTTGTGCAAGAGCTGGGGTGGGGCATGATCTGCTTTTGGAATCCGTGGGTTTCCTAAACAACCAATCTGGGCTCTCTCTGCAAATGCCTAAACATGGCGGAAACCCCTGTTTCCTCCTTGCAATTCTACCTGGGCCTTCTCCTTCTTTTGGCCACCTGATCAAATGCGTAATCCTTCATGCTATGTGTGAGTGCCTCTCACCATCACTGCCCAAAGGTCATGGAATGTTCTTCACCTTTCTGAAATTCCACCTGAGCCTTTTATTCTTTGGCCACCTGATCAAACCCATCTCCCAGGGGTTAGGCATGGTCAAGCCCAAATGGCCAAATTTGAATTATTTTTCAAAATTCTTTCTTATCTGTGTTTTTGTCTGTGGTCATTTTCTGAGCTGAGATTTATCATTTTTTCTTTTCCTTTTTCTCTTCTTTTTTCTTTCTCTTCATTAACCCTTTGGCCAGCAAGTGATAAAAATGGGGACAATCCCTTGATTTGAAAGGTTTTATGATGTTTCACCAGATGAAAAATTTAATTACTATTCTATACCTATTGTCTTTTGCAAACCTGTCTGCTTTTTAAAGTTAATACTTATCAATCAACTGAATTTGCATTTGCGGCTAGAAGTTGGTCTTACTCTCAGTCACTCAATGGTTGTAAAAATATTATCTATTTCTTTCAGGAAGGTCCTTGGACTTCAAGAATAGGCCATCACTTAATCTCAGTTCTGACCAAAATCACATGATCTTTGTTTTACCTTTCTTGGTAGACAAAAAAATTTAAGTACCATTCTCTTTTTCTTATCTTCAGTCTATCGAAAATTACTGTTTTTCTGTCTTCTAGTTTTTTTTTTCCAGTTTACTAGTGCTTTTCCAATAATGTCACATGACTGCTGAAAAGTTCTTGGACCAGACTAAGAAGCCTTTTTCAAAACTTCTAATATTTGGTTGTTTTAGGAATTTGTGTGTGAGATACTTTGATGTCACCTAGAGTAATCTATTATTTTGCTATTATAATTATTCTGTGATGAATAAAACATTGTTTAGATTAATATTGAGAAAGTGTTAAAACATGAAAATGTAACATAATATTTTTATATTTACAAGTCAATGCAATTGCTTAATTCTGATGACATGCAGGAATAGACATTTGATGACGGTACAAATAAACTGGTATAGAAGAGTAATTTCTTTAAAAAGTTGACAATCTAGCATCTATGATTATTCTTCCTTTTGTTATTGTAGGATGAAGCATTTGTATAATTGTTTAAAAAAAATCTAGTGTGCACATTGCAAAAGTAAGGACTGGAAACTAATAATTAAATTTATAATTAAAATTTAAACTGAAGTACAGTTTGAAAATTCTTTTTTTAAAACCAGCAAATATTTACTCTTAAATTGAAAAATGTTTTTGTGGAATAAAATGTTTTGTCTTGTGAACTGTTACCACTATCTTTACGCTGTAAACCAAGGCGTTAGGGGTATCACTTTGTTTCAAACTTTGTTTTAAAACCAATCTTTCTCACTCAGCAAATGTGTAGAGACAGATCTTTTTACATTATCTTTTAAGGAAATAAAATTTGAGAAATGTTTAAAATTCATTTGAATTTGTAAATATTTTTTTCTGAATCTCAAGTAAAATATTTGTATTTCCGAATTTATCCAGATGTATTTTTAGGTCATTTTATTATAGGAGAAAAAATATGCAAGAAAGAACATCTGGTTTAAAAAATAAATAAATAAATAAAAAGAGGAGGTGGTAGTGGTGGGGTATGCACATAATTTATTGGTTGAAAAGTGAGTTTAGCTCTCACTTCATAAACTATCTTCATGTCACTCTAATCTTTCCTCTTACAATGCCTTCTGGGTGTTGATTTCTATTGGTTTAATTTTTCTTGTTTTTACTTTCAAATGAAATGTTGCAAATATATAGAAATACAGGTCTTTGTAAGAATATGTATGCATTGCTTAAATGTTATTTTTAGTGGATTTAAGATATTTGAGTAGGTGCTCTGTTTGTTTATCAAACAGTATATTTATTTCCATCTACTGGCCTGAATATTTGAGAAATCTTAGAAAAATATGTGTTCTTTGACAGGATAAATGAATATACTGTTTGATAAACAATGTATCAAATATGGGTATCTACTAATAATAACATTTAAGCAATAAACTAAAAAGATATGATTAATAAATGAACAGCCTATTTTTATTTATAAAATTGTGTATTTGGGCAGCAATCTTTCTTTTATACAAGTTTCATTAAAAATGATTGACAAGTTACTGCAGTTAAGTTTTTTATTTAATTTTTCTTTGTGCTCTTATAATTTTCTTTTCTGGTCATAAAATAAAATAAGAGATAATAGGCCTGATGCTTTACTATATGAATTTAAGATTTTATAAATCTTAAAGATCCAAAACAATTTTATTCTTTTATATTGTATAACTATGCAACATTTAAGTGATTCAAAAAACTTTGACAAATAAAAAAAAAACATACCATTTTTCTTTTTGAGATATTTTTTGGTTGTAAATGAATTTTATTAAAGTGTTTTACTCCCAAAATAGATTAATGCACAAATTTGAAACATTTTTTTTACACATGTATTTTTGACACAGACCCTGAGTTTGAAATAACCCTTTTTTCTTATCTGGAACATCTTTTCCTCTTCAAAGTAATGCCTATTATTTTGTTTTATTTAATTCAATTTAATTTTTTGTGGCATGATTTTGGTAACATTCGAGTTAACATTTTTTTTTTAAATATATTTTTTATATGCAGATAAAATTTTTTTTTTTTTTCAAGTTATTCCCATTTTTATCTTAACTTTAAGGTTTGGAAGGTCTAAGGGAGATAATTCATTTGTTATGGGGTCTATGTGACGGATTGTTTCTTGGTACATTATTCTTTTTGGCAAAATTTATTATAAAATGTTTCTCATTTAGATATTTGTTGTAACAGTAGGTTAATTAAAAAATAGTTTACAATCTTTTGCATACTTCTGACAAAAAAAATGTAAAAATAGTTTGATAGTTTTATTTAGCTAATAAATATCTAGTTCATATTAGGCTTATTTAACTATAAGATGTGTGTGTATGTATATACAGCGTACGATGGATAAATTGGTCTCTAAATTATGCAAAGATAAAAATAACACTGACATCTCATTTTAACAGATATATTTACCAAAATTACACAAAAATATCTTGAAATTAGTAAAATTATTTAATAGAATTGCCTTGTTCTCCTGATGATTTTGGAATCTCCTACAACTCTTCTGGATGTTCTCCTTATTTAAGTTGGTGAATACTGCTTTCATCCTTGCTTTCAGTTTATTTTTGTGTGACAAGGAGTTTTGTTGTTTCTTGCTCAACTGTGCCCACACATAATAATCAGGGGGGTTGTAGTCTGGGGAGTTAGGTGGCCAGATGTAAGTGGGTGACGTGGTCACAGAGATTGTCTGACGGCCATGACTGAGTTCTATTGCCAGACAGAGGGTCTTCCAGCAGTTATCCTCATAATCCAGGGCAGCACTATCTCTGCAAGGCACTTGATGTAGGTCTCTGTTTTGTGTCTGAGGCTCTATTGGAAGATGAATGGAGGCATAACGTTTTCATCACTCTCAGTACATCTTTAGGGAGTGGGAACTCAGAATTCTCTGCACTGTCCTCAGATTAACACTCAAAAACTCTGAAATGTTCATATTAAAGCTTCTGACATGAATGCTAAGCAGTACAGCATAGTGTTTCCAAATTTCTGGCAGAGTGCATTGTGTCATGGTCCTCTTTTTCTCACAGACGGTGCCCAACTGACCCTACTATAATGTGCAGTCGGCAAAATCAAAAACAATGTGCATGCACAATTAATAATGTCAAATGGTGGCAGTTTATCCATTGCTTCCTGTATATCTGTGTTCATGCACAAACACAAGGAGGTGCTAAAAAGTTCTTAGATAAAAAGCCTTCCAAAACGTTTTAATATTTGATTGGGTTATAAGAAGTTGGTTAGGTTGAGAACTTTTCAGCACTCCTGTGTGTGTGTGTGTGTGTGTGTGTGTGTGTGTGTGTGTGTCTATGCACCCCCCTCCCACACACACGCACACAATAATGAAAGCTTTAATGAAAGCAGTATATTTACAAAAATGATCAATTAAAACAGAGAGAATCAAACTTATGATCAAGGTCAGCTTACACCTCAGTGCTTCAAAGTTTTTGATAAGAATGAAAATGAATAAGTGATCTTGAGCTGTAAATTTTTTTATCTCGCCTATTTTTTATTTTTTTTGACTGAACATTATTATTTAGTATATCTGGAAAAAGGTATTTTCTGAGTGCTTGTCTATATAATATCTAAATGTTAAGAAACTAACATATCATTTTCTTATTAAATTTAAAACATGTACATCTTAGAACATTTTAATACCTTCACTGTTTTCTTCTTTTAACCCAGAGTGATAGCATATGTTAGGGTCCCAGTCATGGGCAAATAATGAAATCACAAAAATAAATCTGTGTAGAAAAGGTTAGGCTGAACTCTCTAACCTTTGTAGGTAATCTTCCTGGAGATGATGTTCCAATAAAAAATGTCCTGTCTCCTAAACTGGTTAGTGTTAGTAAAGGAATACAGCTGTAAAACTTGCTCCAAGATTTTCATGATGGTTCAATTACGGAGCCATCAAGATAACCCCGTCCAATGGAAGTATGGAAACGGATTTTAAGTGATGATGATGATGCAGGTTAAAAAAATAAACAATGTGAATATTACTAGATAGCAGGTATTTGCCACAGCAAAAGATAAAATGAAATAAGGTGTGAATTCCCAGAAGAGGGACATTGGATAATTAATTTCATTTTGGCACTTAATGTGTTAATAAATTTTTTATCATTTGGGTATCATAATGTTTGCAATAAATATTTCTCTTAAAATTAGTAGGACCAAGTAACCTCATCAATGTGGAAATAAAATACTTTACAGTATCTTGAAAAAGTTTGCAAAAAGTTTTTCACTTTAAAAATATTGTATTCTTTGTGTACAAAAACTTTAGTCAGTCAGTTAAGTGCCATATGTGATACATGATAGGTGATCATGTTACTTTTGATTTTCAACTGACAAGGTAGATTTTTCTGCAGAAGGTTGTCATTTCTTTCTGCAGTAGACTGGTTACCAACCTGTCCTTTTATTCAACTCATAGACGGAAGGTGGATTCATATATTTCCCAAAGGGCATTTGCATGTAAATGAATGTCATGAACCCAAACAGAATTTAGATAAAAACATACTAGATAAGAAATGTTTTAATTTGAAAAAATGTATTTGTTTTTTGCCTTGAGTCGTCTGGAAGGCAATGATGCTATCAGGCTTTTACATAGATCATCCTTAAGTTCTTGTTTTCAAATTGTCTTTATTACTTTTTTCAGCTGATCAGTCACCATTCATTATCAGCCCCATGACTGGATGTAGTTGTAGAGTCACTGCACAGCTGAGTACATGATCAGTTACCTCCACATATATTCATGCATTGTCTGTCTTGGGACAGTAGACTTGGTGGAGCCCATCCCTCACAAGGTCAAACCACAGTCGATGTCCTCTAACTTGAAGGCTCACCTTGGTCATAGCCATGTGGCTGTTGATTCCAGCATAAGATACCACCACCCTAGCTGTTGACTTCAGTCGAAGAAACCCTTCATGCTGTTTCCTTACTATACTGGCTGCATATATATCTATGGAGTCCAATCTACTCCATTGTGCTAGATGGCTGTTGATTCTACAAGATGGCTCTATCCACCCTTTCAGAGGTTTTGTTTTTAATCCTGCTCATTCTCCTCACCAGAAAATCCTGGCGGGACAAGTAGCCTAGTCACTGGTGATTTGTCGATGTGGCAGGTAATACAAGGTTACATGTTACCAGTAGGAATTGTAGAGTGACCTGACATAAATGATCTGTAATGATGATTTTCATTGCTTCAATCTTGTTTTTCATAATATTCTATAGATTCTCTATTGGATCAATACCTGTTGAGCTTCCATTTTTTTTACACATGTAACAGTATGGGACAGAGCTTCTGCCTATATAAAAATGATCCTGTTATCTCCATGAATCATAGTGTACTATTATAACATTAAATTTATTTGATTAGAAAAAAAACTTGAGAAGCAAAATTCAGCATATGTTCATTATTAAACTTTCGAGCCATAAACTCCAGGTGTTTATTCTTGCATGATACCAAATAATCAGGAATGTCTAACCATTTCCCCCTAGGGTAGAAAATCTTTATTTAAATGAATTGTCTGCAAATTTTCTGAATTAGATTTTGAAATATTAAGCAATGAATAATACAAATGTATTAAATAAACCCCCACATAGTTACGTAGCTTGTTATTTAATTCAGATCAACAATTTTTTTTGCTTTTATCAGTAATGTCTTAAACAATTTTATGATATTCATTTTAAAGAACATAGAAAATTATAACATCTGTTCCATGAGTCCTGATAATAGATTGTATACTGTCTATGAGACTTAGTATCCTTACTGTTGAAACTTTCTTGGCATCTTAATACAGTTATGAAGAATTATTATTTTTGTTGTGATAAATATAAAAGACTATCCTAGAAAGTAAGTATCATGAAATACTCTAAGATTTTTATATTCAGATCAACAGTCCAATTAAAGTAAAAGGCTGAATTTGCTAAGAGAAAAAAAAATCATTTTGTGGGTGTGTTTGTGGAAGAGAGTGAGAATTTAGAAAAATACCATGACCTTGCTCGAAAGTTGAGAAAGGTTTAGAATACGCGAGTTAGGATTGTGCCTATAATAATAGGCACATATTGTTTGAATCAAGTTTAAGTGGTTTAGTATTTGAGCTGAGACTGTACAGTCCATGGTATTGCTTGGTTCTGTGTAGATTCTGAAAGGGGGGGCAGAAGGTTTGAAGAGGCTTGGTGTCACTCAGTTTTTAGCAATGGCCACTAGACATCTGGTGTAAACATGCAAAGGAATCAATAATAAAGAATACTGTAGAGAGTGCTGGAATACTGTAGAGAATGCTGGAATACTGACAAAACTTGCTATCACTTGACCTCCATTGAAATCCATTTACAAAAAATCAATGAGTATTATTATTATTATGTTGGTTTTATCTATCTATCTATCTATCTATCTATCTATCTATCTATATCATGTGCTAACTGATTATTTTGTATGCTATATCACATAAAAGTAGGTAACAAAACATATGAATACACAAGGTAAATATAAGGATGTTAATCCTAAGGTAGAACTCATTAAAATAAAAATAAGGAAAAGACATTAACATTATTAATAAAGACATTATCTTTTAATTTCAGACAAAGTATAAAAATAGTAAAATTAATGAAAGTACTGTTCTCAATGATAAAAAAAAAACACCATTAATCTAAAGTAACATCAATAAGCTTTGATAAAACAACAAATTTTTTTAAACATTCCAGTACATTTCCCTTGCTGATTTTCAGATTGATAAAATCTTGAATCTCTTCTGATGTCCTTTCAATCTGTTTCTTTTCTTGACTCAATGTCAGTGGCTGACTGAAGAGATATTCTGTATTCAGACTGCTGAAATTGTTACTTGACAACATGAGTATTTCAAATTAAATCTTGTGAAGACTACAAAGTAAATTTGCAAGTTGACTGAAACACTATATCACTGTTATTCATAGTTGTTGACAAAAGGGGTTATAAATCCAAGCTATATATTATGTATGACAATGGTGATCATAAACATTTTGTTGTTTTTATTTTATATAAGCATAGATTGATTTGTTTTGATCGAAAAAATTGTCATGTCTTGTGATATTAAGTTTGCTACAAAGTATAGCAATATTAATTTAATTTCCAAGTATTAAGTCAATTAATTTCAAAACTGTAGATGTACGTTTCATATGTCTTAAGAAAATAATGAACAGAAGATACTCATAGCTTAATTAAATTAATTAGTGATTTTGTACCTATTTTCAGACAATGATTTTTGTAACACCTGCATGTTTATTCTACATGCCAGCTACAAGAACAAAGTTGATCTATGTAATTATTACTCTTTATTGTTCACCCTTATGTATGGTCTATCTATTTATCTTATTGTCTATAAATGAACACCTTCTGACCTCTTCTTTGCAACTATTTCTGCTATCCTACCCAGTTCTTCCTTTCTGATTCTATCCTTATCTATAAATTGATTGATGAAAGTTCTTGCTGGTGTACCTCTTTATCTTTCCCCATTATTTGGATCCCATAGTATAAGCTGCTCTGCCTCTCATATATGTGTGTACCTCAGACAGCCAGATAAATGCCTTAAGGTAATAAAAACTTTGAAGACAAAATCCTATTTATCAGCAGGTTTATTAAAGAGTAAAACTAGAAAAAGAAATAAATGCAAACTTGGGACTAGTTTAGTCTGAATAACAAATAAACAGGTAAAAAGCAAAGGAAAAAGAAATATAAGAAAGGCAGCCGAAGATTATAGTGTGGGTTTAAATATGTAAAAGAGGTAGGAAATAGTTCACTTACATAAATATATATGAAGTTCTCAGAAAGGAAGAAAATTACATGAAATTACAGTTTTGGTACAGTGTGTAAACAGTGAAAATGTGGGGAAAAGTGTTCAACATGTAACACAACAGTAAAATAAATGTATACAAAGGATGGCTAATATAAGCAAATGTTAAAATAATGATATGATATAAGAGACAGAGGAAGGCAGCGGATAACATATTTGCAGGGCCAGATCAGGTGGATGACGGAACTGGGGTTGTGTGGTGTGACAGGAGAAAGCGTGCTATGAGCCACTAGGGATAGGGAGATGTGGAGAACCATGATCGCTTACGTCCTGAAGGAACAGGGCACATAGAAGAGAGAGAATGCAGAGAAAATGTAAGCAAGACACATACTGGGGATGTTATCATAAGGGATGGATTTAGGAGGATAAGAAAATATGAACTGTGTGTTTTGATCTTGTGGTTTATTGTGTCAGTTCCGGTGATTACTCTGGACTGAACAGGAAGTCGTAAAAAAAGGGGGATTAATCTAAAATGTGACCTAAATTAAAAAGCAGATGAAGAAAGTGAAAATAAATAAAACAATAGAGATTCTCCACTGTGGAAACAATGTAAGCATGTGCCAACTTTTTGTCTACTTCTCCAGTAATGACCACTGAACCTCACTTGCCTTTTATATAGTGTCCATAATCTTTGATAGGTTCCCAGATAGTTTTTTTATTAGACAGTGCATTGTTTCCAGCTGACATTTAGTACTGCTCTCAACAGTTGAGTGTACATGCCATCTATTATTTTTTGGCTAGTGATTGTTTTGTCTAACCTGTATAAGAGGACTGTTGACCTATCATTTTTTTTTTTCCATTTTTGAATTCCAGATAATATTAGTTTTTGGTAGTGTTGTTTTTATCATTGCTGTGTCTTTTTGTGAGGAGTCCAATCATGATTTCAGATATAAAAAAACCCAAAAAAAAACCATCTAATTGATTTAGATTGTCACTTTTGAAATGGATGGTAGATTCACTTTATTGCAGTGGTAGGGGATGTGTTTATGATAAAAGCAAATCAGTTTTATATTTATTTCAGTTGGTATAATGTAAAAGAAATGTATTTTTTAAATTTGTAAAATACAGCTTCAAAACTTTCATTTTAAGTATTTCACAGTTATTTTGTGATATGATTTCTGTTTGGAATGTATCCAGGTATTAAAAATAATAAAAGTACCTTTGAGCAGTGATACCTTAGTCCGCTTCAAAGTACGTCTCTTGAGACCTCATCACATTTATCCTAACATCCTTTTCACTTTTTAAAATAGTCTTCAAAGCCCTGTCTTATCCTTAATGACAGTGTTTTAAGGAAAACTTTTTGACAGTGTTTAACAAACATACCTGCAAAAAACAGTGTGTCAAAAAAATCTTTTCTCTCTATTGACACGGCTATTACTCTATACAACTCGGTAATTTTGTTTGAAAAAGCTATTTTTAGGTTTTTAATAAAACTGAAATGTATGAAACTGGACTTAGATATTTTCTTTTGTCTCGAGAATTTACAGCAAAAATATTAAACATTATATATTAGACAAGTGTGCCTATGCTGTCACAAATGACAGCAAAATATTTATATTGAGATACCGTCTAAAATGACAGTAACATATGTATTGATGTACCCACTATTGAGTATCTTACATTAAAACATAAGAAAAAAAAAAAATCAAACCCTGTGAACATGACAGGAGGGAAATATATAAATAAATGCACAACTACCTTTATTATAATAGAGCATATATATATATATATATATATATATATATATATATTTTTTTTTTTTTTTTTCTTCACTACTTGATGACATAATTATAATAATAAAATAATAAGGCACTGTTAAAGAACAAACACATGGCAAGAACTGGTAGTAAAGAGAATGAACTTAGCCAACACTACCTCGCGATTGTGTCTCTCTCTCTCTCTCTCTCTATAAGTGTAACGAGGGAAATATATATAAATATATACAAATACACAACTGTCTTTATTATAATAGTGAGGATTGTTTATTTACAAGATTAACTACAATGAAACATGTATTATTTTAAAGAAATAACTAAAACAATTTTTTTATCATAAATTTATAAAAATGTCTGTGAACATGTAATTATTTAAATAAACGTATAACAACAAGTAACTGACAGAAATTTTGAAAAAATGCCTTTTTTTCAAGCATTTCTTTCATTTGCTTTCACCACATAAATTCACAAAAATCAATTGAGAGCTGAGAAAAAATATATATAAACCCAGTTTTATATGCTTAGATTTTAAAATTAAAATCCGTTCTTTTGTCACACTTTTTATTTATCTGCTTTTTTTGGTGAGTTTTTTTCCTATTTTTCTTTAGGAAAAGCTGGAAGTCACAGGGAGCTAAATCTAGATTGTAGGAGGTGGGGATGTTGACAGATCTTAGTGTCATAATGATGTACTTGTTGTGAATACACTAGTTAGACAAGATCCTTAACTGCTATCTCATTGCTGACTGAGTAAGTCTATGAGACAATTTCAGTTTTGCACTTATGCAGTAAGATTTCTCTTGATTGGTTACCCAGTTACATCAAAGATGTATTACTGGTATTTGAGATATTTAAAATGGTCAAATACCATATACTATGAAAGCTTTGTAAGGTAGCATGGAAAATGGCTACATTTAAATGAATTTATTTAAAATGGGAACTTGATATTATTATTATTATTATCTCAAAATAAAACTAATCATTAGAACTACAATTACAACACACTTTTTCAAAACTGCTGTATTTTGTGAACCACTGTTGCACTGTTTGAATCAGTACTAATTAAAGATTTTCTTAAATATGTGAAAATGCTTTTTATTATCGATTTTCAGCTGAGCACTTCTATAGTTTGTACAAATAGTTAATTCCAAGCCTTTTGTCTCTGTTCAAATTGTGTTATTTAAGTAATTGTATAGTAATTTGTATTAATCCATAAATATTAATTAAAACATTTTTTAAAACACTTTGCAGCGAAAGGTGTCGAAAAGGAAGCTGTAGGTTGTTTTTTATTATTAGATGCTTTTGATTTATAAAATACTTGGAAATTAATGTGGAATTATAATATTTAAGTTCAATTCATTTATCTTTCAAAGAAAGATGTTGATAATAATGTACCAAAACTTGTTTGTGGTTTGTTCAGATTAATTTCTTTAGCTTTGTGCAGCTACCAGTCTAGGAGAAGGCAAACTGACTTTAAAACCATGGAGAAGGCAATGCAAAAGCACTTCACTATATTTCTCAAGAATGCAATTCAAATAATAAAGAAAAAGAATTCCAAAGGAACATGGCATTAACAAAATAGTCTAACAGTATTCAAACAAGAATTATACTAAGATAGGGTTGCATACACATACATATGTATATACCTATACACCCAGATCAATATATTATAAAAAAGGAGAGACATATGTTTAAAACATGAGGTTATGAGGAATATAAAAGTAAAATCATTCAAAAATTATATAATACAAGCTAAGAAAGAAAGAATGATTCAATGCTGATTCAGAACTGCATGGCAATGCAGTTGGCAAACAAAATGCTGTCCTTAGCCAACCATAGCAACTGAACAAATTGCAAAGTTTTATGTAAACTTCTAGAAACATTACATTTGCATTATTTTCATCAAGAGACTCTGAGAAAAGAAAGTATAATTATAAAATCACATCCAAGAACCATGTAAAGGTAGTAAAAATATATTTTTATTACAAATTTTGAAAATGGACTAAGTCCAGGTACAGGACATTTTGGGTGTCTTTGAAAAGGACAGGAGACAAAATTATCTAATGCGGGACATGTCCAATATATAAGGAACATCTGGCATCCCTGTACTAAGAATATATTTTTTATGCAACAAGTTTTCTTCAACATACTCTCTTTCCTTGTCAATGTACTGAACTTAGCACTTAGAGTGATTATATAGAGCAAATATTATACAATGAAACTTTCAGATCAAAATTCAAGGTACAAGATTTATTGTCCACCCTCATAGAATATTTTTTTTTATGTTTGCCTGTGTGTGTATAAATGTATATGTATAGCAGCACATTTTGACTATAGAAGCAGTTTCCCTGATGCTAAAAGGAATACATGTTCAACTCCTGTTGGGCAATACAATTTTTTTAGTAGGATTTCTCGAACTAGGCGAGTTGTTATTAATTCACTGTTTTACCCCCCCCCCCCCCCGACAACAACTCACATGTGTACCCACTAAAAATAATGTTTATGGTAATATGTCTCTGCATATGCATAAGATAGAAACTAGAAAAAAAAAAAAGGATTTCTATGTTGTTCCAATGATGAATGAGAAAAACTGAATATTCTGAAGGATAGGCTTTTTCCTTTTCTCTCAATCTTTCATTCCATTCTCACCGTTGGGCAAGTGAGGTAGAGGAAGACTTTTGAACTTTGAGTGACACAGTGTATTTGGAAAATAAATAGACTTAGGAAGTTTTAATCTTATCTCTTGTACCAGACTCAAAAGGTACTATCAATGATAAAGGAAATACAGACATCCTATTGAGACTTTGTTTAGAGTAGGGCTTTTGACTTATCAAGATCATGAAGAGAAATAGGTTTTCTTAACTTTCCTAACTGACAAATAATTGGCTCAGAGGAGCTAAGATCAGATTTTGATACTCTCAACAGTTTGTATTGAGTTTTTTAATCTCCTGGTTTATAATAAAAAAAAACATTGTGTATGTATTCGTGTACAAATATATATATATATATATATATATATATATATATATATTCATTCTTCATGTGCCGTGTCCCTTCAGGACATAGGCGATCATGGACTTTCACTTGGTTCTGTCTTTTGTCACTCTCAGTAGCTCTTTTCTTGGTATCTCTTTCAAACCCCACTTCGCCATCCATTTGCTCAGACCTCTCAAATAGGTCTTGTGCTGATTTCCCCTGTCTCTCCTTCCCACTATCCAACCTGTGAGTATTAAGTTCTCCAGGTTCTCCTTCCTCATTACGTGTCCTAGAAACCTCATTTGTCTTATATCGTTTATATCCTCTCCTGCACCTCATTGTTGCACATGTTCTTCATCCATGGTATCCTCAGCATCCTTCAGTAAAACCACATTTCTACTGCCTCAAGCCTCTCCTTCATCCTTGATGAGATCGTCCAACATTCACTTCCATACAGAAGGACAGATGTATAATTTCCCTCCTGTCATGCTCAGGATGGGGGTTATATTTTTTTTTTCTTATGTCTTAATGGAAGATACTCAATAGTAAATACATCAGTATAAATGTTGCCATCATTTTTGATGGCATGGACCAACTTGTAGCAAAATATAAAATTATTTTCACTTTATAAACCTACTTTAAAAATCCAGGGTGTCCATAAAGTTCATGTGCACTTGAAAAAAATTTATAACTTTAAAGTACACACAGACTTTATGGACACCCTGTATATATTAAAAATGAGTTTTTTTTTTTCTATTTTAATTTTTGTTTGTTGGTAGATAGGTAGATAATAAAAAAAAAACCCAAAAACACTTTGAATGATTTGGAATTTAAGTAACTCGTTAATAACTCCCTTGTTCCAATTATTCTTGCTATAATCATTTTCACTTTCTTTTCTGATTAATGAATTTTTTTAGATAAGTAACACATTAATAGAATGAGATAAAGTTTATATTTTTCATGAATTTGCTAATTGTTAATGAATCTGGTTGATATTTTTAACATTTTATTATTTAATTATCATATTTGTTGGCCTATAAGAAACTTATTTTACATCATTCTGTACAGTTTTTTAACGCAAATCTACATTGCAGAAAAGTATCTGAAATATTATTGTAAAAGATAAAAATACAAGTTTAAAACTTGTGGGAATAAGGCATGTATACTAAGTTTTTTGAGACTTCTTTGTGTGTAAAATTCAAACAAGACTCTTGACTTTTTGACATGAAAACTCAGTTATTACATAGACTATATGAGGTTGACCTTGGAGGTCACTAAAGGTCATTAAGAAGTAAAGCATGCATATGAAGCAGTTTCTTGCAAAATTGACTGAAATATCAAATTTTCTATGACATAACATAAAATGATATTTGACTTTACAAATAGTAACGGTGGATTAAGTTAAATTTGACCTCCAAACTCAATAGAGGTTACTGAAAATAAAACTAGTTTGTGGCTTTTATGAACTGTATTGTAGTTAAACGATAACATTTTTGGAATTAATTTGTACTGAAAAATACAACTTTGATGCTGACCTTCATGGTCACTAGAGGTGATCAGAGGTCAATTTTGAATGTATAAAATTTTAAACTTTATGCATTTAAAATTTGCCTAAGGATAAGTTACAGAACTTCTTATTTAAGGATGTGCATTGTGGTGCAATGGATATCAGCTAAAAATTGAGAAATAGAACTGAGTTTGAATTCCAGTTGAATTTGTTACATTCACTTATGGACAAATACCCTTGGAAAAGGTATGAATCCATCTATTCTCCCTCTAGCTATGGGTTGAATAGCAGGGCAGATTGGGTTCTCTAGCCTTGGTTGGTAACCATTCTACTGCAGAAAGAAATGGTAACCTACTGCGAGAAAATCATAGTCATAGATTGAAAGAGACGTGATTGCCCAAGCGTGTATCACGTATGGCACTTAACTGGCTGATTCATGAGTCATGCATGGTGCTTTTGTACATTTATCAATTCTCTCGTCTTTTATTCTTGTAGTATTTGAACTTGAAGGAATTATGTTTCTCTTCTTTGGTACAGAGAGGATAATCAGTGGCCTATTCCAAAACACTTAATCTGCATAAAGCCTTAATTAAACATGCATTTAATGACTAATTTAGACAATGCAGCTTTCTTCATCTTCTTTTAACAATCTGTGATAAACCTTATTGCTTCTGCTCTTCTCTTTCCCTGTTTGGTAAAGTGTTGATTGCAGTGCGTATGTGAGAAGATAAACTGTAGATGTTTCTAAATACAGTGTGCTTACATGCTTTCTTGACTTTAATTCTCTTGAGGTTAATCATATTACATTGGTTTGGTGCAAGTCTCTTAATTTTCTCTCAATTGCTTAACTTAGTAGAGGATTAATAATATTAAGCAGTTAGATTTTTTTTTTTAATTTTAAAGAATTTCAGAGCGTAATGAGTTATTGGCTTATTGATTAATTTATATTGTCTGAACTTCTGAAATGAGTTATTGTTATTTTATGACTTTTTGGTATAATTACTTTTATTGCTTTCACCTTATTGCGTAAGTAGAAAAATGATTTGGCTGACACATGATAAAAACAAAGACATTCTTGAAATAATGATTACCTAAATAAAATTCATATAATTATTGCAACACATTTTTTACATTAGCAGAACCCAGACGTCTTTTCTAGTTGTAGCTGTGTAGTGTAATCTTCTGGTGATGGAGTAGAGATAGAATTTTATGTTTATGTTAAACTTTATAAATAAAACCTTATAATTATTCAGTTGTGAATAGAATGCTGTTTGTTTTTTTTATTATTATTTAGAGAATATTGAACATGAAAATAAATGCAAAGCAACATAGTTTTTGATATTTTATAAGTAAAATGCACTTGGAAAATTAAATGTTGCCATCATTTTTTACAGTATTGTAAAATTAGTTTATAATAATTTGCAGACTTTAAAATGCTTTTCTCTGTATAGTGATGTTTATTGAAATGACCAATTTGTTGATAACATAATTTTATGGTAATTAAGCTTTCTGGCTTCAACATCATTTGTTTCAAACTGATCAACTTTCATTGTTTATTATTTTTTTATCTCATCTTTTCTATTTTTTAATTTTTTGAAATTTGTGTCTTAGTATTTGTTCCTGAAAAATAATATATATACTCTATAGATAATGCTTGTTATTTGATTACCACTAATTAGAGATCTTTTATGCCATCAAATCCACCTTGCAAACCTGTCTAAATGCTTTATCAATTATCTTGGAGAGGCCCATCAATAACGTAATGCAAATTTAATTATGTAGCTACACTCTTCATTATTTGATTTATCCTTTATCATATTGCTTATTTACTAAGTAGCACTAGTAGTAGTAATAATAATAGGATTGTGACTGAATGGTTAGTATAATCAATTTTTGGCTATGAGACCCAGGTTTTGAATCTCACCATTTATTTGTTGAGATGACTTCTTGATGTTATTGAGTTGGTCCCATCACACTGCACCTTTGGAAAGTGCCTGAAAAACATACTGGTAACAATTTCTTGTGGTTGAGGGTTTGTTCAAGATTTTGATCATGACAAACTATGCACTCTCTCCCAGAAACTATAACTAAGGTCTGCTCAGCATAGTTGCAGTATAAACCACAGGTGGGCTCTGTGGGTGTTGAACAGGCATCTGTAATAGGATTTTGCTTGTGACCCTAGCAGACAGGTGTGTTTGGAAATGAATAGTATCCAGTAATTTATTATTAGTAATAGTTGTAGTATTAAGTTGTCCAAATTATTATCATTATTAAGTAATGAATATCTTTCCTTTCATCTTTATTTTATCTCTTTCATATTTCCAATTCATGCTGCTTATTTAACAGATATAGGGCATAAAAATGATCTGAATCTCTTTCTCTCTCTCTCTCTCTCTATATATATATATATATATATATATAAAAGGCAAGATATTTGTGTGTGTGTCTGTCTGTATGTCCTTTATACAAATCCACAACTTTTATCTGATTCTCACCAAACTTCACACAAATATTCTTTAGGCTTCCAGTCAGGTCATGGCTACTTATTTTTTACCCCCCCCCCCCCCCGATATTGGAAACCGATACCCGATCAGGTCTGACTAAGATCAGGATTTCAGCCCTTTTATTTTGGTTTTTGTTTCGGGTTTTGCTCTAAGTAGGTATAATTGTAGTTCTTAGTCTCAGCCATGATACCATTTACTATTTAGCCTTCAAAATTCAGTTTGCGATGTAAAACTTATTTGACATCGATACCAGAAATCAAAATTTGACTTACATCCATTCATTTTTCTTTCAATCTACGGTTTTGTTTTGACAGGAAACAATTATTACTTTTTAGTCTTTTGTGCCAATGTCCAAAGAGTCTGAGCCCCAGGACCACGGATTAGTTTTAAAGCTTTCATTACACCCGAGCAATGCTGGGCTATACTGCTTTTGTTGTGATAAAAATGTAACAGAAATAAAATAAAAGAAAAGTATTCAAAAAATAATCTTGACAGTTTCAGCTAAAAAACATCTACACAGTTTGGAACTATTGCTTTACTTTTCTTATTAGTCATATTTCTTTGAGTTTTGAATACTTTGTTTTCCATTTGTTTTAATAATGTCTGTTTTGCTGCCATATATCATTATCAGTATGATGAAATGGTGCAAGTATTTCTTATGACTCTTGTTCAAAATTTTCTGGCAAATATACATTGGTCATATTTCATCTCAGCAATTATAAATGCATATGTTGAAATAACTAAATAAAACTGTCTACTTGCCATTCATATGTAATTATATTTGGTTATTGTCTGTTTCAGAAATTGGAGGAATCGATTCTGAAAGAGAACACGAGTTTGCACTCCAAAATGGAAGAAAGTTCCCCTTCAACCAAGGCACGAATACGTGAAATCATCACAAAAAATCTTGGCAGTGATGATGTGACCCGCACAAACCCCCCAAGTGGTTCCACCACTCCCACTGTGCAGATTCTGCAGGAAGAGAACCGGCTATTGGCAGTGGAGCTCAACCGAGTTGAAGACCTTTTGTCTGCTAGCCGAGCAGAGCGAGATGAACTGGGGATCAAGTACAGTGCCATTAGTGATAGGGTAAGTACAATCTAAATTCTTTTCAGGGTGTGTAGATGCATATTCTTCTGCATGTAGATTGAGAAAACTGATTCTGCTATGTATGAAAATCTGTCTTTTGTAGAATTGGATTTGTTCTAAAATAAAGGTGTATCTAAAAACATGAAAGATCATTTTTCATATAAAAGATTTTACACTGAAAAAGAGATTGTAAAAATGCATTTATAGGTTATGATACAGTACAGTCAGTCAAATAAACTTTTTATTTAAAAACCATATGAATTTTTTTATATTCTCAAAATCATATGAATTTCTTTTTTATACTCAAAATCATATGAATTTTTAAGTGATAAGTTGCCACATTGTTTATTATGTTTTGGCAACTGTATATGTAAAGTTAATCCACATTTATAAAATGAAATGTGTATCCGTAGGTATATATTTTATGTGTGTGTGTGTGTGTAATATTTTCACAGTGCATGCAAATATTTCACTTTTATTCTCTTCAGATGTTTCAAGGAGCAATACTTTCATCCTAGACAGAGTCTGCAAATATTGTCATTTTTGACTGACACTCAGTCAAGTTAAGTGCCATACGTGATACACGCTTGGGCGATCATATCTTGAAAGAGACATGACTGACTGGGCAGAAGATTATCCTGCAGTAAGTTGCCATTGCTTTCTGCGGTAAACTGGTTGCCGACCAAGGCTATAGAACCCAATCTGTCCTGTTATTTCACCCATAACTGGAGGGAAGAGACAGATTAATACCTTTCCCAAGGGTATTTGCGCGTAAATGAAAGCAATGAATTCAGCTGGAATTCAAACTCGGCTACCCGATTTCTCGTTCCGTGCCGATATCCACTGCGCCACAACGCACATCCCGTTATGCTAAGACTGACACTATGGTATTAAAATAAATAAGAAGATTATATGAATAAATTTAGGAAAGTTGCATGTGTTAGATTCCATCTGGTTGGTAAACAAACTCTCACATTCTTTTATAGTATATTTTCTGGTTTTATCTACAGAGGGTGGACTAAAAGGAAATAACACATCACTCAATAAATCCCAGGCCTAACTTAGAAAACAACTTTTAGGCAAAATTTGACTTTATTCATCAACATAGTCTCCTTCTAGGGTGTTACACTGATTCCAATACTTCTCTAACAATTTGATGCCTGTTTTGTAGAGTGATTTGTCTTTGGCCTCAAAATATGCCTCAGTTCCCATTATCACTTCTTCATTGGAGCCAAATCTCTTTCCCAGGAGCATTTTTTTGAGGTCTGCAACCAGCCAGTAGTCACTGGGGACCAGATCTGGAATAGGGTGGATGCAGATGCAATTCAAAGTACAATTCATGTAGTTTTGCTATCATTGTGATCGACTTGTAACAGGGTATATTGTCTTAGTGAATGATCACTTTTTTCTTCATTTGTGGCTGTCTTTTGGTGATTTCTTCCTTCAGATGCACCAGTAATGCTATATAATATTCTCTATTGATGGTTCTTCTTTTCTCAAGGTAATCAATGAACAAAATATCTTGCGTATTCCAAAATACGGAGACCAAAACCTTGCCTGCTTGGGTTTTAGTCTTTGGTCGCTTTGGGTGGCTTTCACCTGCTGCTGTCCACTCGGCTGACTGCTGATTTGACTCTGGATTGAAGTGGCGGATCCATGTTTCATCCATTGTCACATATTTAAGCAAAAACTCCTTGTTGCATTGAAACAATTGCAAACAATGCTCTGAATCATTGACATGTTGTTGTTTTTGATCGATTGTGAGCAAACGTGGCACTCACTTTGAGCACAGCTTTCTCATTGACAGATGTTTATGCAAAATGGTGAATACACTGCCTTTTGATATGTTCAACTCCTCTGCTATTTCATGCAACTTCAATTTATGATTGGCCAAAACAAGTTTGTGGATCTTTTGGTGTTTTCCGGGACAACTGTTGATTTTGGGTGGCCTGAGTGTCCAACATCATTTGTGTCTGTACGACTGCGTTTAAAGTCAGTATACCACGTCTTAACTGTTGTTTCTGATGCAGCAGAATCCAAATGACACTTATCAAGCCATTGCTTTGCTTGAACATTATTTTTTACCCTCAGAAAGCAATGCTTTATCAACATACAAAATTCAGATTTTTCCATTTGTTTTGAAAATTTGCAACAGTAGCTTCCCTTAAACAATTGTAATTTGTAAACTAATGATCCAATTGGGCTCAAATTGTGTCACATGCAATTTGAAGGTTAGTACTTCATAAAAATCATATAGATTTTTTATTAGTGGCACCATCTATATGTCAAGCTTGGGACTTATTGAGTGATGTGTTAATGAGGAAACTTTGAAGCAAAAGTAATGTAAGGTTCTGTGTTCTTGTTTGGTGACTTTCTTTAATGACATATTTTGGAAAGAAGTACATTTAGTGCAAGAAATATATTACAATTCATGTTAATTGATTTGGGTTGGCTCTTTTTTATTGTTTTTCTGTTTTGCAAAAGTCAACAAACTAAACCTTTCTTAATCAAATTTACAAGTGAAATATTTATCCCTTTTTAGAAAGAAAAACAGTAAAAATCCAATGTAATGTTTAAAAATAACTCCTGGTACTAAGAACCTTAAAATTATTTTGTTTATTTTTTTTAATCAAAGAGAATTGTTTTTTGTTTTGGAGTGAACTTAATTTTTTTTTTTTTTTTTTTTTTTTTTTTTTTTTGCACAAAATAAAAGGAAACAAAAACAAACTTTTAATTCCAATATGATTAGATGTGCATCAGCCCTACCTCCTCCTCAAACTTTCTCTCCTCCCAGCTGGACATTGACAGACATTTGCCCAGCTTCTATCACCTGTTTGTTGATAAGATCAGTTGCTGGCATTTCTCCAGGTTTAAAAAAAAACAGTCCAGTGGACTACATACCTGTCAGAAGAGTGAATCTATTCTTATTCAAGTATCTTTACTTTCATCTGTCATTCCATCATTGAGCAAATTAGGGTCTTCCATATGTCTTGCTCTTTGTTGACAAATGCTGAAAATAGGTGTTGTTTGTTGCATACTCTACTTCTCCTGTACAGTGTCCTTGTTCCATGTGATGAGAGTGGACATTGATAGAAATACTTCTTTGTCTGTTGTACAGCTGATATAATGTCATCTAACATGTGTAAGTCTTATAACATTATAACATTACATACACAATTTCTATGCTAAACTAGCTACACATTTGTCTTAATTTTTAAAAAGTGATTGCTATTTATCATTTTTTTTTGTTAAATGCTAAACAAATCACTGTTCTTAAGTTTCACAAAAGCACATTTCTACAATATGTTGTGAGTGTTTGTCATTACTTGTTTTTTGTAAAGATTTGCTACTGGTTGGTAAACATTATTGTTAGAAGATAATTTCAAAAAAAGATTCTGATGAGTGCTTCCAGCTATTTCTTGGTTATTGATATAAAGTTGGATACTATGAGTTACTATGTGCCCTTAAGTGCAGAGTAGGTGATTGTTTATACTCTTGACAATATTAGGCCACACACACACACACAAGTAAGAGTAAGAACAAATGGAGTAAAAATCCACAGTTCATAATATTTACTTTTAAAAGTGCTCAATACAAAGTAGCACCATATTATTATTACGATATCTTTATTATAAGTGATTATAATAAAAACATTTTACATCGCCACACAAAAGATTTCATGTTTCAGTACTATGAATTGTACTTTGTCAGTCGATGGTTGGTAAATGGTGATAAAAATGACAATTTATAGTATTAAAACATGACAGTTTTTGTGTAGCGAAGTAAAATGTTTTTATTATGACTTATAATAAAAATATTACAATAATGAATTAATAGATTTATTTTAATCTTGTTATTATTTCAAGCACTACTACAATTTTCAAATATAAGATTAAAATAAATCCATTCATTTTTAAGAAATTGCTTTGTTTACATTTCGAACATGAAACTGACCAGAGATGGACTCTTGACAAAAATAATCTGAGTGAAGGGGAATATAGTTTTCTTAAAAAAAATGGAGAGCAGTGCTTACTGTGACATTCTTGATGGTTGAGTGGTAAAGCACACTTGATCAAATGATAGTTTCCTCAACAAAAAAGGACGCAGCTTCAATCCCTGCCAGAGAACATTTTCATTACTAAGAGGGTGCAGATATACATAGTAAACATTTTTAATAAATAAAAATGGACTGTTTATTTCAAATACAAAGTGTTCACTGAAATCGCATTTGCATTTATATGGTGAGAAGAGAACAACTAGTAGGATTAGCAGAGTATGTAAAAGGACTGTGATTCACAAGCAAAAAAAAAGTGTTTTTTTTTTTTTCATTTATTCTTTTTTGAAAATGCTTTTATTTCATGCAAATTAGATTTATATAATTTCTTCAACTGCAGAAAACAGATACTACAGTTTGATATTAGCAGAAAATAGAATGAATAATTTTAACAGTGCACTCATCTTTAACTTTTTTCTTTTTTCTTTTTTTGTTAGATGAGAATAAATTTTAATCACTTGGAAAATGGCTGTTGAGATATCTTTCAAAATTTTTTTTTCTTTCACGGAAAAGTGGACAATGATATAAAACAATTCATACATGGTGAGGAAAGCAGTAAAACAAGTGTCCTAGAGCTGCTGATAAAATATTTCGAGGATACATCATTGCACAAAAGTATTCTTACTTACTTGTACTTGTAGAAGCATTCATCCTGGACTGGTTGAGCTGGTTTCTTTCATGGAACTTTTTGGTTCCACAAGCAGCCCGCAGCTGCATGTGGTCAAAGATTTTCCCACAGAGGTTGCCAATTCTTAATGCAGTTGACTGGTTACCAACCAAGGATATAGAACTCAGTCTGCCCCACTATTTACTCATAGCTGTGGGGGAGTGAGAAGAGATGGATTCATACCTTTAGCACATAAGTGAATGTAATGGATTTGACTGGAATTCGAACTTGTCTCTCTGATTCCTCAATCCAAGCCACTATCCCTTACTCTACTGTTCTTCTGGCCCCAAGTTGTTAAAATTAAATTCTACCTTTATCCCATAATTGTTACATTTAGTGAATGAAATATATATGTAAATGTAAGCATGATTATGGGATAGCTATAGTATCATTTTAAAAATTTGTATAAAAAGCATTATTTTCTGAACTGGACACTTGATAAAGAACTGCTATTTTTTTTTTATTATTATTATTGGTAGCAAAAATATAAAATTATTTCATATGAGCATGTGTGTTTCTTTTATATATATTAGAATACAGTGAAAAGTTCTTGGCCTAACCAAGAACGTATTCAGAAATAATTTATGATGGCTGGTCTTTTGATCAGGCTCAGAAATTTTCAGCACTGTTTGATAGAATAGGTTTCTATAGCTACAAAGTAGAATGGAGCTAGTTAAAATTAAAAAAGTTAATGCAGATCTAAGTTGTAAAGGACACATTGATTAAAAAGTTTTGATTTCCATTCAGTTATCTCAAAGTATAAAATATATTCTGCTAGAATTGTTAGCACAAGTTTTCACAATGAAATACTTTATACACTTTTTGTATTTTAATTCTAACCTTGTTTTCATTCATTAAAAAAAGGTGATGATCATAAGACAATGTTGACCAGATTGGTTAAAAATATACAAATATGTTTGCATATTTAATGCTGCATGGATAAAAAATATTTTTCAATCTGCTTATTGTAGTTTCAGATCCACATTTAATATCTAAAATGTTTAATGAAAAAATAGATACGTGTGTCAGTGGAAATGTTTTTTTTATGGTGTTTTAAATGTAATTGGTGAAGATGATTCTATTTTTTTTTTTTTTTTTTTTTTTCAATGTAACAGAAAACTTTTTATTTGATGTTTGAAGAGTGCAGCTGTTTATTCTGGATCTGGATCAGGCTTTTTTTTCACTCTTGTTTAAAGAACCCCTCCCTGGATGACTTCTACTGTTTCATGTCTGTCATTTCAGGGGTTGTGCTGTACTCACCACACTTGGCAATGTGGGTTGACGAAGACTATTTAACCCCTGGCTAGAGGGAAGAGATAGAGGTCTTTCCTGAGAGTGTTTGTGCAGAAGTGAATGCAGAAAATTCAAGTAGAATTCAAACTTGGCTCTCTGATTTCCCGTTCCAAGCTGATATCCACTGCACCACAATGCACATATTTACCTGTTTATTATGGTTACAAAATCTTAAGTCAAAATTTAAACAAAATATATAAAATGTAGTTATATTTTCTGTGCTTTTAGTTTTATAGACAACAATACAGGTTGTCGGGAAAATCATGTATAGGTTCCATATGCACAAATGTTTTTATATCGCCTGTGAATACTTTTTTGAGAACTACAAGTTGACCCTAAGTGTAGGAACTATTAAAATCAGTTTATTTATACAGGTATATAATTGATTTGTGTGTGTGTGTGTGTGTGTGTGTGTGTGTGTGTGTGTGTGTGTGTGTGTGTGAAATTGGCTAATGGATGCCAATTCTTTTGACTGATTGATTGTTTCTACCTCTTGCTGACACTTGGATCAGTCTGGCATTGATTGAATGGTCAAGGCATGTAGTGGCATGATATAACCACCAATGGACAGTATGCTTAAGAAAAGGTATTGTTGCCCTAACTAGCAACTGTTACTGATTAATATTTGGATAAGAAATCATTATTATTTTTGCTGACTGGTTGGGTGATGAGGCAGAGTGGCTCTTTGAGTGGCACATCACAGCAGATGAGGAAATTTTCACATACTACAAAACATCTATCCAGTTGCATGCCATCACTTTAAAAAGTGCATATGTGCGATGCTGCATTTTAGAATGGGAAATGAAATTTTTATAAGAGGTAACTTTTTCTTTTTCTTTTTCTTTTGTAACATCTGTATATATTTAACTGATTAAAAATTTATATAAAGTTAATTCTAGGTTCTTTTTGAGTGGGAGATGAATTCAGATCACTTATAGGAAGTTGTAAGTCTCATAAAATGATAGACATTTGGATGACTTGAGATATGTTTTTGAGGTGTCCATGATTTGCTGTGATGAATTGGATCTTATATTTTTAGAAATACATTCAAGTGTGAAGGGGGTGAACTGGATCACTTTGTTTGTAAAAGTGATAAACCAAGTCATGTTTTTAGCAAAGCTCTTAAATTAGATGAAATCTTTTGCTGAGAGTATTTGGTTATTTAGGTCATTGAGAATGAATCACTTCTAAATAAATTGAATTCTAATTTAATTAAGTCTGAACAGGCTCTTTGCAAAGAAGTATAATTATACAGATTTTCATTAATTTTATTTCATTTTTCATTATGAAAGCCTGAAATTGTCACTTTTACATCGTACTGAAAGTTAGAAATGCAACCCGCTTAATAAACTGATATGTTAGTAGATATGAGCTATAAAAATTCTTCTGAAAACTTTTTGCATTTTTATGAAAAAATGTTTGAAAAAAATAATTATAATATTTTTAAAGCAATTAATTATTTATTACCATTATATATAAATTTTATTTTATAATCATTTCACTCCAAGCAAGGTGATAATGCTTCCAAGATGCAAGGGGCTACTTGGAGTGAAAGAGAATGAGAAGAATTAAGAAGAAGGAACTGGAAATCCAATCCTAAACATGAAACAATGGATAAACTCTACTCCTGTACAAACGATGAGGATGAAGTGTAAACATACATTAACCTTTTCTAGATGTAATTTATTTCTATATTTTATCAGTTTTAAGTAAATTTAAGTTCTATTTTTAAACTAAAGTTAAACCTTTTATAACAAATATATCCACGCAGGATTATGTTCACATTATATATGAAAAGCATTTTTACTCATAAATATCTAATTTTTGTCATTTTCTTGAAAAAGGAGACTGCAATAAAAATATCTATAGTATTTGGTTGGCCAGATCTGGCTCGTCTGTATAAATAGGGTTAAAATAAGTTTGAGGGAAATTTTTAGTTATTTCATTGTCTTTTAATATAAAAGGTTTTTAAAATAGAACATTGGCCTTTTCTTTTCTTTTTCTTTTGTAATTAACTGATCCTTCATGAACGAGAAAATGTTTAGCATAACGTTAACATTATTGATACAGATAACTGCCATTCAAAGTGAGCACTTGAAACAAATTCATATCAGAATTTTGTTCCTGATTCTCAACAGTAATTGTTATAGAGTAGATCAGTAAATATACAAATATCACCAAATAAAATTTTTCAAATTCTATTGTAACCTCTAGTATTTGCCAGTTTTCAATTATAATTATATCCTTAAATATACACATCTGTGTGTTTGGGTTATGTGTTTGTGTGTGTATTTATGTGCATTGATATTTGTATGTACGTTTGTGTTATATGTGGGCTTATTTATATATGAACATGGTGAAAAGTTCTTGACCAAAATAAGATGTCTTTCTAAAAAACAAATATCTGTTGAGATTTTAGGAAAATGGTTGTACCAAAAACTTATAAGTACTCCCGTATATATATATATATATATATATATATATATATATATAGACTTATCTATCGCCCGGTTCACACTCCACCCATGTCTTTTGAACAGGTGAAGAGGCTCATCCCTTGTTTCCTGTTTAGGATGTGGTTCCCGGCTTTCTCTTTTCCAACCATTCTACTCTTAAGTAGCCCCATGCGCATCAGTGGCGTCACCGCCTTGCTTGGGGTGATATGATTAAAAATATATATATATATATATATATATATATATATAATAGGTACAAAGAGTTTGTCTCTTTAACAAAGATTCATGTTCTCACGCATCAAAGCTGTTTCAAACAGCTTTGACAAGTGAGATCATCATAAAGCTGTCCTCATGAAACTTTGAAGTCAGCATGAATATGCTCTGTTAAAGACAAACTTTTTGTACTTATTAACACTCTATTTACACGCCAATATTGAGCACTTTACGATAAAATATATTTTATCAGTAAGACCACTGAAAAACAACAACTTTGGCACTGAACATTATCACACACATGCATATATCTCGTATATATATATATATAATCAATATTCTTATATATATATAAATAAGAATATTGATTTTTTTTATTTATTAATCTAACAGATTTTTGTGAATACCTGTAGGTGCTTCATTTATTTATTAAACAGTATATTTATTTTCATCTACCAGCCTGCAGGGAAAATCATCTTGAAATCTTATATGCTTTAGACCAACTCAGCTATGAAGGGTTTCACTGATCATGCAAAGTTGAATAGTGCTTTTAAGCAAAAATTTCTTCTAAGATTCTCCAAACATTCATATCTATTCAGTTTCATATTCTAGCATAAACAAAGCAGTTTCTAGAGAAGTAATAGATTTTTTTATTCATTAATTCAATAAAATCTGATTTTTAGTTGATACCCATACATTTTATTTTTTATATATTAGAACATATAGATTTTACATCACTTTAATTGTTTTAATATGTTTGTGAACATATATGGTAGTTAAAATTAATGTGAATATATTTCTTTCTCTTGTATGCATACATCCAAATATAGATAGCTATTCATATAGGTGCATTGTGTGCAATGGATATAGGCTTGGAACGAGAAATTGGAGAGCCGAGTTCAAATTCCAGTTGAATTCATTGCATT
Source organism: Ascarosepion bandense (assembly GCA_037127315.1). Classification (NCBI taxonomy): domain Eukaryota; kingdom Metazoa; phylum Mollusca; class Cephalopoda; order Sepiida; family Sepiidae; genus Ascarosepion; species Ascarosepion bandense. The sequence continues at coordinate 2,610,234 of JBBBDQ010000238.1, read as the reverse complement.
CACTTATGCGCAAATATCCTTGGGAAAGGTATTAATCCATCGCTTCCATCCAGCAATGAATTAAATAGGACATATTGGGTTTCATAGCCTTGGTTGACAACCAGAAAGTAATGGCAACCTATTGTGGGAAAATATTCTGCCCAGTCAGTCATGTGTATTTTTCGACATGATTGCCCAAGCATGTATTACGTATGGCACTTAACTGACTGACTGATTTGTATATAAAAAAAAAGGGGCTTGGTATGTATAAATCATAGATGAAGTCTGTGTGGTGGGTATCCAGCCGTTTTTAATATTAATACGTAAAGCAAAGCCTATCTAGAGCAATGGCAGTTTATTACTCTCTTTGGAGCCTCATGTACCTATGTCAATGACACTTTGACTTTTCAAAACCATCTGCAAAGTCATCTTTTAGGATTGCCATCAGCTGCTTTGTTGCATTCTCTTTTTAAACTTGTCTGTTGCATTTCAGTGATGATTTTAACTTTAGGAATAGCCAGAAGTCACATGGAATCAAATCTGTGACTTATAGATCTGGCTGATAGATCTGGCTGATGCAAAGTTTTATAAAAGAAACCCTGCATGAAAATAATTTCCTAAATTGGTCAGTGTGACTGCAACAATCACACAGTACGCAAGCTCTATAGCATCTCACCATTATCTTCCATGGCAGTGTGTCTATTCATGCATATGCAGTGATTGGTTGCCAAATTACATCAAGGCAGCATAACTTGTTCTTCAAATATGGTGAGAGAAATTCTGGAAAAATCTAGTATATTCTTAATATGCTTATAGTCAGTATTTAATATTTAAAGTTTTGAAGTAAGTTAACACTGAGTTCTTTTTTAAAAACTTTCTATAGGGTGCGATGGATAAATTGTCGTCTAAATTATGCAAAAATGAAAATAACACTATCATCTCATTTTAACAGATATATTTACCAAAATTACAGAAAAATATCTTGAAATAATAAAGTAAATTCATTCAGTAAAATGGCTATTGGCTTCAACTATGGCCTCCAGACGATTTCAGAATCTTTTGTAACTCTTCTGGACTGTCTCCTTGTTTAAGTGGGTGATTGCTGCCATACTCCTTTCCTTTAGTTTATCTTTGGTGTTACAAGGAGTTTGGTTGATCTATCACTCAACTGAACCCCAGACATAATAATCAAGGAGGCTGCAGTCTGGGGAGTTAGGTGGCCAGATGTAAGGGATGATGTGGTTGCAGAAATTCTTTGACAGCCATTACTAGGTCCTGCTTGTGTGGCATGGTGCATAGTCCTGTTGCCGGACATAGGGTCTTCCAGGAGCCACCTTCTTGACCCAGGCAGCGCTACCTCAATGTAGGCCCCTGTGTTGAGTTCAATGCTCTGTGGGAAGATGAATAGAGGCATAACATTTCCATGATTAGTGATCACTCCAAACAACTTCATAATCATCATTAGACTCACCTAACTCTTTCAGAATCCTCTGCACTATCCCCAGATTGATTCCCAAACATGTTGAAATGTTTGTATTCAAAGTTGTGGTTTGAATGCCAAGCAGTACAGCATGATATTTCCAAATTTCTGGCATTGCATCATGGTGCTCTTTTTCTCACAGATAATGCCCAACTGACCCTGATATACTGTGTATTCAACAAAATCCAAAACAACATATATGCACAAAACTGCAAATATAAAATGGATGCTTGAAGCGGTTAGGATAATGGCTGTTATAAATCAGTTTTACTCACCTTACCAGAGAATTTATTTTTAATTATTTATGTGAGATATTTTGTTATTATTTTGTGTCATGATGAATATGTATCTTTGTATAAAGGTTTATAAATTGCTGTAAATATATTGTTTCATATTAAATATTTATTTACTCTATATTATATGGAGTTATTTGAGCCTTTCAGATGTCAAGCTTGTTAAGTAGGTTGGTTATTTAGTTTTTCCTCCATCCTTTTTGCCTTAAATATCCTATGAATGTCAAATTCCCCAAATCCTCTTTCCTCACATGTTCAAAAAATTTAATCTGTAATTTTCTGATTGATGAGAATGAGAAAACATGAAAATAAAATGGGGTCATGAGGTTTGTATTATTCAAGTAGTAGTAGAATTCAATCCCAATGACCCTGTTTAATTTAATTTGATCTTCAAAATTCAGGATGTGTTCAACAAAAGCTGTGTGAAATCTTCTTCATTGAGAAAAAAAAGGAAATTAACAAAAAATGTTTTTACTTTATTTCCTAGCAAAAATAATCAACAGCCATGTAATGGGAATTTTGTATTTGTCACTTCTGAAAGAAACTTAAGAAAATTTTTTTGTTTCATTGATGATCTTCACTGCTTGTTTTGTTTAAGAAAACTCACTAGTTAGAGAGTCTTCATTAGTTACAAGTTAATCAACAATCAACATTTGTGATACAATGTTAAGTGATGTCATGGGAGCCTGGTGAAATGAAAGTTTTCAAGTCATCAAAATACTGGTTTTGTAATGTTTAATAGTTTGAAAATATCTCTGAGTCCTTGTTGGGAAAGAATTATTTTCCACCGTCCAACATCACTCTTACAGGTGGGATGTGTTGGGTCTCTCATTACTCTATCATTGCTTCCATGAAAAGTGCTTGAATGAACTACATTCCTTGGTTCCTCCAAGTTTAACTTTGATGTCTAGGATCCAACATACCACTCACATTGTAGCAAACCACCCACATTCCCTCTATATCCTATCGGCAAGAACCAAGCTCCACTTGAACAGCTTGTTTTCATGAACTACTACCCTGTGAAACAGACTCCCAAGAGGATGTTTCCCTGATTAATGCAATCTTAACCTGTTCAAGTCTAGAGTTAACCATTATCTTCCTCTGCTATCCATATTAACTACTCTTTCAAGACATGATCGCCCAAGCATATATCACATTGGCACTTAACTGATTGACTGACAGGGTGCGATAGATAAAATGTTGCCTAAATTATGCAAAAATGAAAATAACACTAACATCTCATTTTAACAGATATATTTATGAAAATTGCATAAAAATATCTTGAAATACTAAAGAGTAAATTTATTCAATAAAATTACCATTGTCTTCAACCACAATCTCTAGACGATTTCAGAATCTCCTACAATGCTTCTAGACAGTCTCCTTGTTTAAGTTTATGAATGTTGCCATAATTCTTGTCTACAGTTTGTCTTTGGTGTTACAAGGAGATTTGACAGCCTTAACTGGGTTCTGCTTGTGTGGAATGATGCACAGTCCTGTTGCAGGACAGAGGGTCATCCAGAAGTCACCTTCTTGACCCAGACAGCACTAGCTCCTCAATGTAGACCTTAGTGTTGAGCCTGAGGCTCTGTGGAAAGATGAATGGAGGCATAACATTTCCATGATTAGTGATCACTCCAAACACCTTTGTACTCACCGTTAGACTCACCTCCTTCACAATCATCTGCACTATCCTCAGATTGATGCCCAAATACTTTGAAATGTTTGTATTGGAAACATGAATGCCAAGCAGTACAGCATGTTATTTCTGAATTTCTAGCAGAGTGTATTGCATCATGGTTCTCTTGTTTTCACAGACAATGCTCAACTGACCCTGGTATACTGTGCATTCAACAAAATCCAAAACAATGTGTATGCACAAAATTACAAATATAAAATCGAGACTTGAAGTGGTTAGGACAATGGCTGTCATAAATCAATTTTACTTACCTTATCAAAAAAATTTTTTTTCAATTATTTATATGAGATACTTATTCTTTTATTATTTTGTGTGATGATGAACACGTATCTGTCTAAGGTTTGTAAATTGCTCTAAATGTATTGTTTCATATTAAATATTTATTTGCTTTATTTTATATGGAATTATTTGAGCCTTTCACTTGTCAACATTTTTAAATGCCAAAGTTCTATCATGTCAGACTTGAAAAATTTCTGATATTCTTTTTTTTTTTTTTTTTTTTCTTACATTTTCTAAGCTACTTTGGTTTTGATCATACTTATAATTTCAGAAATAATTATCAGAAGATTAATTTTCTTTTGTTCATTGTTTCCCTTTATGATATTGGTGATCATAGCTCTCCACAACTTCCTATCTACTGTAGCTCTAAGTAATAGTTGTTTCCATACTATCCCTTTTAGCCCCTGTTTTGCCATCTATTTACACAAGCTTGTTGGGTAGGTAGATGTAATAATATATGGCTTAATCATTTATATAAAGTTTGGAAGATTATCCAATTACACTACCATGATTTTGACCTTTTCAGTTTCATCAGGTGATTTGTATACAAATTGCCTGATGAAATGGTAGCATAATCGACTGATTTCCACAACTGAAATATCTAAATTCTCTATATGTTAAAGCTTCATTTCCCTTCAAACATGAATTGAGCACTTTCTAATACAACTGTTTACTGGTTTAATTCTGATACACACACACACATCTTGAAAACATTTAACAGATGGTCTTTTTAGCATGATGGTCTTTTTGACAAGTTGAAAGTTTATGTCTGAAGAAATTTTTAATCTGATTCAATCTTATCAAATTGCAAAATGGAAGTTGTCCTCAACGGCCACTCTTCTCGGTCTTTCTTTAGTAAATAGACATTCCACAGAGTTCTATCCTTGGACCTATGCATTTTCATCAATCATTGTCTTGATAGCATGTTCTCAACTTGGTATGTATACTGATGATTTACTCCTGTCTTAATAGTCTGATTATTTTGATACGGTTAAATTGGCAGCTCATCTAAAAAATGACCCACAATCTGCTGTTAACTAGTGTAAGAAATGGCTTTTTAATTTTAATGCTTCCAAAACAAAACTACATACTATCAACCATCTGAGAGACCCCTGTCTTCCATAAACATGGCTGATGTTAACCTCCAGAGGAGTGACTTGTTGCTCATTCTTGAGCTAAAGTTTTTCACTGACTTAAAGTGGAAAGGTTATATTGAATCAATTGCTAGATCTGCTGCTAGGAAAATTGGTTCACTATATCACATGAGACAATTTTTCCTCTCCAAAATCTATCTTACAAATTTATAAATATGTCATTTGTTCATGCATTGAATATTGCTACTACATATAGCCTGGTGCTATACATTTAGAAATATTTGATAAAATCCAAAGAAGAATCTGTAATGTTATTAACAATTCTTTTATTATGCTAACTACACATGATTTGTGACACACACATATGCACTGTACTAGATTGGTGACAGACAAGGTCTCATCATTTTACAGTTGAAATAGATGTAACTAAGTTCTGTGCTAACATTTTCTTTAATTGCACTTTTTGCTTGTGGAACTATCTTTCAGCTTCTAGATTCCCAGTCAACTTTGATCTTCAAAAATTTAAATGTAATGTAATTTACTATCTTCTGTCTTCTTAATTCTTCTTTTTTTTTCTTTTTTTTTTTACAAGGTAATATTACATTAACTATTTTTCCAGATACAAGTTCTACTATTTAGCAACTTTTTTGGCACTTCAGCACCTAACCTAATTGACAAGAATGGCAGGAGACCAGATCCAGCACAAGCCAGTACTATAAAAGACATGCATGTTCCTGAAAATGTCAGTTCCCTATAAAGTTTTCCTGGGATTAGCAAGCTATTACAATGTTTTTGTGCCAAACATGCATTATTTGCAAGCTCTGTTAATGAAGAAAAACACTAAATGGGTTTGGATGACAGAGTGCCAGAAAGCCTTTGAAAGAATTAAAAAAATGCTAACGTCAGACTTGTTTTTGTCATATTATGTTCTAAAAAAAGAAATAATTGTAGCAAGTGATGCTAGTGCATATGGTATAGGAGCCTGCATTATGTATAATTTTGAAGACGGCTCAATGAAACCTATTGCGCATGAATCCAGGATGCTTTTTTCAGCTGAAAAAATTATTCTTGGATAGAAAAGGAAAGTTTAGGGATTGCGTTTGCCCTAAAAATATTTTATAGATTCATTCACGAGAGAAAGTTTATCTTACAAATGGATCACAAACTGTTGCTAACTATTTATGGGTTAAAAAAAGTACTGCTGACTCATACAGCTAATAGGTTACAGTGATGGGGAACCATTCTTGAACTATCAGTGACTTTGGAAGAAATTAAAAAGAACACATTCGATGACAAGTTCATTATGAAAATAAAGGAAAAGCTAAAAGACAGGAGTAAAACCAACCCTGAGGTTTATTCAATGTGTGATGACATTTTCATGTAGAGCAAAAGTACCTTTATCACTACAAAAACAAATTCTGAAAGAGTTCCATGCAAGACACCCGGGTATATCCAGAATGAAAAGCATAAGAAGTTATGTATACTGGCAAAGCATGAGTAAAGGCATTAAAATGTTGGTAAAGTTATGCAAAGGCTGTACTTTGGCAGCTAAAGAACCACCAATAAAGTTTAACTCATGGTCAGAAACTGACCATCTATGGTCATGTCTTCACATTGTCTTTGCTGGTCATATTATTTGATTGTCATAGACAGTTTTTCCAAGTGGCCAGAAATATTCAGTTGTAAGAAACCAACCACACAAGTAGTAATTCAGTTTCTGCATGAACGGTTTGTGAGGTTCGGAGTTCCAGATTTAACTGTTTTGGATAATGACACACAATTTACATCGAAAGAATTCAAGGAATTTTGCAAAATATTTCTGGTAGAGCACATAACATTTGGTCCCTACCATCCTAGTAGTAACGGTCAGGCAGAGCATTTTGTGGATACTTTCAAAGGGGCTCTAAAAATGCCACTGACGGATCTACTGATGCAGCATTACGACAATTTTTGCAGGTGTATAGACTTTTACCAAATAAAAATGTGTCTTTGGCCATGATGCCAGCCGAAATTATGTTTGCTCGTAAAATAAGATTGGTATTTGACAAACTAATACCTAATAAGAAAAAACATGATCATATAATATAAAAGGCTGAAAAGGATTTTTATAAAATTGGACAAAAGTTTTTTTACCAGATGTAATCAAACAAATAAAACATATTGAGAAGTTGGAACTATTGTCCAAAGAATCGGAAGGAGAGTATATCTGGTGAAAGGACTGAAAATGGTCCACAATAGGCACTTTAATCAAGTCAAAAGTATATGTACAATGAAAGAAAACAATACTCTTGGCGAGATTGAACTTACGAAGGTACTTTTTGATACATTTGAGGGACCCATCCCTTAGAAAGCTTCTGAAATAAAAGTTCAGAAGAGGCATAGTAAGAGAAAAAGAATGCTTATAGAAAGGGTTGACATCAACCCTAAAAGAAAAAAAATATATTGACTTCATGCAGAATAAATCTAAAAAGGGGGTGTTATGTACGTACTTATGCACAATGAGTATGTCCCAATCCTTATATAATAGGTTGGACTCTATTGAGAGCGTGGTGTTTTTACTAGCCGTGGTTATTTACTTCACACAGCTTGCGAGTTTTGTATTTGATGATATTATAAATATTACTATAGCTCAGAAGTAGAATCGCTGACTGACGCCAATTTGGTCGGGTTTCAATCCTGCGTTAAAAGCAATCGGATATCTCACCATACTCATGAGCTGTGATACAGCGAAACAGATCTGTCTGCGGATGACTATATATATATATATATATATATATATATATATATGCATGCTAGTAGTTTTCTAGTATGCATGCTAGTAGTTTGCTAAGTTTTATTGATTTAGGTTTATGACGTGAACTTTTTAAAAATTCATTAGGTATTCCTTGCTTTTAATTCATAATTTAAAAATGAACTAGCAAATGAAAGTTGAAAATCAGGATGATAAACTCATTTCCCAAATTGAGGATGTGCGTTGTGTTGCAGTGGATATCAGCTTGAAACAAGAAATCAGGGAGCCAAGTTCAAATTCCAGTTGAATTCATTGCATTCACTTATGCGCAAATACCCTTGGGACAAGTATTAATCTGTCTCTTCCTTCCAGTTATGGGTTAAATAACAGGACAGATTGGGTTCTATCGCCTTGGCTGGCAACCAGTCTACCGCAGAAAGCAATGGCAAACTACTGCAGGATAATCTTCTGCTCAGTCAGTCATGTCTCTTTTGGGACATGATCACCCAAGCATGTTTCAAGTATGGCACTTAACTGACTGACTGACTATATTGATAACTTGATCTCATCATTCTAGTATTGAAATTGTTAAATGTAACCCTAAGTTCTATTTTAATAATTTCTTCTCTTGCATTTCTTTCTCGTGAAACTCTTCTTCAACTTCTTGCTTGCTTGTCAATTAGGATCTTCAAAAATGTAAATGCAATATCAATCATCATCATCATCTGTCTTCTTGAACTTGTTCTTTTATTGTCCTTTCTTATCAATAACATTTTTTTGGTGTCTGTTACTCTCCACTAAATATAACGTTTTTAAGTTTATATATAGTTTTTAGTGCAAAGAATTTGTCACTTTAACTGAGCAGGTTCATGCCAACTTCGAAGTTTCATGAGGACACCTTTATGATGCCTTCACTCATGGAGCTGCTTTTCTTGCTGTTGAGTCCCGTTACTTTTTTTTTTTTTTTCTTTCTCTTTTCTTATTTGTGATTTGGTATTTTGTGGGATTGGTCTTGTCTATGATTTATTGGTTTTCTTTTTCTTTTTATTGGGTAGTGGCTTGATTTCTTTTTTTATGCTTTTTTTTTTATTGATTTTTTTAATGTATTCGTGAGGTGATATCTGCTTAATTGTTTTATATTAAATAGGTGTCCACTATATTGCTTTTTTTTTTGTTAGTTGATTTGTTTGTGTCATTTAGGTTGACCTCTTATTAAAATAAAAGAGATCAATACAAAAAAAGCGGTGTGTTGTGGTATTGACTCAGAATGAGAAATTGGAGAGCTGAGTTTGAATTCCAGTTGAATTCCTTGCATTCACTTATGCACAAATACCCTTGGGAAAGTTATTAATCTGTCTCTTCTCTCTCTCCAGCTATGGGTTAAATGGAAGGACAGATTGGGCTCTATAGCAACCAGTCTGCTGCAGAAAGTAATGACAACCTACTGCAAGAAAGTATTCTGCCCACTTAGTCACGTATCTTTTGAGACCTAATCGCCTAAATGTGTATCATGTATAGCACTTAACTGACTGATTGAGAAAAAATACTATGCTAAATTCAAAACTTGAAAATGTAACTGATAATTACTTCAGTATCTTTTCCAAGAAGTGATAGCAACTCACAGTTAATGAAGAAAAGGAAGATGTGGAGAACAATGATCTCCTTTATTCTGAAGGGACATGGCATTAAAAAACAAACATCATGCTGTTACAAAGGTACTGATGCATATGTAATACTGATTGTCTTTAGTCTGTTCATAGCTAAATTAATTGTCTTTTTTGGTTTATTTTTAATCTTTTTACAACTTACTAGATGATTGAAAAGTGTAGAATGTGAGTCTTTAAACCCTTGACGTAACTGGTTGTAATCAAAGTTGAACTAAAGATAACAATATGTTTAATCTTTTCCAGAATCTAATTAAGCAATTTCAATTTTTTTTCCCTTTAGCTTAAAATCAATTCTTTTATTCACATTCAGAATTAAGAGTGACCATTGCTCTTCTCCCCCAAAAGATTGCTTCCTATACAGTGAATGAGTTTTCATTGGGTTCTTTGTGATCAGCTTTATGCTAAAATTAGTTTTGTACAAATCTCTATTGGAAAAATTTTGTTTCATTTAAGTACAAATATGAGCAAAATTAATTTTAAATTTTCCGTATTAACTGTATTGAACAATATATTTGCTATTATGTTCCATTATATTCTGCTATCTTTTAGACAACTTTTTATCTTTCTCAGTAAAGAACAGATGGACTTTTTGCAGAAGATAATGAAGTTTCATAAAAAAAATTGTCAAAATCACAATAGTAGTAGATAGGTTTGCCTATCCCTTGATTCACACTATTTTGCCATCTTTTGAACAGGAGTAGAGGTTTATCCCTTGTTTCCTGTTTAGATCTGGTTTCTTCTAAAATCTTTTCCTTCTCTTTCCCTCTTTGTACCCCCTTGCATCTTGGTGATATTATCACCTTGCTTGGAGTAAAATAAAAAAATATACACAATATATTTTTTCTCCCAAATGAAAAATTCTTCCTCGTTTTGTAACACCGAGAATTTGCTTATGCAAAACTGATCATGTGCAAAAGTGAATTCTTGTCATTGGCCAGCACATGAAATAAAAGAAAAGAAAAAAGAAAAACAAGATCTCTCTTGCAAGTAGTCCACTCTGGTTTCAATCCCGAGTCTCTCCTCGATAGACGACACACGGCATGACCCTTACTTTCTTTCATTGTAAATTTGCATGATGGCTGCCATAAAATATCCAGAACATGTTTTGTTAATTACTACCTTCATTTGGCAAAGAACTTGTTCAAATTATTTGATTCTTTGAAAAGAATTTGTTGTAAGGGACTTCCGTTAATACCTGTATATAGACAGTACCATCTTGTCTGGATGAAAACTGGCCTTTGATATAATTAGTGGTAGCTCATTGTGATAGGCCTGCAATCTTTTGAATTCTATTTTATTGTAAAGTATCCAATTATTATTAATCACAATTTGTTTAAAAAAACTACACATTTATATACAGCCCAGTAAGTCCTTTTTTCTCCTCATTTTTGTGGAAATTATACATCAAAGGGACTAACATAAGCTAATGCAGATGATTTGGCTTGGTTTATATATTTTCAGTATCTTGTCCACTTGTAACTTATGATGTTAATTATTTTCAAGTAATTTTTGTTAATTGATTTCATCCCATGCAAGGCAGTAAAGCCACTAAGATTCAAGAGGTTACTGAATGTGGAAGAATTTGGAACACAAACATTACTAATGAGCAGGATGAGAAAGGGAAATGTCTTCATTTAGGATGTTAATAAACTTTTTACCTTAAAAATGCTTAAAATTTTGAAAGTATTTCTTTTCATCATCCATCTTCAATGTTCAATCAATTATAAAAAATATATTAATTTTGATACTGTTTATAAAAAATTGCTGATATGACAGCTGTTAACATTTTTTTTTACAGTGTGGTTCATCCTGTAGAAGGCCCAGGGGCCACTCAAGATAGAGAGTTATGTTGGAGAGGAAGATAACAGTTAACTCTAGATATGAGCAGGTCAAGATTGTAGTGATTGGGGAAACATCTTGAGAGTTTGTTCCATAGGGCAGTGGTTTGTGGGAAGAAGCTGATTGAGTGGAACTTACTTCTCGCAGATGGAATACAGAGGGAGTGTGGGTGGTTAGCTACTATGTAAAGGGCATGGCAGGTTCTAGCTGTGAAAGTCAGACCTGGTAGAAGCAGGTGATCCGGTTCATCCTAGAACTTTCTATAGCAGTCGTGATAGAGCAGTGAGAGACTCACCACATTTCACCTGTAAGAGTGAGAGGTTGGAGTGTGGAATATGATTGAAAGTGTTCTTTTTGAAGAAAGTTAAAACTAAAATTGTTAATGCTATCTAACAACAAAAGTAGGTTGATTTGGGGGCAGGGAACAACTCTGTAGTTTTCTCCTTGTTTGTGATATTTGATTTTACTAACAATTCTACAGCAAAATTGAGAGATCTCAAAAGATACAAATGAAACTTTATGTACAAGTCACAAAATATATTCCTAAGAAATTTTCATTTTATTCAGGATGAATTTCTAATGTGAAAATTCCAGCAGGAAAAAGCATTCTATTAAATAAATCATCAGTTTAACAAAATTTTATTCTATACTAGCAGTAAGTACCTAACACTGCATGAAACAGGAAGAGTATAAGTGTACTTTTAATTTTTTTTTGTATGACCCATATCTGCAGACATTAAATACACAAGATAACTCTTGTATTTTTTGAAAGAGTTAATCTCCATGTAAAAGTTACTTTGTTGAACTTATCTTTTAACAAAAAAATACTTGAAAAAAAAAAACCAGATTAAACTGAAGAGACTCATGCAGTTTCTTTTCTTTTGTTGTATAGAATAATAAATTTGCAACGGGTGTGTAAGTTTTGAAACAAATTGGATGAAAAATGTGGAAGTGTATGCTAATAGAAATTAGTATGGATACACATACATACTGACACACATCTTCAGTTTTATTTATATATATATATATATAGAGAGAGAGAGAGAGATACAGAAAATTATAATTTGATCAAGATATTTTCTCTGAATTATTTACAACATAAAAACTGATGTTATGAGATTGTAGTACATTCAGTTTTTTTATATGTTTGTCATGTATCATAAGATTGAAAGACAATCCACTCCAATTTCCACATTGACCATCTAATACAACCATACTGCAGGAATTTAGATAAAGGTATAAAATTTAAATCAAGTACCTATCTAAAATTACATGTGAATATGCACTGTATTTAATCCCTGCTTCTAATTCTTCATACTAAAAATATCATCTTTCTTTTCTCTCCTTCTCTGTTTCTCTCCTTTCCCCATGTTTTTTCTTTCTCACTCTTGGTGATGAAGAAATTTTCTGCATAAACTTGCCAACACAAGTCAACTAATAAATCTTTCATGAAGAAGACCAATTCTCCAATGTCAAATCCACATTTTATCTGGGATTAAGGAATTCATTGATAACAAAACCATATCATTTGCTGCACCCTCCCCTCTCCAACATGTTGATACCATTTTTTCCTGTTTAAATGACGAAGAACTAATCCTTGGTAATCTTTTAGAAATTGATACCAAAGACAAACTGGCTGTCTTTATGAACCAGATTTGATATGTTTCCACTTGTCTCTTAGTGACTAGTTCTGAGCTGTTCAAGGGAATTGTTTAGTATCATAAATCATCATTTATAATTCACCAATTCCTTGTTTAATTGTATGCTTTGACATGAAATTTGAACCTTTTTTTTTTAACTAAAGAAAATACTGAATTATTTTCCTAAATTATAAATTGACATAGGTCAGCTGAAAATATCATAAAAGTTGTTCTGAATTTATGGGTATGGTAGGTATTAAAGTCTAATGTAATAATTGTATAAAAGCATTATTTGATACTAAAATATAAAATTAGTTAAAATATTGGACATGAATATTTATTCTGAAATTTTGTTAAGATATAGAAACTTTTTAACATAAATAAAAATGAAATCTACATGTGTAGACTGAATTGGTCTCTAATCAATGAGAATCAATAGAAAAGGCACCAAGATTGTCGAATGCTTCATCTGTATAAAACAATGAAGCTCTTAACCTGTAGTGATTGTTTTTTATACCTCTAAAGTCATTGATTTGTTGCATGATGATTAGAGACATGTGAGTAAAGTTATTGATTTTTATTGAGATTGAGAATTGGCTTTGAAGAAACTGTTCTTTGCTACTCAGTGATTAACAGCATGTCTGAAATTATTTATTCTCTTTAGGGTGATTGGGGGCATAACACTTTTCCATACTCGCTTATACATTTATCATTCTGCAAATTAATGCCTGTTTGGAATCTATGAATATGTATATATTTTATCAGTAATTTATCACAAGCACTCTTTTCATCTTGGGTAATAAGTTACATTATACTACAAATTTCTTTTTTTATTTTGGGAAGAAAGATAAAATATCAAAGTAAGCAAACTTGTTTTTTAAAATAAGTTTAACACATGTAAAAAACAATTCGATGTAAATTTCAAAGTTAAAGATTATTTAAGAAGTTCTTTGTTTTAGATAATAGTTTTTTTTCCTTGTAACTTTTATTATAAAAAAACCTAATTAAATTAGCTATTATTCTGAAGTAGTTAACATTAGTGCTAGTATGTACTTTCATATAGTTTACTTAATTTTTAAATAAAAAGGTTTAAAGAAAGAATATATCTTTTGACAAGAGTGTTAATCTTTAACTAGTAATATTGATAGGTGCCTGTAAATTCATTTAGGCTTGCTCTTTGTAATATGATAACTGAGTAGAAACTTATGAAGCTTTATTTGACTAATTCAACTTTTTTCCAAACTGAAAATGTTCTTTCTATATTATTACAGTAGATGGCTGCAAGCAAAAGAGAAGATGGGAATGCTTATTACCTCGGTCTTTCATAGTATCTTGTTTTATATTGTCTTTTAATAATCAAACAATTAAATAATTATCAATGTGTATTTATTTATTTCCTGTCATAGCTCTCGTGGGGAGGGAGGTAAATCAACTTACTAAAATTAGATCACTAGTGAAATGATTCATTTAATTACTCCTAGATTTCTCAAATTGCAATCTTATTTGTTCAAATCTTTCATGTGAGGCACTTTGATTGCTTTGTCCATTAAGTGATAGTCTTGCTTCAATTTGGTCTTGAAAGAGGCTTTGTTGTCGCCATCTTGTTTTTTATTTCCATTTCACTGTTATATTAAAACACATTTTAATATGAAAACTTATTGTTCAAAAAGCGGTTTATACCAGGGGTAAACAATGTATCATGAATACCACTGAACATTTAAAAAATATAAAGGGAACAGATTAATTAAAAGATTCATTGACCTGTATTTTAGCTGTGAATTCTTTATTTTCACTTTATTGAATTTCACTGCATTGTTTCAAAACTTTTTTTCATTGTATCTCACTATTAAAACTTTCTAACAATTGCTGGCATTTTTGGCAGATTAGGTTGTTATGGTGAAACACACCTATTCCTCAGATAATGGACTCTCCATCCTATATTAATAAGAGTTAACAGGAAGTTAACCCAAGAAGTTCTCTTTTTTTTTTTTTTTTAAGGTCCCTGGTATGTTTGAGGTATTTTAGTGTTTGAAGGATTGAATGCTGATGAACATGTTCTTGTGGTGGATGAGAAAATTGTAAAGTATGTTTGAGTTGGATTAGCTAGAAAAATATAGATACTGAAGACCAACCTGAGTTTTTTACCCCCTCCCAAATTGGCCTCATGCCACAATTGTATTCATTACAATAAAGTGAAGTTCTTGGGAAGTTCATAGGAGTTCTAGAGAGTTCAGTAGAACTATTAGTTAGTTCCATTTTGGACATAGTTGGACTAGGCAGTTGATATTAGTCGGCAGTTAGCCGAATACTAAGGAGCCAGCTTACAGTGGAAGATTACCAAGTTCCTAACATTTTGGGTGCATTAAGTCGATTAGCAACCAACATAGCACAATTATAACTTTCAGTGTGAAAACTACTCCACAACATAGTTACACTAGTATGTAGTAAAATCACCTATGTTGGATTGTCAATACATTCATATCCATGTGAATTCTTCTATATTACTGGTACAATTTACAATTGAAATATCTTAAGCTTACTATATTTTCTTCTACTAAAATGAAGAAATTTAAATGAAAAGCTCAATATCTCTTAAATTGTTAACTATTCTGTTTGATGACAATGAAAAGTCTTAATATCAAGCAACAATTCTATTAATAACTATTATGTTTTTGATGCTGTTGAAAAATAAGGTAAGATTATTAAAACTCCAGTGGTAATTAGATTTATTTTTTGTTTCAAGGACACCCCTTTAACTGGATTGGTCATGAATATTTTATTCCACTATTTTGACTATTTAAACTATCTTACTTACTGACTTTCTCAGTTCCACCCACATTAAACTTTCTCATTGTTTAGCTATTGTTCTTTTGCCAAAGACAACTTTGAGTACAAAAGAAATATTTCAGCATAATCTTGCATAATTAATAATGTTAAATGTATTTATTTATTTGGAAGCCAACTGGGAGTTTTCTTATGTTTAAGGACCACCATCAAAATAATTTCCAGTGAATATCACCCATTTATTGTTGATTATTCTTAGCTTTTATTTTAAAACTTTTAATTTCTGTTTGTATTAACGTATATTGCAGCATATAATAGTGCATAAAAATCCTAAAGTATCACTATGTGCTCAATATACAAAAATACTATTCCTAGTATATTCTATTTGATGATAGATAGGAAAGTGTTTATGAAAATTTAAAGATGAATTTTCATCATTATATGCCTTTATATGTTTAGTATACTAGTCTTGGTTTTTATAGTCACATCTTGGCCATTGTAGCCTCCAGCCTTCTTCGGGTAGCTGTTGTAACCTTCTTGGAATTTAGAACCAAACCCATTATTGAATTCACATGGGGAAGATCATTTTCATTCTACAACACAAAGAAGCTTAATTGGAATGTTAATAGCTCTAAAGTTATAGAGAAAATTTGTATATTATCCACCCTTACAACTTGTGGAAACTCTGCTCTTCAAAATTTTTCAAAATAAATTTGATTTTATTTTTTATTTCTGATATTGTTATTTTTTTTTTTCAGTTCTATTTTGAATTATGAGAACACTGATTTTGTTGTAAAATCAAATTTTTTATAAAATGTGATTTTTTTTTGTTAGTCTTTGTAAGTGAATAATTTCTTTCTTCTTGGCCGAACTTGATTTTTATTTAAAATATTCTAAAAGAAACATGAAAATTGATTATATTTTTGCAAATGACCAAAGGCATTATTTATAACTTACACTGACATGTGGTATTTGTTACAAGCATGAGGCTAGTTGAAATTTGCAATAGTATTCATTATTATGCTTTTTTTATTTAAAAAATTGTTATGTTCACCTGAATTTCTCATAGTATTAATATATATATATATATATATATTGACCTATTTTTTTAAAATCAATTTCCTCATCTTTGTTATTATCATCGCACAATGTTTTAGCTTCAGGAAATTTTATGTGACAGACATCTGAAAATGACTAGAAAGAACAAATTGAAATTGTTGTAATCCTAAAAGGTTACTGCAGGAGTAATCACCAAAATGAAAATGGAGGTTGGGAATAATAGTATATCAACAAATACAAGACTCACATGCTGTGTGAAGTAGATACACTTCCAGCGAACTGCTAGTCAGTATAATCACTCTACTCTCCTACAATTTCATTCAATAGTGTCCACGTATTTAAGAGGATAAAAACATACCATTCCTGTATATAGATAGGTATACAACAGAAATATTGTAATCAAGACAATAAAGATGAAAAATTTGGTTTGAAAACTTTTGATGTGCTATGGCTATTTCTAACATTATTTCTTCAATCAGCATTTCTTAACACTCTTTTCTGTATAGTTAATATTCTAAGGTCCTATTTAACTCCTTATAGTATTAGGATGTGTGTTGTGGTGCAGTGGATATCGACTCGGAACGACAAATCGGGGAGCTGAGTTCAAATTCTAGTTGAATGCCTTGCATTCACTTACACGCAAATACCATTGGGAAAGCTATTAATCCGTCTCTTCCTTCCAGTCATGGGTTAAATAATAGAACAGACTGGGTTCTATAGTCTTAGCTGGCAACCAGTCTACTGCAGAAAGCAATAGCAGCCTACTGCGGGATAATCTTCTGCCCAGTCAGTCATATCTCTTTTGAGACATGATCACCCAAAGTGTTTATCATGTATGGCACTTAACTGATTGATAGTCATACAGCTAAGAGAATTTTTAATGTTCATTGTTTCAAACTCCTAGCATTGATAAATAAAATACCAATTTGTACTTAATAGTGCTTTTTATATCCATAACTTTACTATAAGTATATACTTGAAATAATTCAAGTAAGCAATTCTGAAAATGTCAATATTTTGTTGGTGTTTACTTAATATATTCAGTTCTATCACTCCTAGCCTAATCTGGAAGAAGGAAGATAGAATGGCAAAAATAGTCATTGGCTACTGACTACATATGGTCATTACCACGATCATGAGTCCTGTGACTCCTCAGAATTGTGGGGCCCCACAGTGATGTATCTTGGGCAAACTTGTATCGTGTATCTTGCCTGACGGAGCCTAGCCCTCTCCAGGCTATGGTTATTATACAATGTGTTAAATTGGTATACTTTTGAAGTAAAAATATCAATAACATGCAATGACTGAGACCCTCATCAATAAATTCAGGGGTTCAGTTCTTATCAGAATAACCAGAGTGAGTTTCCTGAGCTGCTGAACCTTACTAATCATGCCATTTCCAAATTTCAGTCAGAGTGAATTGCATCACGATGCCTTTTTTCTTACAGATGATGCCCAATTGACCCTACTATACTGTGGAGTCAACAAAATCAAAAACAATGTGCATGCACAAAATTAAAATATAAAATGGTGACAATTTACACATTGCACTTTGTGTGTGTGGAGATTATATATATAAAGCTCAGAATAAATGCCTCTACAACACAAAGCAACACAAAAAAATACATCTTAAGCAGTCAAACATGAAATGAAATTAACACCTCAAACAAAGCCCTTTGAAAATGGCTAAAGAAGTGGCTGAAAGCACTTGGGACAATAACTAATATGGACAATTTTTGTACTCCCTTACTCCCACCAAATGGAATAATGTCAGAATGCTGAAAAAACTAAATAAAAAATTAAATTTTTTTGTCTCGTATATTGAATAAAACATATTTAAAAGAAAGGTTGCTGCCCACACCCACACACACACACATACACACACAGATATATATATATATATATAATATTTTCTGGTGCTTGTTGAATTGAACTGTCATACACAGCAGTATCCTCCTCTTAATCAATACAAACAACTGAAAACAATTATGTATATTTTTTAACAATATAATGCATAATAAATAGTTTAAACAAAGAGAAAACTATTGACAATCATCTTTAAAAAAGATCTATGTCCTCAAGTATAAGCATGTTAGTACTTGAATATAATCTTGGTGGGGGACTTCTCTTCTATGGTCAACAACTTAGAGTTCAGTAGATGAACATGTCATTTGAAAGGCTGATTAATAAGCGTGTAGGTCATCCCAAGCTGACACCTCTACTTACATTCTGGAAAGAAGTTACCTTTAGCATGACCACATTACTGTGGCTGTAGGAATTCAGCTTAAGTGTTCAAATTCAAGGTCTGACCTATCATGTTTGATCTTGATAAAAGGTGTATATATAATAATTGCCATGTGATTGTTTGGAGGATGCATTTTAAAATTCATTTAAGTTACTAGAATGCATTGGCATTAATTTACTTAGTTATTTATTTTGTTACTTATATCCCGTTGTTCGGCTATTCACAGTCTGGTTCATTAGCTATTTATTAGAGCCCTCAGCCGTGTCCATGCCCATTTAAGCACATTGGTATTTGTCTATACATGATTGATTTGGGGGCATTAGTAGCTTCATATCCTCGTATCAGTTTATTTTTTCTATAGCAACCTTTTCTTCTGATGAGACAGTATGTTTTGTTAGTTGGCAAACTTATGAGCAAACAGAACTTATTTTAAAACATTAATCATTGATCAAATACATTTTGTAACTCTTACAATTGATATCCACCATTTTCCAGTTCTCAAACACTATGTCAAAGTTTGTTATAAAGGTTTGAGGATATACACACTATTGCTTTTTTTTTTCTTCTTTCATTATTGCTCTCTGAGGATCATAACCATCATCATCATCATTTGTGTTTGCATATTGTTTGTGGATTTTCTTTTCCTAGCCCAGCTGCATATAAATTCCTTTATACAGTACAAACTAAATAGTACCCACACATCTGCTCATTGCTGTACCTTGATTTCTCTGCAGGTACTTCATGAAAGGTTTGTGAACATTTACTCAACAGAAGGAAACAGAGAAAACTGGCCACTGACATCCTATGCCAACATTGGTCAATAGTGAATAGCAAACAATACAAATGCAAACACAATCAATATCCGAGATGGTTTTTGAGGTTTTCATTGTATAGTGTTACCTGGATTTATTTCTCAAAATTAATACAACAATACTTTAATGTATCTTACATACACTGGACAGTATCATTCTTTCACCTATTTTGATAACAATATTCTCCATTGATTATGCACTGCATGCTATAAAAGTTCCATCTATGAGATTTAGCTACAAGAAACAGCCTTGACTTGTTCCATGTTATGGATTTCTTTTATGATTCTGCAATGGATACTAATGACTACAATGAAGAATCCGGAATAGATCCAAATGCACCTATTTACCGAAGTAGTGCATATTTGTCAAACTTGTCAAAAGGATGTGAAACGGAGATTGTAAGCAGAACTGTAACTGACTCTGGTGCCACTGGAACTGGCAGTGAAGAGATTACTGATTCTACTGGGCAACGAAAATCGCCCAAATCTGTTTCTATTTCTGAGGGATTTGTTAAAGAGAGAGTTTCAAAAGCAAGTACACATTTACTTACATATTATTACTTCTGATATTTCCTGACCACATAATAGAATAATTTCATGTTGACACCTGAGATTATTTTTTATATTATTTTTTAGGTATTGCATCCAAAGTAACAAGTTATTTTAGCCAGTTACATTGTGACTCATTTTTTTTTTTTACTTTGTCATATACAAAAAGACTTAGGATCTTGCTATTACGCTTGTAAGAAATTGCTGTAAAAATCTTTCTTAGAAGAATGTCTCCATAACTTAGTTTTTATTGTATCAGAATATTCTAGAAAATTGCTACAAATCCTTCCTCAAGATGCATAAAGAATAATTATTACAAGAAAATGGCCTGCTTGGATTATTTGCTGAATAGTTATGCCATAACCGTTAAACATTTACATATATAAAATGCTGCGTAATACACCCCCCCCATATATATATATATATATATATATATATATATATATATATATATATATATATATAAAAGACTTTTTAGACTTCACAGATGCTAACATTCTTGCCTGAAGTGCTGCAGCCTTTTTTGACAGATATTATGTTTGCCCATATATAAAGTGGATCAGTTGATCCAATCAAGCTTTGTACATAGTTATTAACTGAAATGCTCACTGTATAATTTGGAGTCCAGTTTTGTTATTGAATTAATTTCATTGATAAAGAAAGAAATTCTATTTGAAAAATAAATGTTTGTTGTGTAAAACAAACTTTTTTTCATGAAAAGGCCACATTGATGAATTGATACATTCAAACACATACACATATATATATATATATATATATATATATATATATATATATATATAAAGCAGGATTATTAAATTTTGGTTAGTCTGTAATTATTGTCACTCAGTAATTCTTGATTTCTCCCTTGCGTGCTAGAATTTTGATATTACCTAGTTTGAAGTATTTGAATTTATGGAAAATAGAAAATTAATTATCTCTTCTAAGAAATACATTTTGGAATTGAGGAATTTTAATGTTCACTGTTTATATCTATTTTCAAACTTTTGTTCTTATTAGTTGAACCATTAAATGTTATTTTCATTAGGTATTTTTAAAATTTTGTGAAAAAGTTGAGAGATTTTTTTTTGTTCAATCAATAATAATTTCTTTACAAATTATAAACCTTTTATATGTGTGAGCAATATTGTTTCTTCTAGTACAGGATGAAGAATAGATGGTGAAAAACATTACATAGTTTTATGTATTAACATGAATTTGCATATTTTTAATATTAAAATTAATAGGCTCTTTTTATGAAACATCTAATATGCTGCCAATTGATCTTACAAAATGTTTGTTGTAAATATTTTGTGATCTTAAAAAGAAATGTATTTTGCAAAACTATAAGTAATGTTGTATGTATAAATTGGTTTACTTTAATGCATAATTTTCCATGTAGACTTGTGATTTATATTTGGTTACATTTTATTTCATTAAAAATATAGACAATTAGAAGTGTAGATAGTTGGATTAATAAATAAGGAAAATAAAAGTTTTTCTATATCTGTACAGTTTTTCTTTTGCAAGTGTTAAGAAAATGCAGGAGCTGTCCATAATGATTATTGTCCCAAGTGCTTTCTAATGTGTTTGGTGTTTGTATTCAAAAGTGTACTGGGTAAAAGCAGTATTAATTCCAAGTTGTGAAATAGAACTGTAGCTAGGATTTTATGTCAAGTTGTCTTTTAAAAGACCCCTCTCTACATGTTACTACCATTGTCAAATGTTTTACGTTTAGCTTGAATTGTTTAATATAAAGAGCCTTTATAATCTTAAGGAATTGTTGGCAGTTTTATTTAGAATGATGGTGTTAAAATAAATTTCTAATTGGGGGTACTGGCAGTTGTTTGTGAGTGTTAAGGTGCTTTTTTATGGCACTAAGAATATTTAAATGCTTTTTTAACCTTCTACTGATAGTTGTCCATCATGTAATCAATGAAGATGCTTGGGGGTGATATTGATTAAAAATGAAAAGATAATTAGTTTATGACAAGAGATACAATTTAACAGTAGTAATAGTGTGTTGTGGGCCTTTTAAAAGAAAACAACATGTAATCACAACCGCATTTTTGAATTGGAATTAATACTATTTCCACACATACATCTTTGAATACAAAAATGAACCCCTTGAAAATGGCTAATGCTAAAGTGCTTGGGAGAATAATTATTATGGACAGTTTCTACACTCTCTTAGCACCACCAAAAGGAAAAGTGCAAGAACATTAGAAAAACTTAAGGAAAGTCTTGTAAATTTTTTTTTTTGTCTGTCACAATCAATTAAATGAGTATAAAAGAAAAGTTGCTACCTAAATGAATAATATCTATTCATGTAGATATACAGTTTGTTTGTATTTTGTATCTGTTTTGGTGCAGTAGGTATCAACTTGGAACAAGAAACTAACAAACTGAGTTTGAATTCCTGTTGAATTTGTTGCATTCACTTATGTGCAAATACCTTTGGAAAAGGTATGAATCAGTTGCTTTTCTCTCCAGTTATGGGTTAAATAGCAGGTCAGATTGGGTTCTATAGCCTTGATTGGCAACCAATCTATGGCAGAAAGTAATGGTAACCTACTGTCGGAAAATCTTCTGCTCAGTCATGTCTCTTTTGAGACATGATCGCCCAAACATGTATCATATATGGCACTTAACTGACTGCATACTAGTTAATACTAATGAATATTTTTATACTGTGGTGCAAACTTTATTTTTAAAATTTCTTATTATTTTAGACAGTAAAAACATAGTTTATAAATGAATTATTATAAAAATTAGATTTGTATTCATGAAGATACATCTCTTTGTAGCCTGACACAGTGAATTTTGATCTGAAATTTTTGTGGTATAATGCTCAATCTCTACTCTAGAGAAGCATTGGGTTATGTTTGAAAATAAATGTGTAAATCATTTTTTGTAATGAAAAAGCTTTGGAGTTATTAAATCATTTTATGTATACAATGCAGTGTCAATATTTCTTAAAAACTAGTTTCATTTGAACGAGATGAAAATTAAAAAAATATTATTTAAAAAAATAACCCTGTTATCAACACGATGAAAATTAAAAAATTAATATTAAAAAAAAATAACCCTGTTTAGTTATCAATTAGTTAAAATATTTTTATAATATTTTGAAGTCTTCAAATGGTTTAAACTGTTTTTGGTCTTTTGTTAATTCATTATTTTTTCAAAATCAAGACTTGTTTTGGAAATTGATCTCTTTTGACATTTGGATTTCCCTTGATGTGATACAAATGCCTGTCATAACAAAACTAACTGACCACTGTGTTATTGACCACTTATGGACGTACTAAAAATAACTTTGATTAAATCAAATCTGCTTTTTGATTTGTGAAGCTGAGCTTATTTGTATCTTGTCTTCAGCTGATCTAAAAGAAAGGACAAGTGCACTCTGGTTGATTAGATGTTGTAAGGACAACTATAAGTTTTTTATTTTTTGTTTATCTTTTTTTATTGGTGTCTAATTATATTGGGATTGGTTGGGGTCGTGTGAACTGTAAGGTTTCTTTTAGCCTGGATGTAATTACATTTGTTCTTATTATAACCTTTGAGGTCAAGATTAATTTTGAGACTGATCATTTGTAATCAGTAAAATGAAGATGGACATGAGTGAGGTGGGGATTGTTATGATGGCTATAATTTCAGATATGTCCATTCAGTGTCTGATGGAAAAAATTAATCAAGATCAGGTTTTGAGTATTTAAAGACATCATTTATTTCCAAGAAGGAGATATCTATACTTTATTTTTACTGTTTTAAATCTTGTTTTTCTTTAATTTTATGTTTTTTATAATGTCCACCATATACAAAGCTCAAGATCCACTCAAAGTAGATATTTAAATAGTAAGAGGCACCATCCCAAATGAAGAGACAATGCCACTAAGATGCAAGGGGCTATGGGAAGTGAAAGAGAAGGAAAAAAAACTTTAGCAGAACTGTAAACCCAATCCTAAACAAGGGATAAACATCTACTCCTGTTCAAAAGATCAGATAATAAGCAAACTTATGTATTTTTATTGAGGAAAAAACAAGTGAATATAGTAAAAAAAAATTTAAAATTTTAGGTGGATGTGTTAGAAGTAAAAAGTTGAAGTACACTTTAGAAGGAATCAGAAACCTAATCATCAACAGGAAACAGGCAATAAACCTCTAATCCTGTTCAAAAGACTTATAAAATATCATGCTTTAGCTTTGCATTTCATTTATTTGATCTGGTATAGTCCATATCATGTAAGTTTACTTTTGTTGGTAGATACAGTCTGTTGTCTGTAATTTCAGCAAAATTATAAAAGTTTTTTTAATAACATGTTTTCAAAGAATAGTCATGAAAGAAAACAAAATTATTCCTATCAGAGTGCAAAATTTTAAATGATGCATTCACTTTTGTGTATGACTCAATATATATCCATTATAAATGTTCATGCAAAGTGACATTGCAAGTCTGTTAGAGAATAAATGATAATAGTCATATCCATCATTAAACACGCACATCCCTTTTACAGGATGCAAAAAAGCGACATATGAAATCAGTCTAATGGAAATGATTAATTTCTTGGAAAACTTTGGGAAAACCCTCTCTATTTCCTTTTATATTTGTAACCCAATAGCAAAACCTTCTATTAATAATGTGTATCAGTTATAAAAAAAAAATTGTTTCTTTAATATCAGTAGTATTTTATAACCAATATAATCACAAGTTCAGTGTATGGCTGTTTAGTCTTCAAAATTTTTGTTTTTGTTTTTAATATTGAGTTTAAATTATGCTATGGCTTATGTTATGACCTGTAAATATCAAGGATCTTTACAAATGAAGGGTGTCCCATTAAGATGGATTGAAATTAGCAGTAAATAAAACAGTGTTATTGGTAAAATTTTGTTGATTTCACTATTGGATCGTGTTATTTGTGTCATGGCAATTTGTGTGAAAAATAATATTGTCCAAATGTCTCTCAAGGCTTCTCCAACACACCTCCACTCGATGGTCAACATTTTTGATGACATCTCTGCATAGTTGCTCCTCGACTTTACCACTATGCCTTATTATCTCATCCTTCAGTTGTTGAATTGTTGTTGGTTTTTAGCATTTACTTTTGAGATGACCCCAAAGGAAGAAATCTAAAGGCTTCAAGTCACTCAGTCATGGTGGCCAATTGACATCACTGTTTTGAGAGATGATGTGACCTGGGAACTTCTCGTTTGAACATCCATTTTTGTAATAGGCCTTGATAACTTGAACACGTTGTTTGATTGTTAATCTTTCCATGGTTGAAATTACCAAAGACTAAGGTTGTTAAATCTGAAAGAAGTTGAAAAAATCATTAGATTTTTAAACTTTATTCACATTGAAAATCAGTCCAAGTTACTGGAACACCCTAAATGTGATTGAACATTTGGAAAATGTATCTTCAGTAATGGTTTCAGAACTTATGATAATGTATCGAAAGTTCTAAGGTGAAATCATTATCATTTTCCATTAAAATTTATGTTTAGAATAAATCTTTGCTGAGTCTAATTAGGTTGATTTACCATAATTTCCAAACCTCAAACCAAGACAGCTCACAATCTTTATTATAGGGTTTAACTTTCTTGCATTATAGAGTGCTTTCATGAAACTTGAACTTCAGGGCTGACATACAAGGAGTGAATACTGATAGCTTATATCACTGGAACAGACCTCTCAAACCAGATTAGAGTCTATAGTAATTATTCTAATTGTAGTCATAAAAATTAACAAAAGTAGTGAATAAAATAAAGACTTGTACTTCAGAATTACTGGTCATGATATACACTTAAGGAAGGCCACGAGATCTATCAGCCAAAAAACATAGTGATCAAAACAATAAAAACAAAACATTTCATGTAACAAATGTTTCTAACATTATATGGAGATAGACTCTTCTGGTCAGTAGTCTAGTGTTTTATAGTTATTATATAGCTGCATGTATTTTAACTTGTTATAATGCTTGGTAGATTTTGCAAGTAGATGAATGTATATACAATTTTCTGAGAAGTTTATGACTCTCTACATTCAAATTCATAGTCGTTTTTTATACAAGATGTGAAAAAGTTGACAGATTATTAATAGAAATAATTATAATCATTAATTTTTCATCTTACATAAATTTTACAAATTTTCACCATCAAAAAAAGTTTCTCTTTTAAGATAGCATCTGAAATAAAACCTCTAAACTAGAAGTTATGCTGTCAGTTTCATACAGATATATGAACATACTTAATATATATCCATCTTTTCCCTATATATCTAAGTTTAAACTATTATTTTGGAAAGTTAAAATTTCACTGAAATGTTTAGGTTTTTATATGAAATCAAGAAAATACAAACTTTAAGCAAAATTCTCACAATATATAGAAAAAAACGTTTTCCCATACATTGTGAAAACTTTGCTTAAAGTTTGAACTGATACCAGGAGAATGAGTTAATCCTTGTAATCTCAAGATAAATATCTTTACATCAAACTCTGTGTTATAATTCACATTGTTTGGCTTTCAAGATTCAGAAATTTCTTTATTAAAGTGTATGAAGTTGATAGATCGAGGAACATTTACAATACAAAATTTTTCATGTATTTAAATTGTGTATGGATATTTTAATCTTTCAAATAGTTTGAGCTTTTCTTTTTTTTAATGGTAGTTTGATAAAATCATTGACAGCATTTTTAAGTAATGTAGGAAATTTAAAAATTTTTATTCACACCCTTTCTTGTCCTTATCATAGAACATTTTTAAATTCTAGATTTCAAGCAATAAATTTCGGATTGATGAACACTAATTCTGTTTCTTCACTGAGAGAAAAAATAGTTAAATATGTTAATTTTTCACTGTTATTGGTTTTCAATATTAGTCTCTGTTGGAGCAATGGTTAGCATGCTAGTATCTTACTTTGACTCAATGAAGTAGATACTGTATACAAAGTAAATATCTCCTATGCAGTTCTGGCCAGCACTTAGGTGTGTAATCATTTGAACATTCTAATAATTCTAAATAAATACTTTTCTTTGAAGAACATGTATGAATTATAGGAAGAAGTGTATGCAATGCAATCAATTATTTTGAAATAATTGCCTGGTTTGTTTATCTGACCCCAAAACCAGTAGAAATGTAACTGCTTCTAGCATGTGATTTTTAGTTTTTCTCATAGTTTGACGTTGTAATCATCTGCCAAATATAATAACAAAGAACTTCAATTTTTTGTTTAACTCTAGTTAACTTTTGTTTTTTGCTTCTCTCACTTCTTGCTGTGGATATACAGATAATATAATGGTTAGTAGTTTGAAATGAGAGATGCCTTTGTATGAATCTATCTCTACTGTACTCAGACTATGGGTTAAATAGCAGGACAGACTAAGAATTTATAGCTGTAGTTTGCAACCAGTCTAGGAGAAGGAGAACTCTGAATTTAAATCCATATATAGCAATGGTCAAGCACCTCCTATACAACCTTGGAAAAGATTATCAAGTTCACAATTAACTGTGGTGTAAGGTTATAAACTCTATGATCTTGACAGTGGTTGATGAGGTATTTCTTGCTGCTGCAGGTATGGGAGTGGAATTATTTGCTTTGTTTCATTTTTCTTTTGTGTCCTTGGCTATCTTATTGTATGAATGAATTCTATAAGCCTGAAATAATTATTGTCAAAATTGTTTGGTGATTAAGGAAGAGTAAATTAAAATAAAATAGAGGTGATAGTCATATCAATTGTTGTTGAAGTACTGAGAAAATATCCCAAAAACTTAATGAAAGGACAGAAGAAATTGGTAATTTAGAATGAATTGAGATGATCCAGCAAATGACTGTTGAAAACAACTAAAAAACTGAGTGTGGGAATATTGAGACATATTGTCACTTGATCCACTGTGTAAATCATTAGAAAACTCAGTGAGTACTAAAATAATTGTATTAAAAAAATGGGTAATTCATTAACTTTAGTTTTTTTACATTCTTTTACTTTTATATCAACAGAGTATAGTTGATATCCCAAAGTAAGATAGCCTGGCGACCTCTTTGACTTAATGATACATGTTTGTTGTACAACTTGATCACTGAAAACCTTGCATAGTTTAAATTTTTAATGAGTCAAACAGGTTGGATATGGCTACTTAAAGAAACTAATTTTGTGGCTGTACTGCATTTTGTTGATCTCAGAACAGTCATTTTGTGTTTAAATTGGATAACACTGAATAAGATCCAACTGACACTTTGATTGAGTTACTGAACCGAAGCCCTTCATCTGATAATTTAGCCTCTAATTTTCTCTACTTTCAAGTTTTTATCTTTAGGTAGTTGTAGTTAATTGCCTGTTAGTATTGACTGATCTTCATAAGTTGTGAATCTTGTTTCTTTCTTAATTTGTAGCCAATTTCAAATTAGAGAAATCCTGTGGAAAAGTGTTGCTGTTAATTTAATCATTTCCTATTTGCTTTCTATACTCATTTGACATGTTGAAATGAAGATTCAGGCAATTTTATCCCTAATATGATAGCTTGAATATTATTTCTTTAACACTCTATATTTATCAAATGCTTCTGAACATATGGCTAGAAATAAGTGATTTACAGAATATGAGTATTGGTTGAAAAACTCACAAGATGTGGGGATTGAAAAGCAACAGAGTTGTAGTTCTTGAGAAGAATATTGAAAATACCATGGACAGAACATGTGAGCCACAAAGAAGTTTTAAGGAGAGTTGGAATTTCTGGGACACATAAACAGGAAAGATGGTTGGGAGAATTTGACACGCATAAGACATGTTGACAAGAAGCAGAGAAAAATGGCAACCTACACAGTGAGTGATGGTGAGTGAACAAATGTTGCTTAAAGTGTAGTTTAAATCTCAAATATAAACTACTTGATAAATTATGCAAATACAAAGTATTTTGGAGAAGTTATGATGTAAAGTAAGCTTCTTCTAAGAAAGAAAGATTGATAGAAAATTAGATCTGGACCATATTTGGTAAAACACAAGGAAATGCTAGGTAACTTAACAACAAATCTTGTCAAATCTCAAGGTTTTCCATCAAGTACTTATTAACTAAAACTTTGATATTTAAGGTTTACTGATATCAGAAATGCAGTTTCAGGTTCCAGGGTGGGGAAGCTTGTTATCACTTAAATAAAAGAAAGCTGATCTCACACCAAACCAGAGTAATTTGATTTTTTTTTCTCTAGTGGTTGATTTTATATATTTTTTTATTTATTTATTTATTTATTTTTTTTAATTGTATCACCCCGAGCAAGGCGGTAATGCCACTGATGTGCAGGGGGCTACGTAATAGTGAACAGATTGGAAAAGATAAAGCCAGAAACCACATCCTAACCAGGGAACAAGGGATGAGCCTCTTAACCTGTTCAATAGGCGTGGGTGGAGTGTGAACCAGGCGATAGATAGATCTATCTACTCCAATTGAAAAAAAAAAAAACAAAGTGAGAAGATTGGAAAAGAGAAAGCCGGAAACCACATCCTAAACAGGGAATAAGGGATGAGCCTCTTAACCAGTTCAATAGGCGTGGGTGGAGTGTGAACTGGGTGATAGTTTAGTCTATCTACTCCAATTTTTTCATAAACTCTTAATCCAACAATATCAATTTTTGTATATAAAATATATGCATACTAAAATTGATATTGCTACAACTAGTAGAAAGGTATGAAGAGCCATTATTGCCTCTGTTTTAAAGGGACACTGCACATATGATGCAACTATGATGACTTAATATTTAAGTTTTGTTATGACAGTGTACTGGTATGATGATAAACTACATTTGGCAGCAAGGCCTTTGAGTGGGTGATTGAAGGTTTAGAAGAGTGTGGAACCACCTCTTAATTGCTGTCGTTCCCAAGTCCACCCTGACTTGGGAAGATAGTACCTGTTAGGGCCCCAACTATGGGCAAATAGTTAATCCCCCAAACTTGGGTCATTTAAGAGAAAAGTTAGGCTGGGAAAGAGTCTTTAGCTTGGGATAGTAATTTATCTAAGAGAAGGAAATATCTGATATAAAAACCTCTACACCTACGCTGTGTAGAATAGGATAGGCTGAACTCAACCTTGGTAGGTAATCTACCTAGAGATGATGTCCCAATAAAAGCACTGAGTTCCTCTAAACTGGTTGTTATTAGAAAGTTCAATTGCAAAGCCATCAAGAAAACCCCGTCCAACCCATGCTAGCATGGAAATGGACGTTAAATGATGATGATGATGATGAGTATACCATATTGATTTGACAAATTTTACAAGTACAGTTGATAATGGATGCTTATGTGAATTGAAATTAAAGCTTAGAAAATTCTGAGACTGAACATTATAAACTTGGTATAGGATAACATAACCCTGTCTGTCTATTAATAACTACCCTTACTGAAATTAGAAATACTATTGAAATTATTTTGGTTTAACTACTGTCTATTTCTGCATATAATGGCGACCTTTAGATAAGATGTGGTAAAAAAATATAGTAAATTTTCATTAATATATCAGAAATCTGTAGTATAAGATGACTGTTTATTAATTATATAAAGATGATGTCATTGGAAATGTTGTTACTGACTGTATCCTTAGAAATTCAAAATAAACAAAATAACAAAATCAATTTTATATTATGTTTTTCTGACACACATCCCCTAAAAAGGTAAGTATTGTTTTGCTTACAGTTTATTGCCTGATCTCTTGTGAATAGTGATTTTTCTTCTTCCTTTCCTATATCTAAACAGTTACAAACAGCTTGGTGTACCAACAGCTATTCACTTATACTTCAACATTAAACAAATACTGCTAATAACAGTGTGATAATGTACGTTCCATTGCTGTAAAAGCTATCATTATTCAATGTTTACATTTTCTCAGCTGAGCTTGCATGGATACAAGTTGATTTCATTGATATACAATCATTCTTGGAATAGGCAATTTATTATGAAGTTATCCCAGTAATATATAAGGTAGAAATGATTTTATAACTTTCATAATCAGTTTATTTGATAATGTGAATCTTTTCATGTGCATTATTGGTTATTGCACTAAGGCCTCGGTCAGCCTACCAACAAACATCACTCAGAATTTAAGGTTTCTATTTTAGAATTGTAGTATAAGACAACTCTCAATTTTTATGAATGATTGTGAGGATTTAAAGGTCATCTTATACGTGGAAATATTTTGAAGATGCTTTTCACTCATTATTTTGACCATGAACTAACCATTATCTTAAATTTTGTTCTTGCCAAAGTTAAGATTACCATTGAAATTACTATTAATCTTTGCTGATTAATATTATTTTGACAGATTTATGTTTAATTCAATGGTTTTTAAATGTAAAATAGTAAAGAACTCCTATTGCTCACTGAAATGTATTGAAGGATATGAATGCCAGATTCTTAACAGTCCAGTCCAGCACGGCACTCTGACAACCTCTACTGGTTAGTGGACAGAAAGCATCATGAAAAGACAACATATTTTTCTTCCACTTTCACTGCAGATAAAATCTATTTTCTAGGCATTTTTCAAGAAAAAAAATTTCCTGGTTTCTTTACTCTCAATATATGATGTGAATGGATGAAGACAAAAAATTATATATATATATAGAGAGAGAGAGAGAGAGAGTGAGAAAAAATTCATTTAGAATAAAAAATTTTAAAATCTTAAAAAACACATTTATTTTGCTGTAAAAAAAAGTATCCAAGAATAGATGTATAGCATGATAGGTATAATTTGTGTTTAATTCTTTTACCAAAAAAAGAAAAAAAAGAAGAAAAAAAATTCTTTGAATCTAATACAGAAATGGAATTCATTTAAGACATCTTGTTTTTTCATCTAAATGACTTTGATCAAGTTGTTGCATCTATAGAGATGGTAGAATTTCTAATGTTATATAGAGCCATTGAAGGTTTTTATATATATATATATATATGGAATGAGAACAATATACTTAAGTGATCGAAATAAAGGGTTTGGTTTGAAATTCCAATCACTTGAAGAAGACCCTATTTTTTGTGTCAAAAAATGATAAAAAAAACTTGCACTATACTCAAGTATGTATGGTATACAAAACTCAGTGAATGTTTACAGACGAAGCTAATTGGTATAGAATAAGATAATGTTCTGAGATTTTTTCTCTGTACTGTTTTTACTTATTTAACTTTTCCAAATATAACTTATATGAAAATAGAATAAATCATTATCTTTTCTTAGTCTAGTACTCTCAAACTTTATCCACCCTGTTGGCGGGGCATCAGAATACGCCAACTGCCCCCCTGCAGAGAGTAAAAGTCTCTCAATGGAGCCACCTGTTGGCCATGGGTGGTGATCCATGTCATCTGAGGACGGGATCCTGATGATTGAGCAGGCCATGGCCTGGGCGCAGAGAGGTCATGGTTCTGCAACACATCACTTAGGCACTTACCTGGGCTAGACGGGCAGTCGTAGAGGCCTGATCCGATCAACTGGCTGGTCAGGTCAAGCCCTAACATCTACTCCCAAACATACCCTCCAAAAGCATTTTCTACCAAGACTGATGTATCCTACCGTACATATTCCCCCCTCCCCCCCAAAAAACAAAAAACTACCAGACCATGGAAAGTTATATATAAGAAAACTACTACCAGCTTTCTATGAATAGATGTTAGAAGGCGCTGGCTAAGGGTCAATCGGCAAGATACATAGGCCTGGACATGGCTGCAAGCCATCCAGCTGTGCACCTACATCATGGGGTGGTGCACAGAGGGAGGAGACAGGTGCTCCGGGTCTCCCGCGCCGTCTAGTATATTGGAGGGGAAGTCCCTGATCAGTCAGGGTGAATGGGTTTCCCCCCTGACAGATCCCGTTCGTGGGCTCCAGCCTGGTTTGGTGGGTGGGGATAGCCCTCCAATGAATAATATATTATATAGTATGTCTAATAAATATTCCAAACGCCCCCATATAGAATCTCCATCAGACTCAGAAAGTGAGTTTATTATTACAGAACATTTTCCTCAGTTTATTGTTTTGGAGTTGTTAGAAGAAAAACAATTAACAAAGATATCCCCATTTGTTATTGAAAAAGTACTTTCTGGTGCTATAGTACCAAAGATGGTGAAGAAACTTAAAAATGGTACGCTACTTGTCCAAGTAGAGAAAAAATCATATTCTGATACACTTTTAAAAATGAAAACCTTTTCAGAAACAAAAATAAAAGCATATCCACACAACACACTGAACAAATCTAGAGGGGTAGTCAGAAGCACTGAGCTTTCGCTCTGCACTATCGAAGAAATCAAGACTCAGCTAAAAACACAAGGTGTGATAGATGTACAACACATTCAAATTAGAAAAGGAACAGATATCATCGAAACAAACACATATATATATTCACTTTCAACCTCCCCAAAGTCCCGAAGGAATTAAAAATAGGATTTACAATTGAAAAGGTCAACCAGTACATCCCAAACCCTCTACGGTGCTTCAATTGTCAACTTTTTGGACACCATAAAGACAGGTGCACGAGACTTCCAACATGCAGAAGATGTGGAGAAAGAGACTCTGACCGCCATGGGCAAGAATGTAACAAAAGAGCAAAATGTGTTAATTGTCTTGAAGATCACCCATCAGACTCCAAACAATGTTTAATCTGGAAAAAAGAAAAAGAGATCAACACTATCAAGTTTACACGTAATATATCCTTCTCTGAAGCTAGAAAGGTAATCGAAACAACTGGCTTATTCCCCACTAAATCATATGCATCAGTTACTAAACCAAAACCAAACAACTTTGAAAAACAAGAATGTCATTCTTGCAAACTCCTACTCAGTAAATTATCAAAACTTACACCAGAAACACTCCCCGCTTTCTTGAAAGAAATTAATCCACTCACTGAATCTGACAATAACACTGAACCTTCAAGCATGGAAAAACCATCAACATCAAATACCTCAATGGCGGAACAAAAACCTCTTCTCCAGAGGGAAACTATCCAAAAAAAGTCAACTTTACGGAAGGAATCTAAGTCCCCTCCTCCAAAGAAAGTCACTACTACTCAGGAGCAGACTGTACAGAGATCTTCTTCTAAACAAAGAACTGTAGTGGAGAAAAACACCAAAAAAAAAAAAAACCGATGCACATCTGTAGATTCAGAAGACATGGAAATGGAGTGTATCCCTCCTGTAGAAAACAACCATTTCAATACTCATAAAGATAAACGGAAATCAAATACATAAAATTTAACCATGGCCAGCAAAATAATTCAATGGAATTGCAGAGGTATAAAAGCCAATCTGAATGAACTTCTACTAATATCCAGTCTATGTCCTTTAATAATATATCTATAAGAAACTTTTTAAAACTGTCTGAAAGCATTAAACTCCGCAACTTTTCTGAATACAACCACATTGTAAATAACCCAAGTAGAGCTTCTGGAGGAACATCCATTCTTATCAGTAACAAAATAGCACAAAGCCAGATAAATTTACAAACTAATTTACAGGCAATTGCCGTTACAACCACTTTACATCAAACTGTCACAGTTTGCTCCATTTATTTACCTCCAAATGATCCTATAGATGAAACAGGAATAGAAAATCTTATTAACCAACTCCCTCGTCCTTTCCTACTATTAGGTGACTTTAACAGTCACAACACTAGTTGGGGATGCTCAGACTCAAACAGAAGAGGAATCATCATAGAAAATGTTATCAACAATAACAACCTATGTATATATAATAATAAGAAACCAACTTTTATTCACTCTGCTACAAACACATTCTCAGCAATTGATCTTTCTATAAGTGATCCAAGTATCTTTATGGATTACGACTGGACTGTTCATGAGGATACATGTGGAAGTGATCACTTCCCAATAACATTAGAACATACTGACCCTGAAATAATATCAAAAATACCTCACTGGAACCTTAAAAAAGCCAACTGGAATAAATTCAAACAATTATGCAAATATAAACTCCTACCTGGAAAACATGACAAAGAGCCGATCACTCATTTTACAGATACTATTATTTCTATAGCTGAGGAATGTATCCCTAAAACAACTTCTTCAACTAAATATAACCAGCCTTGGTTTAATGACGATTGTAAAAAGGCTATCAGGCTACGGCGTGCTGCATTAAGAAAATTCAACCACCAACCCACTGCTCAGAATTTAAACCATTTTAAAAATTACAGTGCTAAAGCATGCCGAATAATTAAAGAAGCTAAACGGGAGTCATGGAAGAGCTTTGTTTCCAAAATTAATAATAACACCAAAAGTAAAACCATATGGAATATGGTGTGGAAAATTTCAGGAAAAAACATCAGTCCCCCCCCCCCCCCCCCCGCTCAAGAACCTCTGTATAAATAACAACAAAATAACCCCAAAAAAAGACATGGCCAACCTGCTTGCAGATTCTCTTGCAAATAACTCATCATCCACAAATCACAGTAAAAAATTCCAGACTATTAAACAGGAATCAGAAAAAAATCAAGCTGAACTTTAAAAGTAATAATGAAGAAGAGTATAATAAACCTTTTTCTTTTAATGAACTGAAGGATTCATTAAAGAAGGCCAATAACACAGCTGAGGGACCAGACGAGATATCGTATGAGTTCTTAAAACAACTACCTGATCAATTATTGAAGTATTTACTATCTATTTTTAACGACATCTGGATCAGTGGTAATATACCTGCTATATGGAAACGAGCCACAGTCATTACTGTAGTAAAACCAGGAAAAGATGCATCTGACCCCTCCAGTTACCGCCCAATAGCACTAACAAGCTGTGTATGTAAGACTCTTGAAAGAATGGTTAATAACAGATTAGTTTGGTTTTTTGAAATCAATAAAACAATAACCAATCTTCAATGCTGTTTCCGAAAACAGCGGAGTACTATGGATCATTTAATAAGACTGGAAACTTTTATTAGGAATGCCTTTATCCCAAAAAAAAATATTACTGTTATTTTCTTTGACTTGGAAAAGGCATACGATACCACGTGGAGATATAGTATCATGAAAATCTCAAAGAAGCTGGACTGATGGGAAGACTACCTATTTTCATCAATAACTTTTTAGACAACAGATTATTTAATGTCCGTGTAGGAGCATGCCTCTCGGACCCCAAGGAACAGGAAATGGGAGTCCCACAGGGGAGTATTTTATCTGTAACATTATTTAACTTAAAAATCAATGATATTGTTGGATGTATAAATCCAGGTGTGGATTGCTCACTGTATGTCGATGATTTTTTAATCTGCTACAGCTCAAGGTATATCCACATAATTGAGCGGCAGCTTCAACAATGCATTGACAAAATAAAAAAATGGTCAACCAAGAATGGATTTAAGTTCTCCACTAACAAAACAAAATGCATGCACTTTTGCCAGCTTAGAAAATTACATCCAGATCTTCTGTTAAAACTGGACGAGACTCAGATTCCCGTTGTAGACCAACATAAATTTTTAGGACTAATACTGGATAAAAAGCTCACCTTTATTCCACACATCAAACACTTAAAAAACAAATGTAACAAAGCTATCCAGCTGATGCGAGTTATTGCCCACACAGATTGGGGAGCTGATAGACAAACCTTACTGAAGTTATATAGATCATTAGTGCGATCGAAATTGGACTATGGCTGCTACATATATGGCGCCACCAGAATGTCATATACAAAGTCATTAGACACTGTTCATCATCAGGGGCTTAGACTGACCTTGGGAGCCTTTCGAACTTCTCCCATTGATAGTCTATATGCAGAAGCCAATGAACCGCCATTATCAATTCGTCGCAACAAACTAGCTTTACAATATTTGACCAAAATCCTCTCTTGCCCATCCAATCCTGCCTACGACTGTATTGTAAACCCATTATATCACCCTCTCTATGATAAGAAAAAGAAAACAATTAAAATATTTGGCCTAAGGATGAAAGAAATCATCAGAGAATCCAATATAAACCTGGAACGAATCCACGAATCACTCATTTCAGAAAGCCCTCCATGGGAAATCATCCAACCAACAGTATTGCTAAATCTCACCAAATTCCCTAAATCAAAGACCAACCCAACTGATTTCTACGAAGAGCTGAATAAGATTGTCGATAGTTTCCCTTCTAATAAACATGTATACACAGATGGATCGAAAGAAGGTGAGAAATATGGATGCTGTGCCCTACTAGATAACATCACAAAAAAAAGACGTCTACCCGATGGAGCATCAATTTTTAGTGGTGAAGCCACAGCTGTTGAGCTGGCACTTGATCTAATCACTGACAATGTAAGTGACAGCTTCATTATATTCTCTGATTCACTCTCTGTACTATTGTCCATCCACAACAAGAATCTCAATAACCCGATTATCGTTAAACTTTTAAATCGATTAAACGTAATGAACAAAACCAAGAATATTGTCTTTTGTTGGATCCCCAGCCACATTGGCGTTCGTGGTAACACGAAAGCGGACATGGCTGCAAAGGAGTCTCTGAGAGAGGATATCTTCAATATGAAGGTCCCATTCACAGATAAAAGGCCTGCAATAAAAAAAATATATTCAACTCAAATGGCAATAACGTTGGTCGACCTGTCAGAACAACAAACTCTTCCAAATTAAACCAAATTTGGGAGAGTGGAGAGGTGCATTAAGGAAATCCAGAAAGGAAGAGGTAATACTATCTCGAATTAGGATAGGACACACCTTTTTTACCCACTCCTGGCTGTTAAGAGGAGTAGATCCACCCAAATGCGCTAAATGCCAGATGAATAATAGCATAAGACATATACTAACTGATTGTACAGACCTGGTAAAAATTCATCAACAGTTTTATAAAGTACAGAACTTAAGATCTTTGTTTGAAAACATCAACATGGACAAAATACTAGCCTTCCTTCGGAAAATTGACCTATTTAATAAAATTTAACTTTATTATGTGGCTTCAACATAGACATATAAACTATAACATTTCCTCCTAGCTATGGGTAAAATAGCATGCTGTGTTCCGAATATGCCTGTTTCCAGGGAATAACTCTCATTTAAAATAAAAATACGCTTCTGGCCTTAAATGACCCTTTAGATGTTGATAGGCCGTTAAACAAACAAACAATCAAACTTCATGATATTTATATGGTATAGATATCCATTCAATTAGCTTATCAACAGAAAATTTAATATCATTATCTTAAGTTTTACATATTTGGAGTTAGAAATTCTTTTACTGGGTCAGGTCCCTGTTCATGCATGGAAACACTCTTTGGAAGATTTGTAGCATTAAAACAAATTGATGAAAGTAGATAAGAAAAAGCATGTTACATTGAGCAGAGGTCAATGAGAGAAAGAAAATCAATAAAACATCCTAATTTGAACCTACAAATGAATGGTGGAAACAGAATCAGAAAGGATTGAGTGTGGTGTTTTTTTTTTTTTTTTTTTTTCTTTAATAAATCAAGTGAATAAAATAACCAAGATTCACCTAATCCTTCTCCTTGCCTTGTCTGGTTTGGTAGGATTAAGTATAAGTTCCGCCAAAAAGTCGCTGAAAAAACAGCATAGCATGAAGGAAAAAGGCCTCAAACTAAATAAAAACAAAGTTTTATTGGCAAACTATTTATATTATCATTAAGAGGATAGATCAAAGTATTTTTTAATTATTTTAAACATTTTTTAACTATTTCTAACACATTTGAAATTTTGGTAGAAAATATTTTTTTTTCTTTCATCAGTGCAAGACCTAAATTGACGCATAGTTTATTACGTAAAAAAAAAGTAATATTACGCAATGCACTTTTTTGACCGTGAAAGACATTAATTTAGAAATTCTTGCAAAAATCAAATAATGGTTAGATATTGATGAAAATTTTAGGACTTATTCATAATTGACTGAAATCAATTATTTTTAGAAAATATAGGTAAATTTTTTTTTTTTTTTGCATGTTATTCTCCCACTAATTAATTTCCAGAAATGTCTAAAAATTTTACTTTGCTTCCCAATAAACCTAATATAATTAAATTCAGGAGTCATTGGGGAATGCTAATCAACTATCTTTTTTTTCTTCAATATTAGCCTTCTTTCTAAAAAGTAGGTCTGAATTGCAAAAAATGCAATAACTATGCCAATTTTATTTGGATAAACTTTCAAATGCTTTTATGAACAATATAAATTAAGCATATCGTAGTCTGAAAAGAAAAAAAAATTCAATGAATAATGAATATTTAGAAGAATTATTTTCATTTAAAAAAAATTTTTTTTTATAATATATAAAGTTTCAAAAATATTTTAAAATTTCTTCCTCCGTTGCTCCAGCTAGGGTATGAAATTAAAGCATGTAGACTACATTTACTAATTGAAAATTGAAAAGCTTAATACAAATGATTGAACCAATGGATTTTTAAAATAATTAAAACATTTTAATTATGTGCATTTTGATTACCTGTATTTTATTTGTACTGGTGGCTGTATGTGATATTTATCATTAAAAGGTCACGTGTTTCAAGGGTTGTCCTCCCTTAGATGAAAAAAATAAAATTAATATCAAATTCGTCTTCCATACTTGGTATTTTTTTGGCCGGCTACTGTAAATCATATCATTATCACCTCTTGATAAGGTGATGACAGATGTGATAACAAGGATACTCTAATTGAGAAACACTTTTTTGAAACATTTCAGGCA
Organism: Ascarosepion bandense; assembly: GCA_037127315.1. Lineage (NCBI taxonomy): Eukaryota > Metazoa > Mollusca > Cephalopoda > Sepiida > Sepiidae > Ascarosepion > Ascarosepion bandense. The sequence continues at coordinate 2,570,434 of JBBBDQ010000238.1, read as the reverse complement.
GTAAGCAAGTAATTCTTGTTTCAAGTTAACTTAAAGTAAGTTTAAATTCGATAATTTGAATAAAATAATTTGTCAGCAAGGTGTATTTTATTTTTGTAAGATTTTTTAAAACCAAGAATTGGCTTTTTTTTTACAACTGATGAAAAATGGCAGAAAATTTGAAATTTGAAATAATTTTTTTTAACCCAAAAACGTTTTGATTCCAATCAATATAATTTTGGTTTGAAATACACCAGGGTATTTTGCTTACTGTAATTAGTAAATTTAATCTCTTGGCTTTCAATTAAAGCTAAAATTAAAGCTTCAAGAAAACTTTTATTTTTAAAAATTCAATTTAAATTGAGATATTGAAAGTTTGTGGAGGTACCTAATTAAGGATTAATAGTTTCCTGGATAAAATATAGGTCAGTTAATTCAAACAACTCTATATGGCATTATAGGAAGGTTTAAATGAGTATTAGTTCACTTATCATAATTAGAGCCATTTGGTTTTCAATTGGAAAATTTTGAATATTTCAGATTAATGACAAGAAAACAGTTGTGTATCAGTGTCATGATAAAGGCAGATTCTCTATTTAAGGGTAACATGTGAGAATGATCAAGAAGATGCTACCTGGAGGCTTAGGGCACTTAGGAAGGATGAACTTGTTATATGACCACAGCTAAATTTCATGTAAAAGAAAATAAATACATGTAAAAAAGTGGATTTAGAGACTTGGATAATAACAGTCAGGTTAGTAAGCAAGTGGGTCAATGCATTCTTTATTCTTAGCTGTACGAAATGCGATGCAGAAGTTTAAGGAATTTAGGTGCAAAGTTGCTCGCTCAAAGAAGATAACAAAATAATAAAAAATTTAAATTTTTTATTTGCAGGTGGAGTGATGTTGGGATATATGCAAGATGTCCAGAAATCACTGGAAATATAGAGTAACTTGACCAATAAACAGGCTGATGAGTGCATTCAAATTTACTTAAACTTTTGATAGTATCTTGTATAATTTACTTATATTGGACTAAAGTTCTATTAACTGTATGACTGATAAAAGAATTAAAGAACTGTTTGCGTGTAAGTGAATGCAACAAATTCGAATTTTATTTGAATTCATTGCATTCACTTACGCGCAAATACCCTTGGGAAAGGTATTAATCCATCTCTTCACTCCAGTTATGGTTCAAATAACAGGACAGATTGGGTTCTAAAATCTTGGTTGGCAATCAGTTTACTGCAGAAAGTAATGGCAACCTACTGCGGAAAAATCTTCTGCCCAGTCAGTCATGTCTCTATCGAGACATGATTGCCCAAGCGTGTATCAAGTATGGCACTTAATTGACTGAATGAAATAACTGCTCTAAGTATTTCAATATTTTTACACTTAATGGGAATATGGAATGTTCTTAGTTTTTATTTAATTTTTGTGAAAGAAATTCTTTGAAAGTATTACTATTGTGAATACTCAAAAACTATTTCTTTAAAAGACAGATATTTGGAGATATTTAAAAGAATGGTCTGTTCTGATGAAAAATGGAAAAATATTCTAATAGTATTTAATAAAAAATGTAAAATCTCTGTAGCACTTGCAGTATAACTGTTAAATATTAAACAACTAAGTGGTTTAAGGTATCACTAACCATTACATCTTCAGAAAAAAGTTAAAACAAATTTGAACTTAAGTATAGATATCTATGATTTTGAGTGTGGCTTAAATATCAAATGGAATCTACTTGATAAATTATGCAAATACAAAGTAATTTGAACAATTTATGATATCAAATAACTTCTCTCTAGGAAAAACATTTGATAGAAAATGAAATCTGTATAACTTGAAGAACTGCTGGGTAACTTAACAGATGACCAATCTATTCAGATTCTTTACATGTTTTGGTTGCATTTCACATACACACACACACACATATATATATATATATATATATATATATATATATATATACTTAAAACTATATTGTGGGCCTTAGGGTTTAAAGTCTCGCCACTAGAAAGAAAAAGAAATCAAACTGTTTTGTTCTGGTTTGGTTTGAGATCAGCTTTCTTTTATTTAAATAATAACAGAGTTCACTTGCCTGGTACTTGAAATTGTATTTCTGATATTGAAAACCATCAATCTCAAGGTTTTGTATCAAGTACTTGTAAACTGAAAACCTTGAGATTTATGATTTTCATGTATAAGGAATTCAATTTCAGGTACCAGGCACATAAGGCTTGTTATCACCAATATGAAAGAAAACTGATCTCAAAACAACAAAATCTGCTTTTGTATGGCATGAGATCAGCTTTCTTTTATTTAATTTCTTTACCTTACCTGCCTAGCACCTGAAATAACATTTCAGATATCTTGGCTATACCTTGACTTTCTGTTTTACTACTTACAGAAAATATATGTATTACTACAACTTGGGTATCATATTTATAAGTATGTGATTACATATTTGCTTAGTAGAGAAAGCTTTCTTCATGACTGTGTGACCATGTAACCATATTGTCATTAAGACAAGAACCTTAAATCTCAAGATTTTCAGTTTACAAGTACCTGATAGATTTTTGTTTTTTGATCTTGCTAATAACCCTGCTTAATATCACTACAGTGACCTCAGGAGAACTAGTGTTTCTAACAAAATGTGACTATAAGTAACTGTTGGTATATAAGCAAGACAAAACATGAATCTGTGATTTGACCTGCTAATGATTTTGATTCTTATGTTGCTGTCACAGCCACAATTTTTAAAGAGCCTCTTGTGGACATTGTTACTAAGTGTAGTAATTGTCTTTAGTTCTTTAGGTACAACTATTGAGTAGCATGCTCTGACAGGAACAGCAGTTGTTTTTTAGTTATAAACTCACTAAAATGGTAGGTATTATTTTCTACTATTGCTACTATTATTAATATTATTAACAATGAGAAACCTATTACTGGTTTAATTGTATATTTCATTTAATTTTGGCCTGTAGGGGTTGAGTTATAAATATGTTTTTAGTATACAGAATTGTTAGGTGCAACTAAAAGATTACTGAATATGCAGGTATGAGAACTATTTCAAAGCTGAAACTTTTGATAGTATTATCAGGTAAACTTTCAGGTTATACTTATCCAAAGTGCACCTTTTTTTTTTTTTTTTTTTTTTTTTTAAAATAGCTTTACATATCTGATTGATGTATTGGAACCAAATTTAAGTAAAATATAGAAGAATTGCTAAAACATAAAACAATATTTATATTAATGTTTCCTTTTTTTATTTATATTAGGTTGTTACAAAAATAATGGCCACTCAGTGTTTTATTTTGAAAAGCCATTTTAACATAGTATTCACGGTATATATTAGGTGAATTTTGGTATACATAATAATTAATGTGTGTTCTTTCATCATTTTTAACTTATTTTTAGACAGAAATATTCTCAAAGCATTGAAACCCTAAATTATAAACATGACAAAATATGATCTTTGTTTGCTTTTCTTGTATGAGTTCAAACTTGGGCACAGTGCCTCCTAAACTTCTGACAATATCAACAGAGCATGGGGAGGTGTGTTTATAAATAATCAGACAGTACAAACGGGGTTCCAGAAATTCCATACTGTTGATGAGAGCCTTGAAGATGAAGAAGATAATGAACAATTGCAAGAAGTTGTTGAGCAAAACCCATATCAAAGTGTCAGAGAAATGTTTCAGATGCTTGGTGTCAACATTGCAACAATCTCATGCCATTTCCAGAGTATTGACAAAGTGAAAAAGCTTGATAAAAGGTTTCTTCGTGATTTCAATGAAAATCAAAAGTATAGGTGTTTTGGAATGTGCTGCATACTCCTTCTAAGTAACACCAATGATCCCTTTCTCGACTGAATTGCCACTTGTGATGAAAAGTGGGTCCTTTAAACAATCAGATCAATGGCTTGATTGTGTTGAGTCCACTAAACATTTCCCAAATTGGCGTTGCACCAGAAAAAGTTTGGTGGTTTGCAATTGATGCTAACCACTACAACTTTCTGGAAGCCAATCAGAGCATTAATGCAAAGCTTTACTGCATTCAACTTGCTGAAATGCATGCACACCTGCAAAAAATGAACCTGCTTTGGTGAATCGACATGGTTTAATTCTGCTCCACGATAATGCACAGAATGACGTTACAAAAACTCACAGACTTGGGATATGAGAGTTTACCATATCCTCCATATTCTCCTGATCTTTCATCCACTGCTTATAATTTTTTTAAGCACTTAAGAACATTTTTAAATAGTAAAACAGTTAAGTCCAAACCAGAGGTAGAATCAGCTTTCAAAGATTTTGTCACAGCCAATAACTTTTTATCAACAAAGAATAAATAATCTCGTCAGTCGATGACAAAGGTGCATAGATGCTCAAAGCTTGCATTTTGACTAATTTCAACATTTCTCAAGAATAAAATTATGTTTCTGAAATTGGCCATTAATTTTGTAACAATCTAATATAAAACATACTTTAATTCATAAAATAGTATACCTTCAAACTATATTTTTATCATTTATATTTGTGTGTGTGTGTGTGTGTGTGTGTGTATATATATATATATATATATATATATATATATATATATATATGTGTATAGTCATCCGCAGACAGATCTGTTTTGCTGTATCACAGCTCACCAGTACGGTTAGACTCCGATTGCTTTTTAACCCAGGATTGAAATCCAACCGAATTGGCGTCAGCCGGCAATTCTACCTCTGGGCTATGGGCGCTCAGTAGAAGAAGGCAGACTTTTTAGTATGTATATTGTCATTATACGCGCCCAATAGCTACAGTGCTCTAATTCATTACTGAATGAGCGATGATTACAATTCCATACATCTAAAACAGACAACTGGCAGCTCGGGTCAAAAATCTTTTTTTCATTAACAGTTTTTTTGTGAATCTAGGTCAAAGACGCTGCTCGAAGCTAAGATCTAATATGTTAAGTTAAACCCCTTTTCCCCTTATTCTTTTCTTCTCCTTTTCTTTCTCTTTTCTCTTAAATTTATTTTTTCTTTTTTCCTTTTTTTTATTTCAATTGACTTCATCTGGACAAATTTAAGATATTCATTGTTGTTTGAATTTGGTTTGACGAGCAGTGGGAGCCGCGAAATATATTATTACAAATGGATTTGTAAAAATATCTAACTTTTGTTTCCTGATTATAATACTCTGTTAAATTTAATTTTAACATTGAGTTCTCTTTGGAGTTTGTCTCTATTGGAATTTACCTTACCAAATTTCAAGTATTCTACTTTTTATATATATGTATTTAGTTATAGCTGGCACCTGTTTATCTTGAAAGATAAAAGTAACACCCCAGTTTAGTCAAAATTCAGTTCTTTGGGGTGAAACTTGAGTGTATATGGGTGCTGTACACTAAAAGGAATACAGTGCATTACATTTTGGGCCAGCTTGACTGCAGCAGTTGCTGCAAAGTTGTCACTGTTGACAGCCAACGTCTCTTTAGGGCTGCACTCCTGATTTATAAAGATGTTTGTCTTTTATATAATCTTTGCAGTGATTTCTCATTTACTCTTAAAAAGCATATTTTTTATAATTAAAAAAACAACTTTCATCTACATTTGAAAATTATAATCCTCAGGCTAACCAAAAATAAGGTATATATATATATATATATATATATATATATATATATATATACATATATATGCATTACCTAACAGTTACTTGTGCTTTCCTCTTGTCAGATTATGAGGCTATATGACAAGAGGAATATAGGCATTTTTTTTTTAATGGTCAGTTTTTTATATACAAAAGTTATCTTTTAAAATAAATATTTGTTTAAATGCCACTTTTTATTTAATATCATATCACTTCCTTTTGATAAAATTTATATAAAATTATTTACAAATGCTAATTATCATTAAACTTCAAAGTTTCTTCTCCTGTATATTCCTGTTATTAAAAAAACAAACAAAAATCTCTGTAACTAGTAATTCATATATCTAGAGTTAACTCCCTTAGATTTTTTTTTATTCATAATTAAAACTGAAACTGGTGACTCAGTTAAACTTCAAATTACTTCATTCTTCAAATTAGACTATGTTGTGTTCACTAAAATTGTGCTACAATGTGCTGTTTTTGTTGTGTTTCAGTAACAAACATAAGTGTGCAGAAATCAGATCATTATATATATATATATATGTGTGTGTATATATTTAGCAGAACAAATATTTTACTGGCAATTATTGGTTTGGAGTTTCATGACTTGTATTCAGAACCATTTTAATAACTTTACAGGAAAAAAAAAATGCATGAAGAAAGTAGTCTTTATTAGAGCAAGTTTAAGAAAATATATTTGAAATATTAGTTTTTATTCTATTGTCTGCATTGTGTGTTTTTTTTGCAGCTCGAACAACTAATGAAGGGAGAAGCTGCCGAGGCTGTGGAACCAGCACGTCGTTTGATGCAGCAGAATATCGAGATGCGCCAGAAACTGGAAGACGAGCATGCAAACTATAAGCGTAAGTTGCAAGCATACCAAGAAGGACAACAAAGACAAGCACAACTTGTGCAGAAACTACAAGCTAAGGTATGGCTCAGAAATAACCTTTCATGGATGCATTAAATAATGGATATGGTTGAAAAGTCTGTTCAGGTTTATCTGTAGTGAATAGAATTTAATAAAACTTTTTCCAGTTTTCATCTTTTAGATGGAGGCAGAAAAATGTCTATAATTTGAACTTGGTATTGATTTTTTTATACTTATCTTTTTCTATAGCACTGAGGCTAAGCAATACAAAAAATAATTCTGTTAAAAAAATATTTTTCTTTTGAAAAAGATTAATGTAGATATTTGGTTGGTGTTGAGTCTGAGTTTAAATTTCATTTTTATTTGTTTTTAGTTTGTTATCTTTACCCCCAATGTTGACGAAAAAGCAGTGTAAAAAATATTTTAAAAAACTGCATTTCCTAAAAGAATAACTTTTACTGCAGTAATAAATTCCTCTATTTTCTCTACTAATTCTGAATTTTAAGTGAGTTTAACTTTTATACTTGGTCAGAAAACAGTGCAAAAGAAAAAAAGTCTGGCTCTACAGCAAAACAAACTTTTTCCTTTTAACCTTATGCTTAAATATAATTTACTTTTTGCTTTTGATTTTTTTTTCACTCAAATAAACTTGGTCTGAGAAAAAAAAAAACTCCAAAAAACAGCTACAGCTGAGTCACTATAACATATTTACAAAAATGAAATTCAAGTTTAGAGTGGATATTGAGAAAAAATATTTTTATTGGGGGAGGCGGGGAGCTTGTTTCTTATTATATTTGAATGCATTTGTGGCATAGTTAAGGCTTTTAAAATCCAGCATGTATATGTGTGTGTGTATGAATGGAATAAGTGAAGATGAGATAGGAAAAAAGGTGTCTTTAATGTAACATTTCACTTTAATGTTAAGACAAATGATTGAAATATTTTTTAAAATTTTTAAACCACTTGTCTTAACAAATCTCCGAAGAAGCTTATTAAAGTGAAACGTTACATTAAAGACATTTTTTTCCTTTCTGTTCTTTACTTATTCTATTTCTCTTGCCAGATTTCAATCCATGTATTCACCTCACTCACATACATAATTAAAAGCATTTTTACCTAGAATTTGAATTTACTGAATAACTAAACTGTAGGTTTAAAAAAAAAATACTATTTTGAAAACGTATCCATATATAAAAAAAAATAACTTACAGAGATATGGGTATTGCTTCATAATTATGTGTGCCATATTTAATAAAAGATGTTCAAAAGAAAAGTTGCTGCATAATTTTATATACATATAAAATTGTGCAGCATGTATGTCTTTGTTTGCTCTACTTTCATATTGAGCGCTTTAGTGTTAGGATTTTCGTCTTGGGGTTTTTTTCTTTCTTACAAGTGCTTGACTTTTTGTTCATGTACTTCGTTTGTTTCTTTTTTTACTTCCTCTTCTTTTCCCTCTGAGTTTGTTCTCGGTGACGAATAAAATTATAGCTTAATTAATACTAGTTTTGGCAGAGTTAGTTCTGTTACTATTGGTATTGTTATTACTATAATTAATGTTATTATTATAGTTCATATTATTATAATTATATATACATATATATATATATATATATATATATATATATATATATATATATATATATATATTCAAATGTTGTTATAGTGGACACTTACTATTTAAAATAGATAGCACATTTTCATTTATAAAACAGTGTGTTTTTGGGAAATCCTGTAGTGATTGAACCTGAGCCCCTGGGCAATAGAACTTTGTTTGCTGTGACATTGTCAAGTGCTGAAACAAGCCAGATCAGATGGTAGTTTCCCCTACAAAGTGGCACACAAGTTCGATCCATGCTGGAGAACACATTTTCTTTACTAGGATTTCTCAAATGTACAGACTAATAGGTGTAATACACACTGTTTGATAAATGAAAAGGAAGCATCTATTTCAGATATGAAGTGTCCAGCTTCGATTTGCGACCCAGATCTTCAACTCCATAGTTACCTAATTCTCATTTTTGATTGAACAATATTGACACACCTAAAAGCATATTCTTCAACTACCACTCCCTAATTTTCTAAATAACCATGAATGCATCTTATATTTTCAAAATAAATCATTTTCACCATTTATTTTAAATCATTTTCACCATTTATTTTAACGTATCAACTGAAGAAGAGCAGTATTGTTCTGAAACATGAAAATTTTTGTGTAGTGATATAATGCTTTTATAAACCATTGTAATAACAAAATTACAATATATATATATATATATATATATATATATATATATATATATATATTATTATTATTATTATTGCATACTTCAACTTGATAGCTATAAAGTTTAGGTGTTAAAGCACCATCATCAGTCAGTAAAATGTGTTTAATTTATATTAAGTTGCAGTATGCAATGATTATAATAATAATAATAATAATTACCATATATTAATTCTCTACTTTTGTATTGAGCTCTTTTTAAAGTAAATATCTAAGTGGAATGTACTTCTAATAGTAACCATTACTCATATTAAGTGTATATATATATATATATATATATATACATGTAGGTAATATCAGACAGATTTTAGTCAACAATACAATAATCCTCACTCATAACACATTACATTGCATTTAAATATATGGTTCTGTTATCATTTCGAGCTTTCACACGGTGTGACGTCATAGAACTGCATTACAAATTTACGAACTGCATTTGCTATTTTTGGTAACTGTTATCGTTGCTTAACAAAGTTTTATGTCAACACAAGATAAAATCGTCGCTGATGGTGGAAGTTTTTATGTTAACACTCTTGTAACCTCTCTGAAGATGACTCATGTGAACTGAAAGCTTAGAACCAACTTAATAAAAAGTTATCCAAATGTTGGAGAATTTTTGTCTTTATTTTCACCTAAAATTAAAGCCAAAATACGATGATTAGAACGGCTCATGATTAAACATAATAGACATTCATTGTCTCTTATATTTAACAGTATATGTTTGGAATATATATATATATATATATATATATATATATATATATATATATATATAATTATGCAAATAGTTTCAATTATATTTCAGCATATGCACTGTGTGTGAAATACTGATGAGTTTGTGACCTGATCAACTTCTTAAAATTTGACTAAATAGCTTAAGATCAAAATTTTGGTTGAAGGGTTTCTTGGTTGGGTCAAGAACTTTGAAGCACATTCTCAATATAATAATTAAAAATGGGTACTTCACATACGCATCTGTAAACATGATCTTATAATGCCAGAATTTCTTAAATTGTTCAGAACTTTATTTGAATGCATATATTTATTCAGCAATAATTTAGAATAAACTACATAATTTAAAACAAAAGATGATAAATACCATTAAATTTTTTATTTTAGTTAAATTTTAAATTACAAAGACAAGCTTTTAGAAATTCTTATTCCATTCTGGAAACAGACAATCCATAAATTCATTTTAGTTTCTGACAATATTCAAACAAAATACTTTTGGGCTTTTACTTCAATTGAACACAATTCAAATTTGAATAGACATGTGCATTGTCCAATTTTTATTTAATAATTTTTTTTTCTATTTGAAGGGATTATATAATAAAATTATGAAAAAATGAAAATAAAATAAAAATTTTAAAAATTCTGTTTTCAAGCCAATATCATAAAATTCTCTCTTCCTTTTTTAAATATTGGGAGGTTTAATCCGGTTCTTGTTTTCATGGTAATACTCTTTTTTCATCTTGTGTGTGTGTGTGTGTGTGTTAAAATGAATTCCAGTAAATATCTCTGTAACAAGTTGATTTTTACTATTGGTTTATATGTGTATATTTAATATAGAAAAGAAAAGTTAGATATAAACTTATGTTTGGAAACCCGCAAAAGAAATAATGTGAATAGAACTTACATTCTCTATAGATTTGAGCATTTATTCCATTGACTTAACCTCTTGGAAAATAACTCGAGATTTTACATCAATAATTGTGTCTCTAACTTCATCAGCAATAGTAACAAATTCTTTGCAAAGCTAAATAATAACTAATGTTCTCCTAAAAGCTAAGAAATTAGCCTGAATTTATTAAAACTGTAAAAAATCTTAAATTTCTGTATTTCAGATTGAAGGCAATCCTTAAACTAATCTTAAAAGCCATTGATTAAAGTGTGAGCTAACAGGAAAGACTACTTGAAAACAGAATTCGTAGCAAAAATTTGTGCTAATATCAATTCTGCATGACTTTTTCTTTTATGTTTACAAGAGATAAGTCTTTTTTTGGAAATTTTTGCAAAAGCAAAACAAACTCTTTAGTCTTGTAGTCACTATTTGAACAATGAACAATAGTTGTTTCATTAAATAATAATGCTGAATTATTTTGAAGCCAAATATAAATTTAAAATATATTAACCAAATATATATTAACCTATGAAATCTTTTTGTATGGTAAGGGAAGTTTCTTGCCTGTCTTCTGTTAGTTTATTATGCTGAATTCCACAAAGTAAAACATCATAATGTGGTTTCTTAAGGATCTATATTGACAAATTTAACACTAAAAGGTTTTCTCAAATTATTAAACCCATGTTTTATATTGCTTTAAGTTACAAAGGTTTGAAGAGTTTTGCTTTAAATAAATTCCTCGACAGGTCCAAGCTATAAAGATCTAAACTGGTGGAACTAAGGAATGTAGCCTATTTAAACATTTGCTATGAGAGGAGTAATAAATTAGTGAAAGGCTAGTAATGTTTCATCTTTCAAAAAAGGGTTGCAAGTTAGAAAATATTAATAATTCATCACCCTTAAAATTGTGTAAATGCTTTTAAAATTTATCAAGGATGGAAAGTAGAGATTGGGCAACTCCAACAGATCTGTCAGCAATACCCCCTTTTTGGTTTGATTTGACTCTTGTAAAGAGTATGCCAGGAGAAACCAAATACTTTCTTGAGAGGTACATGGAATCAACCATTTTTCCAACATCTTGTGATGGATTGTACATACAAGTTTCACTTGAGGTCTGGAGTTTCAGTAGTTGTTCATGGCAAAGAGTACAACTGTTCATCATCACTAGAGAAAATTTTTGGTCTGCATGGTGATGATGAAAAATTACTGGCTTGGTTTTAGAGGCAGTGAATGTTAGTTTCACCATTGAACTGTTAAAGCTAGATCAGAGTGAAGATCAGCACCTAGGATCTGGTCATCTAGATTTTTTGAAAAGATTTTATTTACTCTTTTTAATCTTGGTTTTCTAAGTTAACAGGATGTTGGTGCTATTTATGAGCTTAGGTTTTTTTTTTTTTTTTTTTTCTTTTTTTTATAATTTCTCCCCAATGTTATATTGTAACTAAGTTGCAAGAGGCTAGTGAAAGTGGAAGAAAATGAGAAGAATTTAAAAGGAACCAGAAACCCAGTTCTGAACAGGAAACAAGAGATAAACCCCAAGTCCTGTTCAAAAGATGGAGGAGTGTGAATCAAGCTATTTATAAATCTACCATTTATAAGTTTTGGTTAAGCATTAAGAATATTGATTATTTTTTTTTTATGATCTAATTGTATCAAACTAAAATGATTTCTACTTATTAAAGCTTAAATTAGATTAATATAACATACTACAGAAACTTTTTGAAGATGAAAAGTAATGAAAGATTAGAACGAGTGAAAAATTAAAGAAATATAAACAATAAAAATTTGTTGGATTTTTACAATAGTAAAATAAATTTTTCTGTTTGGCCAACTAGTAGAGTGAGTTTGGTCTTCCTTATTTTCTTTATTACTGTAGGGTTATGCCAGGCTAAATCAAGTTTGAAGTTTGATGTTAAAGATGTAGCTTTCTATTGTTGCCAGTGGCTGGTGCTTGATGAGAGGTTCCCAACCCCCTAAAAACACAACAATTTCAAGTACGTCTTTTTTAAAAAATGACACAACACAGTCTTCCTACTCTTATTTACTTTTATTTAGATTTGCACAAAACAAAGATAAATTTAGTAAATTCAAAAATCAATTAAATTGTTAAGTTAATACTAAATATATTAAAGAGTGACACTTGTAACTATGAATATTTGCTGAGAAAATATTGCTTCTCTTCAAGTCTTTACTTTTCAGTCCAAAAGTGTCTCTGTGTCCTTGTGAGTGATGAATTATTGTCCACCCTTTCTCATGGACAATGTTGCCAACCTCTTGCTGGTCTGTTGCTATTTCCATAGAAAATGTTCAGATGAACTACATTACTTAGTCCCACTAGTTCTAATCTTGATGGCTAAGACTTGCCATACTACACACATTATAGCAAGACATTCCCATTCCCTTTATCTTCCTATTGGTGAGATGAAAGTTCCAATTGAGCAGCTTCTTCTCACAAACGTCAGCATTGTGGAACCTATTCTCAAGATCATGCCTCTCCAATCATTACAATTTTAATCTGTTCAAGTCTAGGGTTAACCATTATCATCTTCACATATTCCCATAAACTGTGCTTCTTACTCTGTCAGTCTGTACCTTGAGTGGCTATTGGGTTTTGTAAAAGGTGAAGATCATTGTAAGAAATAAAAGAAATCTCCAAAATAAAGTTAGAATGAGATTGTAACTTAAATTTTTGCACAATAAACAAAATTTTATTTTTTCATTACTGTGATTTTTAAGCTTGAACAAAGGGTCTAATGAAGATAGTTAATATCAAGTAAATTGAATGGAAAGAGTTTTCATTAAGTTACTCTTTGAAACACTATTAGCAATCATTTAAAAAAAAAAATAAAGAAATATTACCTGGACAAAGAATTTCTTTCATGTTTAAATTAGTTATGATGATTAGAAATACATCTTGACTTCTTTAATCTGGCACTGTTGGGACCAGGCCAAACTACAGAAGACAGAAATCTCCCCTATAAAAAATTCTATGTAATCATAGTCTTGCTAACTCATTATACATATATATTGCTGTTTTATCAAAAGTAGAACAAAGCTTAAAACAGGAAATAAAACCATCATTAATGCTTCTAAGCAAGGATTTTATTGTTCCATTCAATACAAAGGCTTAAAAAAAAGAAATCCAAAAATATTATATGCTTACTATCCTGAATTGGTAAGTAATTATGCATCTATATAGGGTGTAATGGAGGAATTGTCATCTAAATTACGCAAAAATGAGAATAATACTGACATCTCATTTTAATGAATATATATCTAGCAAAATTATACAAAAATATCTTGAAATACTAAAGAGTAAATTTATGCAATAAAATTGCCATTGCTTACAATCACAGCCTCCAGACAACTTCAGAATCTTCTGCAGCTCTTCTGATCAATTTTCTTGTTTAAGTTTGTTGAATGCTACCATAATTCTTGCTTTCAGTTAGTTCATCTCACAAGGAGTTTTCGTGTCTCTCGCTCAGCTGCGTTCCACACATAATATTCAAGAGGATTGCAGTTTGGGGAGTTAAGTAGCCAAATGTAAGGGGTTATGTAGTTGCAGAAATTGTTTGACAACCATGACTGGTTTCTCTTGCTTGTGTGGTATGGTGCAGAGACCTGTTGCCAGACATAGGTCCTTCAAGCAGCCACCTTCTTGACCCATGTCAGCACTATCTCCTCAAGGCACTTACATCTCCGTGTTGAATCTGAGGCCCTCGCCAACAAATTTGGGAGTTCTCCTCTTATCAGAACAATCAGAGAGTTTTCTGAGCTGCTGTACCATCATAATCACCATTAGACTCATCCAACCCTTTCCATATCCTCTGCACTCTCCTCAGATTGACACCCAAACACTCTGAAATGTTCATATTAGAGCTTCTGGTGTGAATGCTTTGCAGTACAATATACTGTTTCCAAATTTCTGACAGTGAATTGTATCATAGTACTCTTTTTCTCACAGATGGTGCCTAACTGACCAGTTGACAAAACCAAAAACAAACCATGTGCATACACAAAATTAAATCATATGAAATGGCCACAATTTACCCATTGTACCCTGCATATAAGAAATGAACAAGAATTATATCATCAAAACACTGATGCTGCAGAAAGTTATTAACAACATGTGGCACAGCCTCTTAGCTGCTCAACAGGCTAATGGCAGCTGATTTAAAAAATTACCAGACAACAGAGTGCCGGATTAAAGAAGTCAAGTTGTATAGATTAGTCATTATTTGAATTACTTATGATGCTAAGGTTTCAATTTAACAAATAAAGATGCTCTATACCTACATAAGCGAGTAACTTGTGTTTTATTCTCAAGTTATATAAAAGTTTGAAATTAATTCTTTAAAATATTTTTATGTTAGAAACAACAGGTATTAATTTTAAGTCATTAAAAAACTAAGGTTCATTGTCATTATTCTAATCCACTGTTGAAGACAAAAAGTGCCTATACCTTCCTTATCAGTTTTCTGCTTCATCCTTTACGACAGTATTTTTGCTTTTAATAATTATAGATTATCGTTTTTTATGGCATTTAAATTTTTCCCTTTATCTTATTTTTCTAAAAATACCAAAAATGTATCTCCTGTATTTTATATGCAAAGTTGAGCTATCTTGTAGGCTAATATTTACTCAGGTGTTGTAAATAGGGTTGTCAATTCTGTCAGATTGTAATAAAGGGTATATATATATATATATATATATATATAAGAACAATATTAAAGGAAAAATGTATGAAAAGTGGAAAAAATTTCTGTGAAGAATCTTGTCTTTTAAGACTTCTTTATAAAAAATTTCGTCTGATGAAGTCCTAAATCAGTTGTATTTCATACTAAAGGATGAAACACAAACTTTTTTCACTTTGTCATCTATATATATATATATATATATATATACATACACACACACACACTACTGGCCATAATTATTAGACCACCCCAGTTTTTTAAAAGAAGTGATGTATTTCATACTATTTTTAGTGGATAATTCTAAATGAAAATAGAGTGGTTCTTTTGTAATTGTTACTTTGCAAACTTTTACAAGGCAAGGAAGCAAAGATGAACTCGTCTGAATCATCCTAAATTTTCTTCATTATTTCATTGATGAAACTGCAATATAGGTAATTATTAAATATTTATAAATTCATTTGATGCACATGTTATAGTGCAGTATTAACAAAAGACTCATTCTATTTTCATTTACAATTATTCACTTGGCAATAAATAATAAAAAAAATAGTATGGAATACATAATTTTTTTAAAACACTAGGGTGGCCTAATAATTATGGCCAGTAGTGTGTGTGTATGTATATATATATATATATATATATATATATATATAATTGTGCACTTCAGATAACTGTTTTTGAAGCCTTTAAAGACAATTAGCATACATTTTGAAAAAAAAGCATAAGTGATAATTGCAAATTTTTAAAAAAGGAATAAAATAAAATAAAAATTACAAGTTTTGTTATAAATGCAATGGCAGATTAACAGTGTTTAAAAAATATTTAAAAAATTGTAAACTGAAAATTATTGTAGCTTCAAAATTATGAATGCCTCTTTTAAGAAATGTATCTCGTTTTCAGAAGTATACTTATCTAATAGTTTGCGATTAACAACTCTAAGAAAATATGGTAACTTTAAAAAATTACCAGAGGTACGCAATTATTCAAGGATACATTGGTCTAAGGACTCAAATGTCCAGTACGCCACTGTCCATCCACTATATATGGACCATTTCATTTTTCACAAGTCTTACATTTTACAGTAAGTTCTCTCAATAAAAAACTTTGACAAGTGGGAGTGAAACCTGTTGTTTTCTTCTTTTTTTTTATTTCTTTTTTTTTTAATATTTTCTCCTCATTATGTTATCTAAAATTATAAGTCTTGATGCAATACTCAAGTTCTGTACCACAAAAAATCTATTTAAATATTTAAAGGTTAGGCACATCTCTAATTTAATTAGAAAATTAAACAATATATATATATATATATAATTCCCGTAGATACATAATATAATTGAAAAGTCATTGATTTTGTACCTTCTAAATTCATAAAGAGACAAGAATATAAAGAGGTGGACTGTCCTTTCCAATAAAGAATGGTTAGCCACCACAGTTGATTTCTATTTGTTCTGGTCTGGACTGTATAATAATGCAATATTAAATATAAATATAAATGGGCTTATATGACATGTCATCAGATATGGTACCACCTTCAATGGTAAAAACAACTTGAAAACCATAATATTAAAATGTTTCTAGCTTAAAACTTGCTACTTAACCTGTTTGTGACGCTTTTATTTTAGTTGCTACAGTACAAAAAGAAGTGCCAGGACCTGGAGGAATATCTCCGTTCATCTAATAGTGAGCTGAAATCCATTTCTCACTTTAAGGTAAATTTGCATGTGTATTTTGTTTTTTATTTTGTTATAATCTTGTTGAAACTGTTTGTCTTCCCTATGTAGGTGAGACAGTACAAGGAAAAGTGCAAGGAATTTGAGAGCATTCAATCTGACAGCAAGAATGAGTATCTTGTTACTCTTCAGTCGGTAAGACAGAAATATAACTTGATCCTAGACGTTGTATGGTTTAGCTTCTTGCACATCATCTGCTGCCTTCACTTGTTTTCAAATATAATAAAAAAAATTTTTAACGTTTATTCTTCTTGTTTATGTGGTTTCTAAACTTTGTACCTTATTCCTTTTTATTTTTGACATTGGTAATTTTTCTATGAATAAGTTAATTTTTTTTCTTCCAGTTGATTTATGAAAACAGTATTTTAATTAGGTTTTGATTGGTTTTGTGACTATATTTAACATATTAAACTATATAATAATAGTTGGAGAAGCTGCTCATCTATCCCAATCAAAAATATGTATCGATATTCATCAGTGTTAAAGTATTGGGCTGTTGGAGAAGATGTGAAGCTGAAAGCAAATTAAAATCATTTAGTCACTTTCTGGATATATAAACCTTATTAAACCATGTCAGATTTTTCTGCATTTTTTAAATAACGCTGGTTGTTTGCTCTTATATATTTTCTATTTTTCCTTCTATTTGCACCTAACTTACTCCTGGTTGTGCAGTGTTGTGGCTTAGTATCTGTGGCTTGCTTAATTTTGATAAGTATCTATCTATCTATCTATCTCTCTCTCTACTCATTCTCTCTCTTTCTTTCTCTGTGGTGATTCTGGGAATTTATTTCTTATTATTACAAGTGGAAAATCCTCATCTCACATGCAATTTTTATAGTAGTACTTAGATACATTTTTAACCAAAATAATCTAAGGTTTCAATCACATTATGGAAATGTATTCTTGAATAATGCTGATTGTACTAGACGTTTGCATACTTTAATCCATTATTAATTTTATCAATAAGAAAAATTGTTTTAAAAAGAGACCCCATTGATTGAAATACCAAGTGTAGAGGCTTTAAATTTTGTTTTTCTGTGGTTAATAGTCATAAAAGAAATTTGTTTTACAGTTACTGTTTTTTTTATTATTTTAAATGCTATTATGGTAGATACTTAGTATTAGAAATAGATGCTCCATTTTTATTTATTAAGCAGTGTGCATTTTGTCTATCAGCCTGTACATTTGAGAAATTGTTTTCCTCCTAAGCAGGAATTGAACCTGCATCCCTCTTTGTAGTAATCACTATTTGATCCAGTGTGTTTTACCACTCAGCTATGAAAAATGCTACAACAAGCATGATTTTTTCCCGTTAACAATTTGGGATGCAGGTTTACTTCTTGTTGGGAATGCATTTTCTTTATTAAAATTACTTGTGTGTTCAGGCCAACAGCTGACAGTGCTAAATAAATAAAAATAGGTTGTCTATTTCAAATATGAAGTGTCCACTAATGTTTGAAGTAATAAAAATGTTGGATTAAAAATAAATCCATTAATTCTTTCAAAATTACAGTAACTACTTACAATATAGAGAGTATTTAGCTGGAGTTTTTAACTTCTATTGTTTCAGTTAATGAAATTGATACAGATCAGTCAGTTAATTGCCATACGTAATACAGGTTTGGGCAATCATGTCTCTTTTAATCCATGACTGACTAGACAAAATATTTGCCTGCAGTAGATTGCCTTTTTTTCTGCAGTAGACTAGTTACCAACCAAGGCTATAGAACACAATCTGTCCTGCTAATCAACCCATAGCTGGAGGTAGAAGTGAATGGATTCATACCTTTCCCAAGGATATTTGCACATAAATGAATGAAATGAATTTGACTGTAATTTGAACTCGGCTCTCTGATTTCTCATTCTAAGCTGATATCCATTGCACCACAACACATATCAGATACAAATATGCATCAATAAAATATATGTTTCAAGGTATAAAAACAAAAACTAAAACAATTTACTTTCTACTTTGAGTGGTTGTGGTTTTTTAATATTTACTTGATTAATATAAGCAAAATTTTTAACATGCTTCTTTTTTTTTTTCATTCATTCTTTCATAACATTCCAAATTGTAATTTTGCAGTGAAAACAATATACCAACATTTTGAATATTGATGTTTGTATATCAAATGTATTTGTAAGGGGAGAAAAAAAGGGAAATATAAGGCTTTTTAGTTAACACTTTTTTGGTAGCAGGAAATGATTGAAATACTGTTCTAATGTAGTCAAGAATAGTGCCAATAAAAAAACAATATTGATAGAAATTGAGTTTTAAAATATTTTAAAGCAATCAAAATTCTTGGTAGGCTGTTAGTGATTAAATGAAGATTTTCATTGATTAAAAGTATATTTCTTTTTTCTTTTTTTTTTTTTTTGAGGAATGTGAGAATACATGTTAAATCTTTTTTTAATATAAAAAACATTAAAACAAATTTATCACTTTAAAATTGTGAATACTACAGATAACTCATGTTAATAAAATGAATTAGAGATTAAAAATGGAAAATAGGTTATTTTCAAGGGAAAATTGAGAAATTCTCTATTTTATCTAAAGCATCTGTTTTATGATTAAATATTGTTTTATTTTATGCATTTATGACACAATAAACCAATGTGACCCAGATATATTTTATGTTGAATAATCTGTAAAGGTACTCTGACAGTCATAGGGTGACAGTTTGAAAGCTATATTAAATGCAACAGAAAGAAGAAAAATATTAATAATTGACAGTTTTATCAAACTTTGAATAATGGTACAAGTGTTTGTAAACCAAAACAATGATAAGGAATTTGAAGAAAATAAAGAATTAAAGCTCTATGGTTAAATTTTAATTTCTTTAACTGGTTGTTCTTCATAGCTTGATTGGTTAGACAGTTTTTCTGGGTAGCCATATTTCCTATGGATAAAGGATGTAAGTTTGACTCTTATTGGAGGCTAATTCTTTCATTTTGGTTCACATTGCTTACTTTTTGTAGAGTCTTGATCTGTGAGTTGTAATAAAAAAAGAATTCTTCAACTAAGTAATTGGAATAATATTTTATAAATCTTGCAAAATCTATGTTATAAAAAAGTCTATATATTTACAGTTAGTAGAAAGAAAATAAAAAGTTTAATATCAGTATCACTAAATGTATGATTCTACGTAGTATAATTGTTTGAGTATATGAAGGTATATTTTAGAAAAGGATTCTTAGAAGAACAATATTTATGCAAACATCTATTGATGAGTAAAATTAATTATATTATTGACTTTGTTTTCATTATGTTGTTATGTTTAAAAGCTACCTTCATCAAGTCATATACTGTGTATAGATAATATTATTTAACCAAAGAGGAATGGCTAAAAGGGAAATGCAAAAATCAAAAACTGAATGACACAAATGTAATGGGTATATACAAAAGAGGAAGGAAATAGCAAGCCAAAAAACCCGCTCCTTGCTAGAATATATAAAATCATTCTGGGAAAAGAAAAAAAAATACTACAATTGTAGAATAACCATTAGTAGGAGATCTCTTTTATAAGATTAGAAGTGAGAA
Organism: Ascarosepion bandense; assembly: GCA_037127315.1. Lineage (NCBI taxonomy): Eukaryota > Metazoa > Mollusca > Cephalopoda > Sepiida > Sepiidae > Ascarosepion > Ascarosepion bandense. Next base: position 2,550,067 of record JBBBDQ010000238.1, on the reverse strand, counting down.
ACCCGCAATATTTAAAAACCTTGAAAAACCTAGGATACTAAAATCTGAAATAAGGACGGCAGTGGCCAAGCAGCAGGACCTGATGAGGTTGTTATAGAGATGCTAGTAGCCCTCAATGATTTGGGGATTGATAAGCTTACTGGAGTGATAAACAGAATATAAACAGTAGTGGCAAATGGAGGATCTCAGTAGACATTTTTCAGATTGTTGCCAAAGAAACCAGGTACAAATGAATGGAAGATCTCAGTAGAACACTTTTCAGATAATTGCCAAAGAAACCAGGTACAAATGATTGAGTTTTATTGAACAACCTGTTTGATAAGCTATATAATGAAACTTAGAATTTTAATGTGTAGAATAGAAAATGTTGTATTTATAGTCCGAATGCTATTGGAACAAGCAGTTCAATTGTAGAAAGACTCACATCTGTATTTTATAGGTTACATTAAGTCATTTGATAAAGTACAAAATGTTCTTGAAAAAGATATACAAATAGTCTGCAATCTGTATTGGGAACAAATAGCTTGTAAATTAATAGGCTACAAACGAAATGATTGTAACAGAAATGTTTTATAGCCAAGTTTATTCAACTGGATTAGCAAGATAATTCTAGGATAATTAGATGTTATCCCAAAATATATTATCTGTGGATGTAACATTCACAACATACACCATGCAGATGATAATTATGCCAATGGCAGATTCAAAAGTAAAACTGAATGAGCCATTAGACTTTATTGAGGAAACCAAGAAAAGACTAAATATTAATTTAAGGAGATAAAATGCCAAAAGGAGCAGTGCAAGTTGTGAGTTATGCACTGGAAACATCAAAACTAAACTGGTGCAGATATTCAATTATCTGGTCAGTGTAATAACATTATGGAAAGTGTGACACAAATTTAAAATGCACATAGGAAAAGCAAAATATACTTTTCAGTAAGTGAGTAAGGTACTAATGGATTGAAAAATAACCTAAAAATTAAGAATACTGGATTCCAAGTTAATATCTACCCTTCTATATAGTAGTGAAAGCTGATTAATTTCATCAGAAATGACAAAAAATGACTTGAGGTAACTAAGATGTGGTTCTACTAATGAATGGTGAGACTACCAAGGACTGTGTACAACCTATGAGGAAGTTTTAAGAATAGAAACTAAAAATTAAAACTATATTTGTGCCGTTATATGCGTGAACCATATTTAACACTGACATTTTTTTCCAATACTGTACTGCTATCTACATGGATTATACAACTGACAAAAGTGAATACTGCTACTAATAATATTGATGTTTTATTTATTGTCATCAAGTTTAACAAAATGTCTCATGCTCCAACATGATAAAATGGAAAAGTTAGAGAAAGATTCAAAATACTGTATCATAAATCTTGGTTTATTTAAACTATTAAATCAATAATTTCATTTATATTTTTCTAGAAACATTTATATAAGCAATGAAAATTTGTCTATATCCAATTGTCTGTTGTTGTCTATTTTGTATTGATTTATTTATTTATTAACTATTCATTGACAGTCACCTTTAGATCCTAAGAAACTGGAAGCTGGTGAATCATATGGTGTGAGCAATATGAATCCTTTAACAATAGATTTGGAAACTGCTCTCATCAAACTTGAAGAGGAACAGCAAAGGTATGTATTTGTTAAAACCTATTTTGCAGTAATTTTTTTTATCTTCGAACAAATACTTATATTGTGTGGTGTCTTGATTTTCACACTCTTAAACAGTAAATGCATAAGTTTCTCTACACCCTTTCAAGGATGCTAAAAAAACAAATAAAAATGTCCCTTTGCTATATAAGATTCTATTTGTGTGTACATTTAAACTTTTCAGAAACCTCTAAAATGACCTTTCTATTTGTCTCCATATTCCATCTCAGAAATATAGACAAATACTGAATACACCAAGAAACTGGAAAACCTCATTAGAATTGGTAGTTATGGCAAAATAAAGAATGACCTCATGTTGAAAACACAATGACAGCTGTTGCGGATCCTAATCAAGAACAAGGATCACTTCCAGCCTAGGACATACAGGCATTTGTCTCAAACTTACAGCAAGCTACCTCATATGTATAGTCTGTCTAAGATTCATAAAGACAGTATTCCGCTCAGTCCGATTGTTAGCAGCCAAGACCCAGTTTGCCATCATAGTCACTTCTTTGTAGATATATTTGATTCACTAATAGGAAAGTCACCATTATATGTTGGAAACTCTACCCACTCAAAACCAATGCAACTAGATGGTGAGTCTGGATGTGATGAGTCTGTTCACCAAGATACCCACAGTATTGGTAGTCAGGGACAGACTGACCTCAGACTCATCCCTAGGAGAACGTACCAGTACCAGTATTCTACTAGATAATGATTTTTTTCTGTACATAAACAACACACTTCGGATTAGGATCAGACATATGTTGGTAGGATGAAAGCTTAGCCATGGGCTCACCATTATTACCATCACTGGCTAACATATACATGGAATGCTTTGAAGAGATGACATTAGAATCCACAAATCTAAAGCCAACTCTATGGCTGAAATATGTTGATGACACCTTCATACTCTGGCCACACCAAGAGGTCCAGACACTACTAGACCATGTGATTTCAATAAGATCATCAATACAATTTACTATAGAAAAAGAGAGTGATGACAAACTGGCATTTCTGGATGTACTAATAACTCAGAGGTGGGGTTTATGACATTTGTATACCGCAAGCAAACATTCACTGGACAATACTTCTACTTCAATTCCCACCACCCATTCAATGTAAAGAAAGAGATCATCCATTGCCTGCAACATTAAGCAAAAGTCATAAGCAGCAACCCAGAGACATACAAACAGGAAATGGTCAGTATAAGCAGTACCCTACAACGTAACAATTATCTAGGGTACATGACAACATGGATGAGAGGGTGTATGAGGATAACAACTCTCAGAAAACAGCCTCAGTCTGTCTACCCTCTGTAAAGGGGTTATCGAAGAAAATACAAAAGATCTGTAGTCCTTATAACATCAAGACGATCTTCAGAAGTGGTTCTACTCTTCACAGGTATCTCTTCTGAGTAAGACTCCCAACAGAGGAGGACATGACTAAGGACTCTGTGTACGCCATTCTATGTAACTGTGAAAAGAAATATAAAGAAGAAACAAGCTGCCCCTTTAAGGTAAGGCTACAAGAACATCGCAAGGCTGTAACATGAGGAGAGATAGAAAAATCAGGTGTAACTGACCACATATGGAGGGAGAAAGGTGATCACTGCCCCTTTAGGATGAGGTTGAAATAATAGTTAGAGAACGCCACTGGAAACTACATAAACTTAAGAAATCAGTACATATGCTAGGCTACAAAAATCTCCTAAGCTGACCAAGCATAGAGATGAATACAATATGGGAAGCAGTAATTCGAAGTGCCAGAGAAAATTATTAGTGTCAAAAATTTCATTATGAGCTCTGGAGAAAAATATTAGAGAAACCATTAACATCAAAAAATTGCAAGATGAACTCTAGTAAAAAATGGTTACTGAACATTAGGTTTATAAGTCCCAGAAATTCAGTCCTTAAGGACACATGGTCCAGTCGATATAAACATTGGTTAGTTCCAGTGACTTGACCCAAATAGTTGTGAGTTTAACACCAGGCTACAGCAGTAACTTAGGTTAGAGGGAGATAACTTATGACTACCAAAGAATGCGAACATTCTTGTGCAAGGAATGAGAATGATATACTCCAGTGATCGTAATAAAGGGTTTGGTTTGAAATTCCTAGCACCTGAACAAAAGCTAAAATGTTGTAAAAATAGCAACAAAGTGATGGTGACAATAGTCTGAATAATGTAAATAGTGTAAATACTACCTCATCTCAGAAATATGTGAGTTGTGGTGCATTGGATATCGGCGCGGAACGAGAAATCGGGGAGCCGAGTTTGAATTCCATCTGAATTCATTGCATTCACTTACGCACAAATACCCTTGGGAAAGGTATTAATCCGTCTATTCCTTCCAGTTATGGGACAGATTGGGTTCTATAGCCTTGGTCGGCAACCAGTCTACCGCAGAAAGCAATGGCAACCTACTGCGGAATAATCTTCTGCCCAGTCAGTCATGTCTCTTTCGAGACATGATCGCCCAAGCGTGTATCACATATGGCACTTAACTGACTGACTGAAGGATTAGTATGGACCTGATACACCAAAATATGGAGACAAATAGAAACGTCTTATCTGAATATCAAACCAACTGACATTCCTACACCAATGCAGGGAACTATGACTCATCCTTGCAGGCTTGGCACCAAAACTTTCAGGTCAATTCAAGGAGAGCCCGTTTGGTTGCAGAGAAAGTGAAACATGTCCCGATCCAAGAACATGCCCATTACAACTGATGGATGAAACAAAAATTACATTCTGATATCTCTCAGAGGCTCAAGTCATTTCTCAGAATAAGATCTGGCATGATTTGGACAAATCCTTAAGGCAAGAATTTGATGCAGTCAAGGTCCACTAAGTACAGAAACTAAATAGATTGAAAGATGTGAAGGTGACACATGAGGGCCATCACCCACCTGTGAAAGTCATTGTCGACATCAGCTGAGTGCTTCTGAAGAGTCAGTGCTGAACAAGGATCTCTATTTCATAACACTCATCAGGTGGATACCATACTTAGACATCATTGCCTGTATCGAGGAAATAGCCATGAACATCTAAAATGATATTTCATACAAATTCATTGAGACTTCATTTAAATTTTCTTGAATTTAGAAAGTGCAAGATGATCTTTTAGATAATGTGGGAGTAATTAAATTTGAACTGTACACTTATGGTAAGCATAAATCTAAAAATATAATGTTTTTTATTTAGTTATTTTTCAAGGGTCAAATAGAAAAAGATTAAGTTTAGACAGAAAATACAAATTCATTTTATCTTTTATTATTTTTGCTCTACCTTCTTAATTTAGTTAATAAGAACAACATTATTTGAAAGTAATTCTTATATTATTGATTATATTGGTAACAGTAATGATATCTTTTTGTTTTTTAAGGGAATACA